>CM076576.1:139954186-140306590 GCA_034641835.2 Pinus albicaulis
TAGTATATATATAGTTTTTATGAAGAGAAGTCGTGTATACATGTGGGTACGAAGAGGCGAAGTCGTGTATGCCTTTTGTGCTCTAAAATTATGATTCCAGGGGGGATTACCATGGTTTTAGCCGAAAATATTAAGCGTGATATCGTTTATTTGATTCTGTCCAAGAATACCATCGACACTTGAGTAGTTTTGGCTCATGGTATTGATAAAGGTTAATTCGATATAAGGAGAAGAAGATCAGAATGCAAAGTGTGTGCACGTGTAAGGTTTCTGAACTGAATACTTCTCTCTGAAGTATATCTACATGAAATGGGTTTTGTTTATTGTTAAATTTTAAATTATGATGCACACTTGGATACAATGATGGATCATGATCTCTAGACCTGAAATGATTAGGTCTTTGCTTTATCTATTGAAGAGATGATTGGATCTGTGACCTAACGCATCTTTACTGAGGTGAAGTAAAGAAATATCAGTAAGTATATAGATCTGAAACCTTGTGCAGAATTAATATTTCCAGATCTATACGTTGGTTCGTCATGGTAAAAGCGTGTAAATACGTGGTTTTTTTTCCACTAAAGCACGTATGGAAATCAGGGTTTTCTGAAGCTTGGTGGCGAGGTTATCTTATTATTTCTACTATAATTTTGTTCTCTATTAATGAAGTCTTCATGTAGATCTGGTTTGTTTGAATAATGTATTTATTTCTAAGTTGAAAATGTACAAATCTCATCAATGAGGGATTAAATATGATAAATGATGTTGACTGAACAATTTTTCTGCTAATCTAAAAATATATATGAATGAAAGCCTTAGATATTCTTATAAGACTGATCAAATTCTGAAAAGTCAGTATTTACAGATCTATACACAGGTTGGTGTGAAGGAAAATGTCTATGCATGCAGGTTTAGTAAAGTGAAGTAGCATATGAATTTAAGTTAATGAATGATGAGGGTTGCAATTGATTCCGCATGCTGATTCTGAATATGGGTTTATTACTCCGTTCTGGTTACATTGATCACACTGTTCTAATTGAATTTTTGATTTATTTTATTGGTGTTGATCTTTATGATGAGTTTTGTTGAAGCCATTAGATTCAGTGTGAAAAATTATGAAACATGGCCTGCAGTGGATCTGAGGGTTGAGGCCTTTAGTATGGAAGTAGAAGCTTCCTTCCAGTAGAAGCTGGTGTTCTGATCAAGGGGTTGAATCTCCCTTCTAGTAGTGGTTGGTGAATGCGATCAGGGGGTTGGAGCTCCCTTCTAGTAGTAGCTTGAGAACGAGCGAAGGTTGCATCCTTCTACAGGTATATACCTACATACTGGTATGAGTCTGCATCAATAAAACATTGTAAGAAGTTTTCTATATAATAAATATTGAAGATAGAGACAACAACAATGGTGGTTCTCTCACGAATTGGGTTTCCACCTTAAAATATTCATGTGCATGTGTGATGCTCTTGTGTGATGATTTATTCTATTATTAATGCACATATTTACTGCTTAATTATCTGATGCGTAACTGATGAGCTCGGTTAAAGATTTTTTCTCAAATTTTATCTAATCAGTAAAGTTATTTGAATATACACAATTTTTTGTTAGTATAGCCACACATATATGCTTGTTGGTCCGATCAAAATTGCGTATAGAAATCAGGAAGACAAAAGTAAAATATTGTGATTTTGTAGATACTGATTCACCACCCCCTCTTATTATTTTTCCCAACAATTGGTGTCAGAGCAAGTCCCTCTAAAAAATATTTATCGTTAGAAGAAAGATCATCTAAGATGAGAAATAAATATGGGACAACGTCTATCAGGCCTCCACTCTTTAATGGAAACAATTTAATCTTCTGGAATACAAGGACAACATCCTATCTTCGGTCTCTTGGAGCAGATGTATGGGATATATTTTAAAGAGGTTACCAATATCCATCCTCAGTTCCAGCAGAGCCAACAGCAAGAAAGAACTATGAAAGCAACGGAAAGGTTGTCAATGCCCTATTGGGGAGTCTTACTAAATCAGAAATTGTCAAAGCTATGGATTTGAATACAACAAAGGAAATATGGGACAAAATCATTTTTAGCTATGAATGTTATGCGAAGGTAAAAAGTGCTAAAATCCAAACTCTCAGAATTCAATTTGAAACAACCAAAACGCATAATGATAAAAGCATTGCTAGTTTCTTTTTACATCTAGATGAGATTGTAAATCGCATGTAAAATCTGGGTGAGACTATAACTACCACCACTCTTGGTGAGTAAGTTTTAAGATCTCTAACTCCTAAATTCGAGTCAAAAGTGTCTGCTATTGAAGATAAACATGATATACAAACTCTTGCTATTGTTCAACTTCATGGGATTTTGAATGTGTGCGAAATTAGGAGAGGAGGTCCATCTGAAGTCAAAGAAGTTTTTTTTAGAGTTGCCAAAAAAGAAAAGAAAATAGAAGAACAAGAATGATCACGTTATGTTTCAGAAGAAGATGAAATAAATTTTGTAAAGAAACTACAACTTGGCAGTGGAAGGTTTAGAGGTAAGCTTCCTTTCAAATTTTTTTCTTATGGAAGAGTTGGTCATTACGCTACCAAATATCCCCATAAAGATAAATATGAAAATGGAAAGGAATTGGAAAAAGGAAATAATAAATTTCTTATCAATAGAAAAATTTATTATACTCATGAGGATAGTGATGGCCTATGAAATAGTGAAGATGGAGAATTCGATCAAGATATTAGACTAATCATGGAATTCGAAAAGGACACTAGTGAGAGTAAAGATACATTTATGGATGCTTTAGAAGAAAATGATTTTCTTGAAGAAATCAGTAAGCTCAAAATATATTCGGAAGAGAACCAAATAGCCATAGATGCTCTAAAGAATCGACTTATAGAAAAGGAGAAGCAAAATTATAAATCATAATGTGAAATAATGAGATTGAGAAAGGAAGTTGAGAAGGTAAAAACCTTAAATCTTAGATTTTCTAAAGGATTTGAAACCTTACATGAAATTATCAAGGTTCAACGCTCTCCTCCTGTAAAGACAGGTCTTGGATATATTGGAGAATATTCTCAATCTTCACCACCAAGCTATTTGAATGCATCTAAAACTAGCCAGCAACATTTTTTCACTCAACAAAAGAACAAAGAGAATACCCAGGTAAATCATGACCACTTCAATTCAAGGATTAACAATAAAATAAGTATCAATCAGCAGGTAAAAATCAATAGAAGGGTCAATGATCGCATAAATTTCTTCTTTAATGGACAATGTCTCTCATGTCATAATTTTGGTCATAAATTTGCTCAATGTTTTGCATACAAAACCATCATGACCAGAGAAGCCATATAGAAAAGAAATGAGACTGAAATAAAGAAGAATTCTTATAACAAATTTTCTCCTCTTCAAGATGAAATTGAATGTACGTATTACAGTAAATTTGTACATGTAGAATCTGAATGCAGGAGCAAACTTCGGCCAAAAGAATATATACCCACAAACTCCAAGGTATGGAGAAATAAGGGCATACAAGTTGAAATTTGTGGCATAGATTTATTTACAGAAGGAGAAGAAAACCAATGGTACATTGATAGCGGATGCTCAAAACACATGGCAGGTGATAAAATAAACTGCTTTCATACAATGCATTAGAGAAGGAAAATGTGTTACTTTTGGAAATGACTCTCCTACTATCATTAAGGGTAAAGGTTCTACTTTTCTAAAGGAAAAGGTGAAAGCTAACAATTTTATGTATGTGGATGGATTAAAGAATAACTTTTTATGTGTGAGTCAAATGTGTGATGAAGCAAAATGAAGTTTTGTTTAGTTGAAAAGAATGTGTAGTTCCTGAACTTGACACAGGAAAAACCATAATAAAATGATCTAGAACACTGAGCAATTTGTGTATATTGAAAGGTGGCCAAGATCAATTCTATTTAGGTAAATCTACAGAAAATTGGTTATGGCACAAAATATTGTGACATTTGAGCTTCTCTCAAATAAGCAAATCTAGCACACTCAAAGTTGTCCGTGATTTACCCAACATCACTCTACGTGAAATTACCATATGCAAATCATGCCAATTTGGTAAGAAAACTAGGGTTTAATTCAATGCCAATGAATACATACTAATCTATGTGGTCATGTAAGGAAAAAAGTCACCTCGTGAAGAAAAATACTATATTATAATTATTGATGACTTCTCTAGAATGTGTTGGATCGGTTTACTACAACATAAAGATGAAGCATTTAAAAATTTAAAAAATTCAAAGATTTTGTTGAAAATGAATTAGATATAAAAATCAAATTTCTTAGATCTGACAGAGGATGAGAATATATATCAGATGAATTGTTTTATTTTTGGGAACATTGTGGCATAAAAAGACTATTTTATGTAGCTTGAACTCAACAACAAAATGGCATGGCAGAAAGAATGAATAGAATTTTTCAGTAGATGGCTCATGTTATGTTTGATCAGTCTAGAACTCTGATACCTTTTGGGGATAAGCAGCACATATTTTAGTAAATATTCTCAACAAGGCTCATGTTTGTGTGAATATTGGTAAAAATCCTTATGAGCTTTGGTATGGTAATATTCCCACTGTGAAGCATTTTAGGGTTTTTGGAAGAAAAATATTTATCAAGAACAATGATGAAAAACTTGGTAAGTTTGAGCCTAGAGCAGATGAAGGAATATTTCTTGGTTACTCTTCTAGAAGTAAAGCATACAAATGTTACAATAAAATACTTAGGAATATTGTTGAATGTATTGATGTTGTAATTGATGAGTCTCTCAGAACTCCTAAAAGAGAAATAACAACAACAAATGAAGATGATGATGATGCATATTTTCCCTCATGAAGTGACAAAAATATAGAAGGAAAACCCAATGAAGCACGAGAAGAAGATATATTAGAAAAGGCTCCATCCAGGTATGTTCAAAAGAATCATCCTAGATCTCAAATATTGGGAGAAAAGGAATCAGGTGTCCAAACAAGAAGAACTCTTGTAGGATCCCCTAGCTATCTAGCATTATTATCCACTATTTAACCACAGAACGAAATCAAGCTAGTAAAGATGAATGTTGGATTGAAGACATTAATGAAGACCTTGATCTAATTGAAAAGAATCATACTTGGGAATTAGTTCCAAGACCTCATGATAAAAATGTTATTGGAACAAAATGGATATTCAAAAACAAGTTAAAGTAAAATGGATATGTTATTAGAAACAAAGATAGACTTGTTTGTAAAGGATATGCTCAATAAAAAGGTATAAACTTTGAAGAAACATTTACACCAGTATCCATACTTGAAGCCATAATGATATTTCTTGTTTTTTAAAGTTTTCAACAATTCAAAGTTTATAAAATGGATGTAAAATCTACTTTCCTCAATGGTGATCTAGAAGAAGAAGCTTATGTAGAACAACCAGAAGGATTCATCCTGTGAAAAGATGAAAAAAATTGTTTGCAAACTTAAAAAGGCTCTATATGGTCTCAAACAGGCTCCTCAGACATTGTACTATCGTCTTGACAAATATCTTCAACAAGAAGGTTTCACAAAAGGATCTCTCGACAGTAAGTTATACACAAAAAATGAAAATGATAAACTATTAATTGTTGTTGTGTATGTTGATGAAATCATTTTTGGGATTAATGAAGAGTCCATGAGTTAAAAAATTTCTTCGCTTATGCAACAAGAATTTGAAATGTCATTACTTGGGGAACTAGTATATTTTCTTGGCTTACAATTTCAACAAGCAACATATGGCATATTTTTATTACGAGCAAAATATCGAAAGCAAATTTTGAATAAGTATGGGATGGAAGACTACAAACCTATAAGTACTCCAATAGTAACTTGATGTAACCTTGATTCTCATGATGATTCTCCCATGGTGAATCAACCAAAGTATAGATATATGATTGGAAGTCTGCCTTACCTAACTGGGACAAGACCAAACATTATGCATGCACTTGGGATTTTTCTACGATTCCAAGCTAATCCAAAAGAGTCACACCTTCAGGCTATAAAAATAATATCCAAATATCTACAAGGGACTCAAGACTTTGGTATATGGTATCCAAAGAATGTTGATCACACTCTCCATGCTTACACAGATGCAGACTAGGCTGGAAATATTGATGATCGAAAAAGTACTAGTGGTGAGGAATTCTATATGGGGCCCTGATTAGTATCTTAGTTCAGTAAGAAAACAATTTCTATCTTCTTATCTATAGTAGAAACAGAATATGTGGTAGCGGCATCATGCTACACACAACTTCTTTGGATGATGAAAACATTGCAATATATTCAAATCAAATGTTCACCTCCCATATCCATCCTATGTGATAATACAAGTGCCATTAGCATCTTCAAAAACCCTATTATGCATTCCAAGACCAATCACATTCCTATCAAGTAACACTTCTTACATGAACAAGTTCTTCAACAAAACGTGAAATTGGAGTATGTTCCCTCCAAATAATAAATTGTTGATATATTTGTGAAACCTCTTCCCAGGGAAATGCTCAAATATCTCAAACAAAAACTGGGATTTTTCTCTGCCTCACTTATCAAATCTAATTAATTTTAGAATATTAAATTCGGTATGATGGTTGCATAAAGGTGAATCATGTATATAAGTGAGTTCCTCTGTAGAAAACCGCGTATGGTTTCAGCTGAAAAAAATTCCACAGGTTTGATTTGAGAAAGGATGTGGTGTTTATGGGAAATCTATAATGTTTTTTTTTTTCACCATAGAGTTCGTTTCTCTAATATTTATATCATTTATGAAGATTCTTTTATGAATTTGTTGTTGAAAGTGTTTAGGATGCAAAGGTTTATGGGGAGAATTTTCCTTGATGAAAGAGGCTGCATTATTGGCATTATTATCGGTTGTTGTGTTATCATCCCCTGTTTGAGATTCTTTGGTCTTGTTTATACAAAGTCATATATGTTACTTGATGAAAGGGTCATGTTGAGACCTACGATGTGCATTTTTTATATTCAGTCATGTAAGGACTGGTTGAAATTTGTAAACCCACTTGGTTGGGTAGTTCGGTCAAAAATGTAATTCCACTTCGTTGCATCATTAATGTAAGTACGAGTCCTTGGTGATAAGGAAGGTCATACTCTGTTGAGTTAAAGAGACATGTATTTTATGAAAAAATTGTTCGAACGTTCTCAGGGGTAGAAATTGTCCGCCCTTTGCTCTTGATGTGAAAGGGAGAGAGTATTTGGTTTGGTGTTTGAATGGTTGCCATCAAGTACAAAGGGGAAGATTTTTGGTATTATATTTTGTCCTTGATGGAAACCTATTTAATTGCAATGCCTCTCACCTACAATTTTTATTTTTATTTTTATTGCCATCAGTACCAAAGTCATTATTTACTCTTCTTCAGTTTTAGTATTTAGTTGACTATTGATGACAGTACTTTGGGGCATACATATTATACACAACTAAGGCTAAAGAAAATTCTTATTGTATTTTTCTGACAACTCCTTATTTTAATCTAACTATCTTTAGCCTATCTATTCAGTTCAATTGTATTGATACTTATTTTGATACAAATTATATATACTCATATAGGAGGTCTCCTATACATATATTCCACTTTAATTCTATTCGAGAAACCCAATAAATTTTAATCTCCTTTATTCCTTTATGAATTTATTATTTTGAACAACATACCGGTATGTATATATGCAATGCTTCTTTACCATATATATCATATTCTATTTGATACCATAAATCTTTCATGGTATTTCCTTGCTCCCTTACGACTATTTCTTGTTGAATCACCTTAGCTTAGTGGGAATGAATACTACTCTAACTATATCAAACTTATAGTCATCATGTTGATATATTACGTGGAAGGTTTATTTTAGCATTACATATCCATACCCTTATTGGGTCTTTAATTCGGAATTGTATATTGATTGACTGGACTTAGACTTTATCATAATTCTTGGGCCCTCTTACCAAAGTAACCCTAACCTCTTACATTGTCACACCTACATACCTCACGTTGAATTCACATTTCGACTCAACCCTATGGAGACATTACTCATTATTTCCCTTACCTATAGTATTTCCCACGTACTAAGTTATGGTATTGATATACCCTAGAAGGTTCTTGCATTATGTTCAATGTTGGGATTAACGAGCTCACATTTACTAACTCCTTGGTTGATTCGAGGTTGTTAATGGTGTTAGCATGTGTTGTCCTTAATGGAAACTTAATTGATGAAATGAGATGATTGGCAATATGATGAAGAGTGTTGTCCTTGATGGAAAACCTTTCTGATGAAGTTGTACTTTATGAACTTGTTAATGATGTAAATCTGATGTATCTACAATCAGTACAGAAGTTGCAGAAGAAATAATCTATAGTATGTGCAAGAAGAATGTCAAACAAGGTATGTAACAAAGAATACACGTGTTTGTTTAGGAGAAGTCGCGTATGCATGCGAAAAAGATCGTGCCAAGTCGCGTATGCCAAATTGCACTCTAAATTTATAAAACCAGGGGTTACTACCATGGCATTGACCCATTGTATTGAGCGCTGATTGTCTATTTGATCCCGTCCAGGAATACCATTGGAAGTAATGCGGTTTTGTCTCATGGTATTGAAAAAGGCTAAATCTATATAAGGAGAAGAATTTCATTGTGCAAAGGGTGTGGGTGTCTGGGCTTTAATGAATACTTTACTCTGAAGTATATCTGCATGGTTAAACTCTGCTTTTAATTGATAAATCTGAATCTATGATGCATCTATGAACATAATGAAGGTTCAAGATCTCTAAATCTTGAAATGGTGAATCTTTTGGATGATCTGAAATGAAGTGATGAAGACCTGGCACAAATCTATTGAAGAAGTTGAAGAAATCTGGGTAAGTTCATAGATCCGGTCTGATCTGCAAAATTTATCTTTTATAGATCTATACACATGTTTGTTTCGTGAAAAGCACGTGTATACGCGGCTCTATTCAGACAAAAGCGCGTATGGGTTGTTAGGGTTTTTCTGATCAATTTCACAAATGTATATGCGGGTTCACTTCATTAAGGGCACATGTATACGCGGTTCTGTGTAAAGAAAAGCACGTATGATATTTAAATTGCTGGTTACTCAGAAGATCATTGAGGTGCTACATATCGGTTCTGAAGTCTGGGTTGTCTTTGATATTATGGTTACAATGGTATCACTGTTCTGTTTGATGAAATGAGAAAAGAATGCTTGGTGAAAAGTGAAGGATTGTGTTGAAGCTGTTTGATCCAGTTTGAAAATTGATGAAACGTGGTCTACAGTGGATTTGAGGGTTGAAGCCTTCAGTCTGAAAGTAGAAGCTTTCTGCCAGTAGAGGCTGGTGCAAATATCATGGGGTTACAGCTCCCTTCCAGGAGAGGCTGGTAAACGAGAGAAGGTTGTAGCCTTCTGCAAGTGGTTGCCTGTGTGCTGGTATGAGTCTGCGCCAGTACATGATTGTAAGATGTTTTCTTTATATAATAAATATTGAAGACTAAGACGACGGCAGTGGTGGTATTCTCCCGTATTGGGTTTCCACCTTAAATCCTAGTGTTCATGTGTGTTGATGATATGTGATGCTTTATTTTGTTCTTACTGCCCCTGTTTACTGCCTTCTTAACTTCTGATGAATGAATAAAGCACTGATCTAAGTTAAGAATTAACTTCTTTTTATATCTCTGTGCATACACGAGTTTCCTTCTGGTTATCTGCGTATATACGCGAGTTCTGTTCAGGAAAGTAGCATATGGGTTTAAAAGCAAGAAAAATAAATAATTTTTCTAAATACTGATTCACCCCCCCCCCCCTCTCAGTATTTTTCCAAAAAATGGTATCAGAGCAGGTCCTTCTGAAAAGGCTTAACCGCTAGAAGGAAGTTCAAGCAAGATGAGCAATCAAGAGGGAAAAACATCCATCAAGCCTCCGCTCTTCAATGGAAGTAATTTAATAAGTTATGAAGGTGATGCAAAGGTAAAAAGTGCTAAAGTACAAACTCTCAGAATTCAATATGAGAATCTAAAAATGTATAATGAGGAGAGCATTGCCAATTTCTTTTTACGTCTTGATGATATTGTAAATCGTATGAGAAATCTGGGAGAAACAATAGCCGAATCTACTTTGGTTGAGAAAGTTTTAAGATTGCTAACAGTAAAATTTGAGTCAAAAGTTTCTGCTCTTGAAGAAAAGCAGGATCTTCAAAATCTTACTGTGGTGCAACTTCATGGCATACTAACTACATGTGAAATGAGAAGAGGAGGACCATCTGAAGTCAAAGAAGTCGTCTTTAGAGATTCTACAAAAGGGAAAGAAGTACAAGAGACAGAAGGATCAGGGTATATCTCAGAAGAAGATGAGCTAAATTTTGTAAAGAAACTCCAACTTGGCATAGGACGGTTCAGAGGTAAGATTCCTTTCAAATGTTTTTCTTGTGGAAGAGTTGGTCATTATGCTGCTAAGTGTCCTCATAAATAAACACATGAAAAAGGGAAGGAATTAGCAAGAAGGAATAAGAATCGGTTTAGCACTAGAAAAAGTTACTATACTCATGAAGACAATGATGAGTTATCTGATAGTGAGGAAGAATGTGAACAAGATCTTAGACTTCTCATGGCATTTGAAAAGGAATCTAGAGAAGAAAAATATACTTTATGGATGCGTTAGAGGAAAATTATTTTCTTGATGAATTCAATCAACTCAAAATATGCTTAGAAGAAAGTAAAATATGCATAGAAACTCTGAAAAATCAGCTTGAAGAAAAGAAGAAACACAATGAGAAATTAGAATGTGAAATAGTAAGTCTAAGAAAAGAAATTGAGAAAGTAAAGACTTTGAATCTTAGATTTGCTAAAGGATCTGAAACCTTAGATGAGATTATCAAGGTACAACGTTCTCCTGTTATAAAGACAGGTCTTGGATATATCGGAGAATCTTCTCAGGCTTCAACACCAAATTATCTAAAAGTAGCTACAGCTAGTATACAACATTTTGCCACTCAGCAAGGGAATAAAGAATCTTTACAGGTAAAGCATGATCATCTCAATTTAAAGAACACTAACAGGAATATCTTTCAAAGAAACACCAATCAACAGGTAAATTCAAGTAGAATATTTCATGATCACAAAAATTTCTTCTTTAATGGACAATCTTTCTCATGTCACAATTTTGGTCATAAAGTTGTTCAATGTGTTGCATATAAAACCATCATGACAGGAGAAGAAAGAAAGAAAAGGATTGATATTGGAACAAAGAAGAATACCTATAACAACTTTTCTCCTCTTCAAAATGAAGTTGAATGTGCTTATTACAATAACTTTGGCCATGAAGAATCTGAATGCAGGAGAAAAGTTCAACCAAAAGAGCATTTTCCTTCAAGCTCCAAAGTGTGGAAAAAGAAGGAATTACAGGTTGAAAATTGTGGCATAGCTTTATTTGCAGAAGGTGAAGAAAACCAATTGTACATTGATAGTGGATGCTCAAAACACAAGACAGATGACAAAAACAAACTTCTTGCATATAGTGCTCTAGAAAAAGAAAAGAATGTTACATTTGGAAATGATACTCATGTTGTCATTAAGGGAAAAGGGTCTGTTTTTCTAAAAGAAAAGGTGAAAGCTAATAATGTCATGTATGTGGATGGATTAAAGAATAACCTGTTAAGTGTAAGTCAAATGTGTGATCAAGGAACTGAAGTTGTCTTTAGTTCAAAAGAATGTGTGGTACGTGATCTTGATACAAGTAAAACAATTATAAAAGGAAAAAGAACTCCAAGCAACCTGTATGTATTGAATAACTGCAAAGAACAATGTTACTTGAAGGTTGGGGCATCTGAGCTTGTCTCAAATCAACAAATCAAGCAGACTTAAAGTTGTTCGTGATCTTCCCAATTTTACTCTACCTGAAAGTATCATATGCAAATCTTGCCAATTCGGTAAGCAAACCAGAGTGCAATTTAATGCCAAGGAAGGATCATCAAGTAAGCCTCTTGAACTCATTCATACTGACATATGTGGACCTGTGAGGAAAAAGTCACTATGTGGTGAACAATACTATATCTTATTTATTGATGATTTCTCTAGAATGTGTTGGATTGGGTTGATTAAACACAAAGATGAAGCATTTGAGAAATTTCAGATCTTCAAAGCACTGGTTGAAAATGAATTAGATCTAAAAATCAAGTGTCTTAGATCTGATCGAGGAGGAAAATATACATTAGATGAATTCCTTGAATTTTGTGAACAACATGGCATAAAAAGACAGTTTTCTGTAGCTGGCACTCCACAAAAAAATGGCGTATCAGAAAGAATGAATAGAACAGTTCAACAAATGGCTAGAGCTATTCTTGATGATTCTAGAACACTTGACACATTTTGGGGAGAAGCAGCACATACAGCGGTAAATATTCTTAACAAGGCACATGTTCATGTAAATAGTGATAAAACTCCATATGAACTCTGGTATGGTAATCCTCCCACTGTGAAGTATTTTAGAGTTTTTGGAAGCAAATGCTTTATCAAAAATAATGATGAAAAACTTAGCAAGTTTGAACCCAGATCAGATGAAGGAATACTTCTTGGTTACTCCTCTACAAGTAGAGCATATAAATGTTACAATAAAATACTTCGGAATATTTTTTAATGTATTGATGTTGTTATTGATGAGTCTCCTACAGCTCCAAAAGAAGAAAAACAAACAACAGATGAAGACGATGGTGACATATATCCTTCTACATCAAATAGAAATGATATAGACAGTGAACCCAATGAAGAACCCGAAGACGATTTATCTGAAAAAGCTCCATCCAGATATGTTCAAAAGAATCATCCAGAATCTCAAATTTTGGGAGAAAAGGGATCAGGTGTACAAATGATCAGGAGCTCAGGACCAAGTGTCGTAAAATGGTCAAAAATGAAGGTGCTCAGAACTAGTTTGAACCTGAACAACCGGATAGAGATCGTCTTCCTGATTCCGGCGCCGTGAACGGTTCGGAAAACGGTCGCCGTATGTAGAAGTTATGCAAGTTTGAAGATTTCTCAATTTCCATTAAAAATGCCAAAATTGACTTTGTGGAAAAATTTTATTTAAAAAAGAATATTCCACAGAATATTCTGGGAATATTCCGCAGAATATTCTGGGGAATATTCCGTTGGCAGCCAATGAGAAGGCGCCACGTGGGCCCCAAGTCAAGTTGAAAATGCGTTTTAAAATTTTTATGGGCTCGGCCGGATTTGAACACAGGACCGGGTGCATATTAACCGGGCGGCTTAACCAATAGCCCACGGTTTGTTGTTGTTAAAACATTGCAACGCGCGTATAATTAAATGTTGCAATTTGTTGGGCGGGGCCCGAAAGGGGGCCAGCCCCCGATTACATATGACCCACGCCTGAGAACCCACGGTTCATTCATTGGCGCGCAGTTCACGGGCGGTTTAACCACTATGGTTATGTGTTATATCATGGGTTGTTATTTATTAAACGTTGTATTTATTTAAACACGGTTACAAGACCGCCGAACCATGTGATTGCACGATGTGCACAAACCATAATATTTATTGCCAGTTTAACCGTGCAGCCACGTTTGGCGGAGATTTCGGCAGTCCGCCCATTTTGGCGCCTTATCCATATTTAGTTGCGTTATCCACAGTTTCTCCACAATTAGTGGAGCTTCTCAAGGTGTAACTGGCAGTTTAGTAAATGTGGCTTAACTTCTGCTAGGAGAGGTCTTTGAAGACGAATTTTTTTTTGATTTTGGGTCTCTTCGACCTTCTGAAGCCATTGGCATAGGTTTCACAGCCATCTGAGGCCGTTTGCAGGTGATTTTGCTTCGTGGAAGTTCCAGGAGCCACTAGGGCCAAATCAGTTTGGGAGCTGCATTGGGAATTGTGCAGCTAGTGAATGTGGAACGAAGGTCATTCCTGAAGTTTTTAAGAATTCTGAATCCATTTCTACAGCTCGTTTTTCCTTTTGAGGAATTCTTCTCACTGTTTAGCTTCAGGGAAGCTTTCAGGGCCACCAGGGCCATTTCAGTGCTGGAGCTGTTTGGGGGCTATGTTCATCCATTTTTGGTGATTCAAAAGCCTATTTCTGCTATTTTCGACCTTCTGAGTCTAATGGAAGAGGTTTCAGAACCAATTGAGGTCATCTTCACCTCTAAATTCTCTATGCAAGTCTAAAGGGCCACTAGGGCCAATTGGGGAAAAGTACTGTATCAGGTACAATTTCACTGTTTAGTGTTTGGGAAAGAGCATGTTTAGCTAATTCCTATCTTCTGATTCTGTATTTACAGTCAGATCTGTCTTTCGAGACACTCTTATTCTTGTATTATCCTTTGTAGCATTTTTAATACAAGAGGACAAGCCTAGTTTGAGAGGCTTGGTCCAGCAGATGTAGCCCAGAGGAGGGGGTGAACTGCTTTATCATTTTGATGTCTTTATTTGCTGAAGATGATATGATAAACAAAACTGATATAAAGTGTTAAACAACAAATATACATAACTTTCATACACACATAATCACCTACTCAGCTGCAGAAAGTTATTTGTCTTATTCCGCAAGACATCAAACTTCAAGTATGTGTATGTCAAAGACTTATGAGTGTTACTTCATTATTTCTTTAGGCAGAGCCTGTAGAGGGCCAGGTAGCCTCTGGAACTCATCCTCTCTTTAGAGGTGACATGTCCAGTGAATGCCCCTCCAGTCTATCTCTGTATAAGAAATAAGAAGTTTTCACATTTTCAGAGGTCACTTGGAGTGTATAGCTCAATTTGAAATTA
Source organism: Pinus albicaulis (assembly GCA_034641835.2). NCBI lineage: Eukaryota > Viridiplantae > Streptophyta > Pinopsida > Pinales > Pinaceae > Pinus > Pinus albicaulis. Next base: position 139,968,985 of record CM076576.1, read on the forward strand.
TGGGAAATGGATACCTTGCACCCTCAAACAAGTACATTCCATTTTCAGATCAGATGGTATCAGAGCATGGGTTTGCTTGACTGACATCACTAGCTTGATTGTGTAGCTTGAAAGGTGTCTTAAGCAATGTTGAAGATTGACTGCTTTATTATTCTGCAAACTACTTGTTGTTTGAGTTTCCTGAAGCTCTTTTGTTCATTTTTATAATGACAACTTCCATAAGTGGATCTATGGAGTCCATTATTGATGTGGAAAGGAAAGTTTCACATGAGGAAAATTTGCAGCAGCAAAAGTCGCCATGGAATTGGCTTGGTGAGAAGTGGATGGACTTCTTATTGCAGTAATTCATTACTCGTTTTGTACATGCAAATTTCAGATTGGTATGCATGTATTTCAGTTGAAAAGTTGATGCAAGATTGCATGTAAAAGCAGTTTCAGTTGAAAGAATTTCTTTGTTGTTGCAAAATTTCGCCATGGAGGTGTAAAAGATGAGTATGATACTCACTTATGTTGCAGCAATATCTTTTGGTTCAGCTCTTGTTCACCCACATGTTTTTGGGATGATGTACTTGTTGGTATTTGAAAAGAAGAGTTGAAGTTGCACATGTACATAGAGGTTGTATGTGTAATTAGCGAACTGTATATAGTTCATTGTACATGATACATACACATGTTTGTAAAGATGTATCTTGTTGTTTATCGACTTGTGTCGGTTGTGTGCACACTTGTTACAGAGTTTGTGTGTCATTTGTATAGCACACCTCATTGTCAACTGGTTGTTGATGTCATATGTTGCACAAGATGCTTTTGGTGTCGTTTGGTGCAGAGAACGAAGTGTCAGTGCAAAGCAGTGCAAGATTCCATGAGTTGGAAAGGCATGCAAGCAAAGAGGGCACAAAGTTCAGCAAGTGTCATTGCTGGTTTCAGTATGGCAGATTGGTATGGCAAGAAAACTTGGTCGGGATTCGGCACAAGTACATGGCTCATTCAGCAAAATTCGCCATGTGAACAGTTGGCAATTCAGGAAATTCTTTTGGAGGCTGAAGAGAAGAGGATATTGTTATTCTCTCATTTTCTATTCTACAGTTCAGTTTCAGAATTTCAGTGAGCTTTTGGGGACCAAAAGCTTCTCATTTGGGAGGTGTGATCAGGAGCTCAGGACCAAGTGTCGTAAAATGGTCAAAAATGAAGGTGCTCAGAACTAGTTTGAACACGAGCGATAGGATAGAGCTCGTCTTCTGATTTCGTCGCCGCGAACGGTTCGAGAAAACGGTCGCGGGTATGCGAGAAGTTATGCAAGTTTGAAGATTTCTGAATTTCCATTAAAATGCCAAAATTGACTTTGTGGAAAAAATTTATTTAAAAAGAGATATTCCACGAGATATTGGGAATATTCATGAGAATATTAGAATATTCGTTAGCGAGCTGATAGAAGGCGCCACGTGGGCCCCAAGTCAAGTTGAAAATGCGTTTTAAAATTTTTATGGGCTCGGCCGGATTTGAACACAGGACCGGGTGCATATTAACCGGGCGGCTTAACCAATAGCCCACGGTTTGTTGTTGTTAAAACATTGCAACGCGCGTATAATTAAATGTTGCAATTTGTTGGGCGGGGCCCGAAAGGGGGCCAGCCCCCGATTACATATGACCCATGCCTGAGAACCCACGGTTCATTCATTGGCGCGCAGTTCACGGGCGGTTTAACCACTATGGTTATGTGTTATATCGTGGGTTGTTATTTATTAAATGTTGTATTTATTTAAACACGGTTACAAGACCGCCGAACCATGTGATTGCACGATGTGCACAAACCATAATATTTATTGCCAGTTTAACCGTGCGGCCACGTTTGGCGGAGATTTCGGCAGTCCGCCCATTTTGGCGCCTTATCCATATTTAGTGGCGTTATCCACAGTTTCTCCACAATTAGTGGAGCTTCTCAAGGTGTAACTGGCAGTTTAGTAAATGTGGCTTAACTTCTGCTAGGAGAGGTCTTTGAAGACGAATGTTTTTTTGATTTTGGGTCTCTTTGACCTTCTGAAGCCATTGGCACAGGTTTCACAGCCATCTGAGGCCGTTTGCAGGTGATTTTGCTTCGTGGAAGTTCCAGGAACCACTAGGGCCAAATCAGTTTGGGAGCTGCATTGGGAATTGTGCAGCCAGTGAATGTGGAACGAAGGTCATTCCTGAAGTTTTTCAGCATTCTGAATCCATTTCTACAGCTCGTTTTTCCTTTTGATGAATTCTTCTCACTGTTTAGCTTCAGGGAAGCTTTCAGGGCCACCAGGGCCATTTCAGTGTTGGAGCTGTTTGGGGGCTATGTTCATCCATTTTTGGTGATTCAAAAGCCTTTTTCTGCTATTTTCGACATTCTGAGTCTAATGGCAGAGGTTTTAGAACCAATTGAGGTCATCTTCACCTCGAAATTCTCCATGCAAGTCTAAAGGGCCACCAGGGACAATTGGGGAAAAGTACTGTATCAGGTACAATTTCACTGTTTAGTGTTTGGGAAATAGCATGTTTAGCTAATTCCTATCTTTTGATTCTGTATTTACAGTCAGATCTGTCTTTCGAGACACTCTTATTCTTGTATTAGCCTTTGTAGCATTTTTAATACAAGAGGACAAGCCTAGTTTGAGAGGCTTGGTCCAGCAGATGTAGCCCAGAGAAGGGGGTGAACTGCTTATCATTTTGATGTCTTTATTTGTTGAAGATGATATGCTAAACAAAACTGATATAAAGTGTTAAAACAGCAAATATACATAACTTTCATACACACATAATCACCTACTCAGCTGCAGAAAGTTATTTGTCTTATTCCGCAAGACATCAATCTTCAAGTATGTGTATGTCAAAGACTTCTAAGTGTTACTTCATTATTTCTTTAGGCAGAGCCTGTAGAGGGCCAGGTAGCCTCTGGAACTCATCCTCTCTTTAGAGGTGACATGTCCGGTGAATGCCCCTACAGTCTATCTCTGTATAAGAAATAAGAAGTTTTCACATTTTCAGAGGTCACTTGGAGTGTATAGCTCAATTTGAAATGATGGGAAATGGATACCTTGCACCCTCAAACAAGTACATTTCATTTTCAGATAAACAAACAAGAAGGACTCTTGTGGGATCTTCTAGCTATCTGGCATTTCTATCCTCTATTGAACCACACAATGTCAATCAAGCTAGCAAAGATGAATGTTGGATTCAAGCCATGAATGAAGAGCTTGATCAAATTGAAAAGAATCACACTTGGGAATTAGTACCAAGACCTCATGACAAAAATGTCATTGGAACTAAATGGATATTCAAAAATAAGTTAAATGAGAATGGGGATGTTATAATAAATAAAGCTAGACTTGTTTGCAAGGGGTATGCTCAACAAGAAGGTATAGACTTTGAAGAAACTTTTGCTCGTGTAGCTAGAATTGAAGCCATAAGAATGTTTCTTGCTTTTTCAAGCTTCCAACAAATCAAAGTTTATCACATGGATGTTAAATATGCTTTTCTCAATGGTGACCTAGAAGAAGAAGTTTATATAGAGCAACCAGAAGGATTCATTTTTGGAAATGATGAAAAACTTTTTTGTAGACTTAAAAAGGCTCTATATGGTCTCAAACAAGCTCTAAGGGCATGGTATTATCATCTTGACAAATATCTTCATCAACAAGGATTTTCAAAGGGGTCTGCTGATAGCAACTTATACACAGAAACTGAAAATGATAAACTATTTATTGTGGTTGTATATGTTGATGATATTATCTTTGGAAGTAATCAAGAGTCTATGAGTCAGAAATTTGCTTCTGTTATGTAGCAAGAATTTGAAATGTATTTAGTTGGGGAACTAACATTCTTTCTTCGCTTGCAAGTGCATCAAGCAACAGATGGCATATTCTTATCACAAGAAAAATATCTTAAGAAAATTCTGAAGAAGTATGGCATGGAAGAGTGCAAACCTGTAAGTACACCAATGATAATCGGATTTAATCTCAGTTCTCATGATGATTCTCCCACGGTGAATCAACCAGAATACAGATCTATGATAGGAAGTCTACTTTATCTCACTAGGACTAGACCAAACATTATGCATGCAGTTGGGATTTTTGGACGATTCCAAGCTAATCCAAAAGAGTCTCACTTTCATGCTGATATCACTCTTCATGCTTACACTGATGCAGATTGGGATGGAAATTTTGACGATAGGAAAATCACTAGTGGTGGTGCATTCTATATGGGGCCCCGGTTGGTATCTTGGTTCAGCAAGAAGCAAAGCTCCATTGCCTTATCTACAACAGAAGCAGAATATGTGGCTGCTGCATCATGTTGCACTCAACTTCTTTGGATGATGCAAACCTTACAACACATTCAAATCAAATGTTCACCTCCTATCTCCATTATGTGTGTTAATACAAGTTCCATCAGTATCTCAAAGAATCCTGTTATGTATTCCAAGACCAAGCACATTCCCATCAAGTATCACTTCTTACGTGAACAAGTGCTTGAACAAAAGGTGAAGTTGGAGTATGTTCCCTCCAAAGAACAAGTTGCTGATATATTTACCAAACCTTTACCCAGGGAAGTGTTCGAATATCTCAGATAGAAGCTGGGAGTAGTCTCTGCCATGCAGAAGATTAGATCTGCTTAAATTCAGAAGATTAAATTGGATACGTGGATTTCCTGAAGGATAGTCACGTATATAGGTGAGTTTATACACAGAAAACCACGTATGGGTGTTTGCTGACAAACTTTTTTTGGGTCAGCATTCTTCAACACAACTGCAGTGCTGTTGGGTATCTATGGTGATGTTCCAGCTCTCATATTTCTGTTTCATTCTCTAATGATTCTGATGAAGATGCCTTGATGATTTGATGTTGAAAGTGTTCAGGATGCACAAGCTAAGGGGGAGCTTTGGTCATATGGAAATGATGCATTTTTGGCATTCTAATTATTTTTTGTGGTCTGATCTCATGCTTGAGATTCTTTGGTCTTGATTGTATAAGTTATTTCTATATTTTGATGAAAAGGTTATGTTGAGACCTATGATGTAAATTGTTATATTCAGTCATGTAAGGACTTCTTCAAATTTTTAAACCCACTTGGTTGGGTAGTTGAGTCAAAATGTGTAAACCCACTTGTTTGGGTACTTGAGTCACATATGTAAATCCACTTGGTTGGATCATTGATGTAAGTATGATTTCTTGGTGATAGGAAAGGTCATAGAGTCATGTATTTCATTGAAAAATATGTTTGAAGATTCAGCGTGAACTCAGGGGGAGCATGGTAACTTCAGTGCACATCAGATCTACAGAGCTCTTCTTTCTACAAGAGAAGAAAAACCTTGTTTGGTTTTGATCCACCCTTTGCCCTTGATGTCAAAGGGGGAGAGTATCACAATGTTTGAATAATGGTTATAATCAATGTATCTATCTATTGTGGTGATCAAACACCATCATGGTTGCCATCAAGTCCAAAGGGGGAGATTGTTGGCAATATGATGCAATGTGTTGTCCTTGATGGCAACCTACTTGATGAAGTTGTCCTTGATGGAAACTGACTTGGTGAGTTGTCTTTGGATAGCAACCTATTTGTTAATGATGTAAATATGATGTATCTACAGAGCAGTTCAGAAGTAACAAAGAAAGAAATTCCAGTAAGTGCCAGAGTAATGATGAATAAGATATGTCACAAAGCATACGTGGGTTTGTAAAGGCAAAGTAGTGTATATACTTGGAAAAGTACGTACCAAGTAGCATATGCCTATTTGCGCTTATGAAACCAGGGGACATTACCATGGTATTGGACCACTGTATTGAGCGCTGGATTATCTATTTGATCCCGTCCAAGAATACCATCAGCGGTTGAGTGGAATTGACTCATGGTATTGACAAAGGTTAAATCTATATAAGGAGAAGAAGATCATAGTGCAAGGGCGTGCATGTGTAAGGGTTGTTAATAAATAAATCTCTTTAAGATATATCTACATGGATGAACTCTGTTCTTAATTGTTAGATCTGAATCTATGATGCACCCATGGATATAATAATGGTTCAAGATCTCTAGAATCTAGAAATGATGAATCTCTAGGATGATCTGCAAAAGAAATGATGAAGACCGGCACAAGTGCGATGAATAAATTGAAGAAATACGGGTAAGTTTATAGATACAGTACGTTACTAAAGTTTATCTTTTCGGTCCCTATAGCACTGGTTATTGATAAAACAATACTGTCTGGCAGGTTAGCTTCATGAAAGGTGCGTATGGAAATTAGGGTTTTTGAATAATTAAATACACAAAATTATACGTGGGTTGATGTGTAGGGAAAATGCGTATGTATGCGGCTTCGGTAAAGCAAAGTAGCGTATGCTATTTGAATCAATTGTTGTTCGAGCGTTGAGTTTGTGTCTGCATATCTATTTTGAAGTTTGGGTGTTAATGAATACTTCACTGCGAAGTATTTCTGCATGGAATGGGTAACCCTTTATTGATTGATCTGAATTAATAATGTACCTATGAAGAAAATGATGAAAGAGGAATCTCTAGATGCGAAATGACTATGTATTTTATAAGATACATTTTTATGGAATGTTTAGATCGGTGATGCGGAGAATCTTTGCTGAAGTAAAGGGTGAAATATGGATCTATTAGAGAGTTACGGATCTATACGCATGTTCATCTCGGCGAAAGCGTATATACGTAGGTTCGTTTCGGCCAAAAGCGTGTATACGCGGGTTTGTCTTTGTGAAGCGCGTATATGGGGTTCAGTGAGTAAAAGCGTATGGAATCTAGGGTTTTTTTGAAGTGTGTGGAATGAAATATCTAATCTGTTTGTTGTTTACTTTGCTATGTTGTCAATGATGTATTCATATAGTTACGGGTTGTTTGAATGTTGAATATGATGTTGATTATGTTGATTGAATATCAAGTTGTTGGTTGATTGGTTGATGAAGTTATAAGTTGAGTTTCATGTATGGGTAGGGTGCGGTCGATAATCGATGAAAGAGTGGCCTACAATGTATGTTGTGTGGAAGGCTGTTGGATCCGGTATGAGAATTGATGAAACATGGTCCATGGTGGTCTTTGAGGGTCGAAGCCTTTAGTGAGGGTTGGAGATCCCTTCCGGTAGTGGGCATTTGGAGAACGAGAGAATATTACATCCTTCTCTGGTGGGTGCACCAACGGTAGTGTAATTAACACTTTGATACAAAATTGTAAGAAGTTTTCTTTATAATAAATATTGAAGACGAGACAACGACGGCGTGGTTTCTCCCGGAGTAGGTTTCCACCTTAAATACGTGTTCATGTATGACTTATGTGTGATGGTTTATTACGGTTATTACTACACATGTTTACGCACTAAACATCTGATGAATGAATGAGACGCGATGTAAGTAAGGATATAAATGCATAATAATATCTGCATAGTTTTATTAGATATCCATGTATACGCGAGTTGAGTTCGGTAAAGTAGCGTATGGTTTTAATAGAAAGAAGAAAAATTAAAAGTTTTCGATCGGCTCTAAATACTGATTCACGCCCCCTCTCGGTATTTTTCCCGGCAATTAGTATCGAGCAAGTCCTTGCGAGAAAGCTTTGTCGCTAGAAGGAAAATCAAACAAGATAAGCAATCAAGATGGAACGGCACATCTATCGAGGGCCTCCCCTCTTCAACGGAAACAATTTAATCTTAATAAACAAGGGTAGGTCTATCTTCGGTCTGCGGGAGCGGATGTATGGGCTATCGTTGAAGGAGGATATCAATATCCAACCGCGGTACCAAAAGATCCAACGGAAAGAAAGAATTATGAAACAAATGCAAAAATGGAGTCAATGCTCTATTGGGAAGTCTAGGCTGAATCGGGAATTTGTCAAAGTCATCTTTTATTTTGGATATAGCAAAGGCAATATGGGACAAAATCATTCTAAGTTATGAAGGTGATGCAAGGTAAAAATTGCTAAACTCCCAAACTCTCGGAGATTCAATCGAAGATCTAAATGCATAATGAAGAGAGCATTGCCAATTTATTTTACGTCTTGATGATATTGTAAATCATTTGAGAAATCTGGGAGAAAGCAAATAGCCGAATCTACTTTATTTGAGAAATTTTTAAGATCGCTAACATTAAAAATTTGATTCAAAGTTTACGCTCTTTAAACGAGGATCTTCAAAATCTATGGTGAAACTTCATGGCATACTAGCGCATGTGAAATGAGAAGATGAGGACCATACGGGAAGTCAAAGAAGCCGTCTTTAGAGCTTCTACAAAGGGAAATAAGTACAAGAGACGAAAGGAAGGATCGGTATATCTCGAAGAAGATGAGGTAAATTTTGTAAAGAAACTTCAACTTGGCACACGGCAGTTCGGAGGTAAGCTTCTGTCAAATGTTTTGCTTGTGGGAAGAGTTGGTCATTATGATGCTAAGTGTCCTCATAAAGAAACACATGAAAAAAGGGAAGGAAGTAGCGAGAAGCAATAAGAATCGGTTTAGCACTAGAAAAAGTTACTATACTCATGAAGACAATGATGGAGTTATCTGAAAGTGAGGAAGAATGTGAACAAGATCTTAGACTTCTCATGGCATTTGAAAAGGAATCTAGAGAGAAGAAAAAAGATACTTTTACGGATGCGTTAGAGGAAAATGATTTTCTTGATGAATTCAATCAACTCAAAATATGCTTAGAAAGAAAGTAAAATATCCATAGAAACTACGAAAAAATCAGCTTGAAGAAAGGAGAAACACAATGAGAAATTAGAATGTGAAATAGTAAGTCTAAGAAAAGAAATTAGAGAAAGTAAAGACTTTGAATCTTAGATTTTCTAAAGGATGCGAAACCTTAGATGAGATTATAAAGGTGCAACGTTCTCCTCTTATAAAAACCGAGTCTTGGATATATCGGAGAATCTTCTCGGGCTTCGGCACGAATTATCTAAAAGCGGCTACGGCTAGTATACAGCATTACGCCACTCGACGGGGAATAAAGAATCTTTACGAATTAAAGCATGATCATCTCAATTCAAAGAACACTAACGAATATATTTCAAAGAAACACCAATCAACAAGTAAATTCAAGTAGAATATTTCATGATGTGAAATTTCTTCTTCAATGGACAATCTTTCTCATTTCACAATTTTGGTCATAAAGTTGTTCAATGTGTTGCATATAAAACCATCATGACAGAGAAATAAGAAAAGTTGATATTGGAACAAAGAAGAATACCTATAACAACTTTTCTCTCTTAAAATGAAGTTAAGATATTGCTTATTGCAATAACTTTGGCCATAGAAGAATCTACGAATCAGGAGCAAAGTTCAGCCAAAATATCAGTATATTCAAGCTCCAAAGTGTGGAAAAGAAGGAATTGCGGGTACTATGGTGTGTCGAGCCTTCCTTGGCAGTTCTTGGTTTCTATCGGTTCGATCAACCTTGTGATTGCTTCTTTGCATTCGTTTGACGATTGTTTATTGTTTTATTGCGCTATTTGAGTGATTATTTGCCCCTTCATTCGAATTCCGCTTTGTCTCGTTTGGAGCTAGATTACACGGCTCATTTGTGTCTTTAGGACTTTCTTGGTTTTGAAGGACTATTGGTGGATTTGAGGTACGATTGTGTTTGATATTGAGTGAAATTTGTTTGTTTTGCTCTCTTATCATCATTTATCGAAATCTCCTTTGCATTAGTTTTCATTTTTTAGCGCACTTTGCTGCGAAATATTGAAAATATAAAAAAATATCTTTTGCTTTTCATTAGTTAATGTGAATTAGATATTTTCGGTGTTATTAGTGATTAGTAACCTTGAACGAAAATCTTTTAGTTTTCATTAGGCTTTGCATTAGAGCGTCATTGGTTGTTTTTGTTTGTTCATTTTCGTTATTGTGTGAAAATCCCTCAACTCTCTCATAAATAGCTTTCATCGAATGAAATGATATACTATGGCATATAGAGTGCATTTAGGAGATTTTGAGACATCACATTTGCTAGGGCAAGCGAAAACTTGTAGTAATTGAAGATAAACTTTAAAATTTACTGAATTTACACTAAGACAGCATTGAAATCTAACGAAACACATTTAGAGGTCTAGGCTAAGAGGCATGTTCCGTGTCCTTAAAACCTAGTAGGCGTACGTTCGCCCCTTGGCCCCAGACGGCGCTAGTACGGACTTGTGCTCCCCGTGCAATCGCGTATATAAAGGGGAGACCCACTAGGTTTCAATCCTTTATCCATAGCAAGCCAAGTCTACCACCCTATACATGATACCGGACAGCATTCGGGGAGATTTCACGTACGAAAAGTCCTTCAAGTTTGTTCTCTTTTTGTTTATTAGAATTGTATATTAGTTCACGGTTATTTGCTACACCCTCTACCTAGTATCCTTGAGTAGTCATTTTGATCTTTTCGACTCTTTTAAATTTTAAAGGTCTACCAATACTTAGCCTTTCACGCTTGCTTCAAAAAGCGAAAGAGATAGAGTCACCTTTTATGCGTTTCTCGACTCTTAAAACATCGGCGGTGAAGTTTCCTATTTTTCAATGTGGTAAAAAATTAATCACCCACGATCATATGCCACATTTAGATTTTCCTTGTTGGCCGTTTGATTGTGTCTGGCCTCCTTTCGGCAGTGTGTGTGTTTTGATCTTTCTCTTATTGTTACTACCATAGTGGCGGAACCTCGGTTTTCATCTCTTGTGGTCATATACGGACGATTATAGAAGCTTCTCAATCCTCTTTTAAGCCATTATTTCCAAGTTTCTGAAGACGGGGGACCCAGTTCTTCTTCGAACAACCTTTGGACCAGTTGAGTTCTAGTTATTTTAGGCCATAAGTCCCCGGATGCAAATGAGAATGAGTTCCTCTCTCTTACATCGGATTTAACCTTTTATGTTACTATTTTTTCCTCCTAGTCTCGCTTGTCTATTACGAGATCCAACGTAGGCTCAATCCTTGAGTGAATCCGGCGAAATCCCCATGTCAGTGAGGATTACCGGTTATTTCCTCGGAGAATATTTCAAGAGACAACCCTGAACCAAATTTTGTTATTTCATCGCGGTCCCTCATTACCCGGCGGGGTATAGTCCTTGGAGTCAGTTATTGCCGCGCGGCCTCTATGAGTACTCCGGCTCCTTCTACGAGAGGCCCAAGGTGGTTCCTCATTAGGGATGTCTCCTCGGACTCCCGTCACCGGCTGGCCCGTTCGACCCATGCGTGTGGCCGGGTGCGCACATTTGTCCCCGGCACCTCCGCCGGCGCGCCCATCACGAGAAGATGTCTACATAGCGGTATGCGGAGAGCATCTCGGAGGAGTATCGGTTGTCCCTACAATAGTCGAGACCCCCGAGGTTGGACAAACCTCTCAAGACCCCAAGCTGCTCTTATTTTTTCGCATTATGCACGGGATGGTACACGCAGGTGTATGCTTTTCCCGGATCGAATCGATAGGCACGCGGGAACATGTTACGTTTACCGCTCGAGGCTCTTTCATGCTCAAGGTTTACCGTATGGCCGGGCGCGGCAGTCTTATAACCCACAAGGGAAACCTTTCCAAGGCCAACCTTTGGAGCCGGCGGCTATCCTTATAACCCGCGGGGGCCGGCCCATCCAAGGCTATCTGCATGCCAACAGGCCATGTGCTGGTCGCAAGGACGGTATTACAACTCTTACGATCCTTTGTGCGGCCTTAGCGGGGTACATAGCCGAGGGGCCGGTATACGGTCTGAGGGGGCAAGTCCAACCTTCCCAACTTGATGCAACCTCGGTATCTGTTAATCCAAGCGTTGCATACCAGCCCCGGGACCATCTTATGGTCTGGCACGCTCAGCAGTTACCGACCACCACCGGCTCTTTTCCTCAACGGAACAATAGGTCTGTCATTTCTTTGGTGTTCCACCTCCCGGCCAACCGGTTCATCCGGTGGCAGTGTCTCTCCGCGGCAGGGTCAACACAGCCAGCGAGCGCGGCTGTTCATCGGTCCTTTGTTAACCCGAGACGACCCGCTCCGGCCAGAATCGACTGCTCCCGATCGGGGCAACCTTACATCCTATCAAACACCGCCCGACCGCCCATTTCATTCGATCCGCAACCAAATCAACCACTTTTGCACCCAAATTATCGGACTGCAACGGGGTTCCACCTATTAGCAGCCACTCAACCTCGAGGCGGCTACTATTCTCATGGTCAATGCTGAGGCGGTCACCATTTGACCCAAAGGTTCTAACTATGGTCTCATGTTAGGCTACACCTATGCTCAACGACCAAATCCAAATGTTGCTTACAGTAGGCCCTGTAATCGAGGTCCATACTGCGGTGCAACCCCGTACGCTGATTCTGACAGCAGGTATTTGGATTACTACCACCTACTCCCCTACGGTCGGAATCCACCAACTGAATGAGAACCCATGGGGGGCAAGGATATTCCCAACCGGCGTGGAGTACGGAGTCTTGGTCCTTACCCAAGGCCGGGTATGTGGTGTCAGCCATTGCCGTTTCCCGGCTACCTTAGAGTTACCGGATGTTTGAAGAGTGAATGATCCAATTAAATTGCGCTAATCCTTATTGGCCCACTCCCGGTTCCTACCAAGGTGCTCGGTGATTGCCCCAGGTTTGAGGAAAAGCTGGAAGGACCCCAGCCTCATGTGATGACTTTATCTTTGGTGTTAGTCAATTCTTGGGTGGATGATTCAATCTATACGCGCCTCTTCCGGCGCACTTTATTGCTTCTTTGCTAAGTGAGTATATCGAATTATCCACGGCATATTTCGAATTTCAATACGATTTAGCCATGGCTTTTCGACCCATTTTTCGATTCTTAGGTTCGCTCTGAGCGGGACGCATCTCACGACTTCTTTAGACGAGGACAAAACCACCACATTTCTAATCACATTCATGAGTAATTGTAGCGTGTCGTAGGGCGATCAAGTTTCATATACACAGTCGGATAATCACTAGCATTAGTTTCACCACCTCCTTGATTAACAAATCGCCCAAGATATTGCTATAGGAGCGTGTGCGCGGGCGAAGAACAAGCCATAGCGCGTGCTCAATATGCGGATTTGGTATATTCACAATCGGCCTGTTGTATGATATCTTTTGATGCTCCATGGTTTGGAACCTCCCAAGCTCCACTACCCGGCGGTGGATGGTGTTATTGGTTCCGTGTCCTCGAATTCGAAAAAATCTTCGAATGGGGAAGGCAATCTAACTCATCCAATAATTATGCTCCTCCCGCCCCTCTTCGATTCTAGCAAAACTACGAGTTAACGCCGTTCGGGCCAATCCTAAAGAGAAAGCCTCCAAAGGAAAGAAGAAGGGCAAAGGTAAATCCAAATCCGACGCCCCAAGCCGAATTCAAACCTCGGACCGAGGACGGTTCCCAACGCAAACCGAAGTACCCACACTCATTTGTGAAGGAGATCATTATACTAAGTTTTCCATGAAGATCGAGGTTAGTCAACTTCTAAAAAGTTCCAAAGGGACTCAGAACGGTTCTTACGGAGACCGTTCCGTCTACGTAGATTACGGATGGTTGAACGACCTTCACCATACGCACCATTTGGGTCCCAAGTATTTATGATGAATGGCGCTGCACCTATTTCTATCGCCACACGTTCGAAGGATTACAACGAATCGCGCCGGGCAGAGGTAGTTGCGGATGGTCCACATCCCCCTCCTATCTCCGAGTTCGTTGGAAATTGAGAAAGCACCCTTTGAATCCGTTGCGAGGCCACCCTCTAAAGGTGTTCTACGAAAATATTCCTGTCAGAGATACCCCGCTCGGCACTACGGTATTGTTGAGGATGCGGCACAGGCGCCCTCTACCATGTCTTTGGAAGTTCTTCAAAGTTGTCCTTCCACGATGGAAAGCTTTATTATACGCAATCGGTGGAATCGATCCCATGCGATTCTAGTCTTCTCACCTTTGACTTAGAAAATTTCACCCCAGAGCTTCCACATCGGATCTCTCTTGTTATTCAGAGTCGGGATCAACGATCTTAACATCCATAGGAGCATTGTGGATGAAGTTTCTTCTACCTACGTCATGTCATCCGCTTGCTGGAAGGCCATTGGCTCTCAGGCCCTTTCATCCTCTCAATACCCTAGAAGCATTCGATGGTCGGGAATCAAACCCACAGGTGTTCTGGAGATCTGAAAAATTCCCTTTACGAAGTCTTGTCAACGTAGAAGTAGAAGTGGTTGATGCTAAGCTCAACTAAAATATACTTCTTTGCGCCGTAATTTGGCTCACGCCATGTTATGCGTGCGGAATCCACCCTCCTTTTAACCCGTAAATTCCCTCACGAGGGGAAAATCGTTACGGTGGATCAGTTGTCCTTCTTCACCTCCACCTCAGGAAACGATGTTAAATACGTGGATAAAATCCCAAATCCCCAGTGTAGGGCCTAGGTCTATTCCAGACCCGTCCTCATAGAGTATTTTTCTCGCACCACCACCTTTCTTGCTCAAGTTAACATCATCTCTAGATCCTACGGCATTACTAAACATCCTACGCCTGAAAGTCGTGAGTTTTAGGAGAATCGATACCCTTAACTCCGGTAGAGATTAGCTGCTGTGAAATCATCGCCACATGCGATCCTCCCTCCTCGGCATGCTCCTTTGTATGGCTAGACATCTATTCTCAATCCCCTGGCTCGGTCGAAATTTGATTCGCTGATCCTCTCGAAAGAGATTTTTCCTTCGATGAAGCCATTGTAGAAACAATGTCTCTTGAGGAGAGTTTGCCTTGGAGTGATGGACATCATCGTTCCTCATTTATGCCTGCTGAGCAAATATGGATTAATGCGACGTTTTCATCTCAGTTTCCCCTCCACCTCAGACACCCATTTTGATGCAGAGGTTCTTCGGAAGGAAACCCCAGTGTCTCCACTAAACCTCCCGATCAACATCTCCGTTAAACCGGGGATCTTTGAGAACATACACGTGGGAGTGACTTGTTCTCCACATTGAATACAATTCTATACTAATATTTTCAAAGAATTCAGATGTGTTCGCCTGGTCCTACGAGGAAATGCCTAGGATTGATCCCGATATCGTGGTCATGAGATTCCAACCTATCCCACAGTGCGAAGCCAGGTATTGCCAACGCTTACGCCCGGTCGCTCCTCGCAAAGTATTTGAAATTAAGGCAGAATTTGAAAAACTTCTGAATGCGGGCTTTATTTATCCCATCCCCCTCACGGGAATGGGTTTCCAACATTGTTGTTTGTGCTCAACCTAGTCTCCTAAATTGAGTTCATTTAATTGTCAACTAGGGTTAGTAAGCTGTGAAGTGATTGCTTGTATGTGCCTAGGTGTTTGTTTCCTAATCTTTTGAACATGTTTAGTGTTTTATGATGTTTTTGGTCTTTTGATGATTTTTATGTTCCATGAGGAAAATGACTAAAAAGCTAGTGGAAAGAAGCTACGGGTTAAAAGCAGTGAAACCTAATTGGTTGATGACAAATGACAAATGCAAATGAAAATGCGAAACGAGAATCAAACCTAAACTATGACTAAGCGAGAATACAAAACGATAATAACCAAGAAAATGAATCAAAACATAACCAACTTTCAATTCACATTAAGGTATTTTGGAAGAGCTTGAGAAATGAGTCGGCTAAGTATACAAATTCTCCTAACTAAACAATTAAACAATCGGCTTATAATGATACAACATTTTACCCATGATTAAAGATTTGTTGAAACATATTTGGAGAAAAACATTGGTAACATCATAAGATTTCTACTCTAAGACTAGCTCCTAATTCTATTCGCAACAGTTTAACATCACTAAACCTTACTCAAAAGTTATAGATTTCTTTTTAAAGTAGTCTTTTGAGGAAAGGTTTTCTTTACAAGTGGTAAAAGAAGTTGCAAAAAGTACCTCGAGGCCTTGGGATGATAATGTCTTACGTTGTTCGGATAGTTATGAGTCAATTATAGATTTGGAACAAAAGAGGTTTTGTAAATAATGAAGACGTATTGTTTAAGTTTAACAACTAATGCCAGCTAATATGCAATGGATGACAACTAAATGTGGAATGTAAATACAATGAGCTAAGCTAAAAGCTGAACTAAGATGTCACTAGTCTACAATAAACGGTGCTGAACTAACAAGCCATTATCAAACTTAAAACAAAATAACGAGCATTGAATTGAATGCAATTTGACTCCGGAGTACCTAACTAAGTTATCATGCATTAATCTATAGGATTCTCATTTCATTTTTCCCATCATGAATGGTATTTTGGAAGAGCTTGCTAGAACAATCACAATTTGTACAATTCGGTGCAAATACAAGCTATAAAGGCGAAAGCAATTTAAAAACTAAGACATCACGGCTATCTCCTACCCATTATTATGATATTTTTGGAAGCGTTTTAAGATTAAGATCATCTATGCTACTTAGTGTAAACAAACAATATTTGAAACTTTGATATCCATGATCATGCCTTAGACATCACAAGGATTTTTTGGAAGAGTTTGCTTAGTATAAGTTCAATTGTGATAATGAACAAAAGAAATTACAAATAAATCCTACAACACTACGGCCATTTCTCATTCATTTCATCATGATCACTGGAAGAGTTTCTGCAATTAGTATAGCTATGACTAATGAAATTAACTATGAACTCCAACTAAAACGTGAAAACGACTAAGATACTTATCTAAATTACGAAAGTAAAGCCGTGCGAAGGCGGGGGCCTCTACCACGGCGGAATCTGCTCATCAATATTCATTCTGAGCAATGTTGTCTTCTTCATTAAGAGAAAATAACTTGAAGCAGTATTCTCGAATCTTCGAAATATAGTAGTCGATACATAAATCTAAGCAAAATCTAGAGCTTGTCTCTCGGTTTTAAGTGCTTTTATAACAAATATACATAACGAGACTTGCAACAATACGGGGATCATTGTCTTTCCTTATCAAATTCGTACTAGGACTCTAAAGATGGCGGTGTAAAGGGACAAAGGACATACGGACTACAGAACTGATCCTAGTAGAAATCTGCCTCCTTGAATGAGTTCCCACGTACCAAAACCACGTCGAGAATTCGGTTCATTCTTCATGGTGAGCAACGAACGTGAGGACATAATGTGGAATATACCCATGTGTGGCTTTCTGAGAGGACACGGAACATGTGAACATGAAGGCAGTACAACGAAATTGTCGGTTAGCTACGGAATGTACGCATTCGCGACTAGTTTCGGTCAAAGTACATTACAATGACAAAATCACAAAACTTAGCAAGTTAGCCATGTTAATCATTCTAAAAGTAATTTTAACTAATTTCATTGATCAATTGGGCCTGGGATAACGATGGAAAAAGGAAAATGAGGTAAAGTAAGATGAAAGAAAGAACAATCTTGGGGCTCAACATACCCCCACTTCTTGACTTCTTGCATGTCCTCATGCAACGTATTCATAAACTCGGGAGACACGCAAGAACATCTAACCTCTCTTCTTCTTTGCTGGAAGTTAAAGGTCTTGGGTTTCACGATGACTAGTTTGAACCTTAAGTTGATAGAAAATTGCCACGATTAGCTTCTTGTTCCTCTTTTTCAACTTTTCATTAGCCTTTTCCCTTTGTCCATTTGTAGAGATAAGGTTGAGTTCATACTAGTTGGAGTTTGACATTCCCTTGAAATATCAGCTCTTAGTTTTGATATGTCTATTAAGTACTTCGACTCATACCTACCCCTTCTTAACACATATATTTTGGACGGTGGAGGACTAGGGAGTTCTATCTCTACTATCTGCGAAGATTTCCTTTCCAATGTTTCAACATAGTCATAAACTTCTTGAAAGACGGGGTCAATTTCGGGGGTTTCTTCATCAAAATCTTCTTGACCTCTTCTTGATAGATGTTTCCTCATCTTCTATATTTATCACATTTTGTTTGTTTGATGTTTGAGTTTTCCTTAGTTTCCCCACGAGTCTATGGCTTCTTCTTGGGCGGGATGATCCCTCTCCTTTTCTGAAATGGCCCGGATTTTTACGGTGCCCTCTCTTTCTTAAGAGTTTGTCTCTGCATCCGAGTCAACTACAATTCTTCCTTCACTACTTTCTGTCTTGTTTTCCAATTTAAATTTTAGAGGCTCTCCATTTTCTTCTTCTCCTTGGTGATGTTCGGAGTGAGGGCTCTTTTGGTTCCTCAAAGTGATTTCTTACCAAGAAATTATCCCAAGTATCTTTTGTTTTGGCTAAATGGTGTTGATTAAATCTTAACAAGCCATGATGGTATAGAGTTGTCTCTAGAAAATTCTGGACTCTCCTTTGAACACCGAAGCCATATTTGCACAGAAAGCTTTGAAGCAAGAAATAGGGAAAATTTAACTCTTCCTCGAGAAAATACATTATCAAACTAATATATTAAACATAAAATGTGCCATATCTACCTTCACAAGTGATAATTTTTTAGAATAAGCAATATGAACATCATTTATTTTTAAATGCGAGAACTTGGAATTCCCTTTTTAAACACGATGACATCCATACACAGTGATTTTAGGATTTGCTTCCATGATTCATTATGAAGTCTCTATTTTTAAACCATCTTTCTCCATGTCTAAGCAATCCTGATACATGCAATAAAAACCTGCGTGACGGTGAATTTAACATCTCGAGCTTCAACCTCGGCTCCTTTGAATGACCTTGCAAATGTTTTAGTGACTTCTTTGTGGAAGCCATTAAATTTCTCAAGAAATTGTAGCCATCCTACTTTGTTGCAACATTTCTCTACTTTGAGGGTATCCTTCCAGGTATTTTGTGCCCACTAGTTCGAGTTCTTACAATGAGGCCCATATTTCTTCTTCAATCTTCAGTTAGTACTCTTTTACGCTCCACGGAAACAATAACTTCAACCTTCAAACTGATATACCTCTGGTTCACGGTGACAATGGCTTCAAATTCCACCTTTGATATACCTCTGCTTCACGGTGATAGTGCTTCAATCTCTGCTCACGGTGATAGAGAGTATCTAACACAGGATAGTGATGAAGGGGCGGTACACGGAATGGAGTGATGGAAGTAGTTACGGAATGAGTTAATGAAGTGGTGAAGAAAACAAATCAATGAGTGAAAATATTGCGGAGATTTTTACAACGGATTCAAAAATCATCATTAAATGATTTATGTTTGGTGACGTGAAAATCAAACACTTGACCTTTTAGCACGCTTAAATGATGGTCGGGTATAGAATTTGAAATGAAAGATTTTATCCAAAGTTTTGCGGAGGGTATATTTGGCAGCATGATCAATAAAAATAATCAAAACAACTTTTTCGAATGATTCATAATTAGACTATACTAAAGTTTTCATGAAATGCCATTATAACCAGAACTTTTTACCTTTGCTTTTCATTTGCTTTTTGTGGTCTTTGTATACTTTGTTCTCCTGCGGAAAGTCTTCATAATCCTTCTTGATTCTTCTTATTCATGGATATATCTTGGATCATCTTGTTGCAATTCAAATGTTTGTTGATTGAATTGCCTTCCAAGATCTGTGGTATTCAGAATAGTGGCACAAATTCTTGAAGAGAATGGAACTATATATAGAATATACGTTGTTATGAGAATGTACTGTGGAGAATTTTTAATCATGGAATGCAGGTAGTTGGGTCTATAAAATATTTTTATGGAATGAGTGAAGATAGGTGATGAAACATGGTATAATGGAATATGTATGAAGTGAATGATGGAATGGGATGATGGAATGGGATGGATTCAATTTATGAAATGGAGTGGAAGAATATAGGAAATGGCTTTGCAATCCATGACATGTGTTATTCATTTTGCGAGAAAACATCAAACTTTAAATTTTGATATGGAAATGAGTTGGATGAAGTATGGAATGAAGTGAAGTATGAATGAATGAATAAAATGGAGTATGGATGGATAAGTAAATGGAATGGAATGAAATGAGATGGATCATAAGTGCGATGGATGCGGAACTTATGATTTTGTAGCATTTCTTGCAAAACAAAATGGAAAAGTTAGAGTGTCGAACTCTGATTTTCACCCTATCTTTCGGTATAAACATGCCAATCAATGATTGGTTTTCATGTTTATACACTTCGTCAATATTTTTTTCTTTTCTTTTTCAAAAGAAATGCTTCAGAAAATTCAATCAAGTTGATGAAAAGAATTCTTCTTGTTCTTTACATCATATTTTCACCCGGAACTTCTTGACAAATTCTTCTCTTGAGATTGGTTTGTGATCTGACTTCAATCTATGACCATTCACAAGAAAAGTGACCTTTTCTTCATCTATTGTCACGATTTTTCGCCTGCTCCATTGTCAAAAATTTCAACAATTTCATATGGCCAATCCAATGTGTTTGAAATTTACCTTGAAAATCCTTGAATTTTGAATCAAACAAGAGAGCCAGTCACCTTCTTTTAATTTCTTCTCTTTGATGTATTTGTCATGCCATCTAGTCCTTTCTTTGTGGAGCTAGACTTTTTTACGAGCGCATCTTATCTGATCTCATCGATTCATTAATACGCTCCAATCTATGCTTTTTTGTGCCTCCTTTAAATCAAGTCTAGGCCCAAATACGCCATTTTGAAAGTTTGAATGCGGAACTCTATGGGAAAAAAAAACTTTCTTTCCATAAAGCAAGTTCATAAGAGTATGGCTGTTGTGTTTCTCCATGTAGTTCGCAAATTTTGGGCTTAGGGAAGCCCTATCACCAATCTCTTCTATGTAAATAGACAGTCTTTGTTAGGATTCCTTCAATGATCTTATTAGTAGATTCCACTTGACCATTTTCTTGTGGATGATATTGAGTAGATTTTCTATGCCTGATTTTGTATCTCTCCATCATTTGCACTAGCCTTGATGTAAATTGAGCTCCTTGATCTGTAACAATTTCCCTTGGGACACCAAAACGAGTAAAAATATCCTCAAAAAGAAAAGTAACTACGGATGCTTCATTAGCAAAAGTAATGGCTTGGCCTCTACCCATTTGGTAAATAATGGAGACTGCAAACTAATATATATATCTTTTGTCTTGATGGCGGACTAATAGGTCATTTTACAAAATCAAAGCCCATTTTTCCAAAGGTTCAATATGTACATTTTGAGGTTGTAATGGCATCTCACCTAAAGGAAAGGTTTCTACCCTTTTGCCATGCAATACCTTTTGACATACTCTTTAGCATCTTTAAACAAGGATGGCCAATAATATCCTAAATTAAGGATCTTATAGGTTGTCCTCTTATACGACAAAGTGTCCCATACAAGGTTCATCATGACATGCTTTGAGAATCTCAGGCATCTCATCTTCACGAACACATCTCCCTAATGATCAAATCTGGGCCTGTCTTGTACAACTCATTAGCAGCCCATGAATATTTTCAGCATCATAAATGATTTTTCTTTATCTCTTGCATTCATTATTGAAGGAAATTTTCTTTGAAACTAAATAATAATTAGCAATGTCGGCCAAACCAAGGAGTTTGAGTACAGTGCAAAAAGATATTCATAAGTGATCTTCTATTGGAGTGTCATCTTTGATGTTTTGGAGTCTAGATAGGAAATCGGCCTCTTGTGTTTTGTTTTCCGAGGCCTATCTAGAATGGTAATGTTGAATTCTTGTAAAAGCAATAACCATCTGTGGCTACGCCGTATTCGTAATTGATTTGTTCATTAAGTATCTAATTGCGGAGATAGTCATTGTGAACAAAAGTTTCATAGCTTTGTTATATAGTATCTAAATTTGTTTATGGCATGAGCAATAGCTAAAAACTTTTTATTCTGATATAGTTTAGCTGCCGAAGTCAAATTTTCTTTGGTATAGTAGATGGCATAAGAATCGAGTCTTTGTCCAATACGCTCCTAGGCGTATCGAAGCATCTGATTGAGATATGAAAAGGTAACTTCCAGTTAGGTCCCCTTAAAATAGGTGCTTGAAATTTTGGTTTCGGGGTCTCAAAGGCTAGCGGCAATCGAGAATTCCATGAATTCCCACGGTCTTTGGTAAGAAATTTGAAGAGTGGAGATGCTATCTTGGTAGGATTTCTATAAACCTCCGATAATATCCACCGTAAATCCTAGAAAACTCCTAACATCTTTTTGACAAATTGGAATAGATAAGTTAGAGATGACTTCAAATTTTGACTCATCAACTCTAATCCCATCCCTTTGAAATGTGATGCCCCAAAAAAATACCTTGTTAAACATCATGAAACATTTCTCATGACTAAGTGAAAGATTTTCTTCACGACATCTCTTTAAAACTTTTCCAAGTTTGCTAAAGCTTCTTCAAATGTGTTTCCATAAGCTGTGAAATCATCCATGTATACCTCGGGCACAATCATGTATTAGATCTGAAAAATTCCTAATACTGCCCTTTGGAATGTTGCAGGTGCATTTCATAATCCAAATGGCAATACTCAGTAAGCATAGGTACCCCAAGGACAAGTAAATGTGGTTTTGTCTTGATCTTCAAGTGCTACTTGGATTTGATTGTAACCACTAAACCCATCCAGGAATGAGAAGTACTTTTTGCCAGTTAATGTATCTAACACTTGATCTATGAAAGGTAAGGGAAAATGGTCTTTAAGAGTAGCTTGTTTAGTTCACGGTAGTCAACACATACCCTCCATTTTACCATTTTTATTTGGCACAATTACCAAAGGAGAAACCCAACGACTATACGAAATAGGATAGATGAAGTTAACATTTAACAATTTTTGCAATTCTTCTTTAACAATCTCCCTAAGATTTGGATTCATCTAGTCTTTGAGGTTGTACGATTGGTTTACATTTGCAATTTTCCTCTATAGATGTGATGAGTGCAAGTATTCAGGCTTATCCATGTGTCAGTGTATTCCCATGCATATGCAGAAGAATGTCTCGTAATACTTTGACTAACTCTTCTTGTTGAGATTTTTCTAGGTTCTTGTTTATATTCAAAGTTTTGCACGGAAATATCTCTTGTAGAGCTGTTTGCCAAATTTATCCATAGAATGAAGAGACATGTTTGCCTTGATGACAAAACTCAATATTTGATTCCTCTTGAAATGATTCATGTTTGTGTTACGGAGAGGATTCAAAGTTTTCTAGAGTATTCGGAAATTTGATTATCTTCACTAATTTCGAGAATTGTGAAGAGGTTGTAAATCTTCTTCATCCTCTATTAGTCATCATCTAAATCTGTGGTATCTAAATTTGGAGGATATAAAGTGAATTTCTTAGTTGAAATACCATCAGATATGTACATATCACTAGATCTAAAACCAATAAAAGCATCGAAATTTGTAGCCAACCCAGGTCTTCTTTAATATAACGGATGTCCTCCTAGATTATTCTTAGAATTCAGGATCATGAAATCTGAGGTACTCGGGAATCTAGGGACAACGGAATGTCTTCTATTACCCCATGTTTGGTTTGATCACGGATACGTACGCTAATTGTAATAATGTGGGTGTAAAGAGAAGATTAGGAAGTTTCGGTTTATACATGATTTGTCTACTCATGATATTGATTCTTGCTCCTAAATCAATGAGTGTGTTTTGGATTTCAATTCCATTGATGTGAATTTTAACAATTTGGATTTCACGGGTCAAGATACTTTGGAATAGCAATCTTGCCCATCATAATGTACGATTTTCCACTTGATTGAATTTTCTTTGTTTCTCTTATTCTTTTCTTGTTTTCTTCATGCTCAACTCCTTTATTGTTTTGGCTAAAATTGGAATTTCCTTGATGGCTTGTAATAATGGAATTTTAATGCAAACATTTCTCGGCTCATTACGAAATCATAATTAGGCACCATAATTTATTTTTCTATACCTCTATCAATTTGTAATCTTTACGGGAAAGGGAGGTATAGAAGTAGATGTGGATGGTTGCTCTAATACATGAGTTGAAATTATTGGATCTTTTGCTTTTAATTTTCGAGTGTTTGGGTCTTGAAAAGATGTGTCTTCCTCAAGACTTTTATTCACACCGTAGAGAGTCTTCCTCGAGTTATCTTGTTCTTGTATGATCACGAAGGTTTCTCCTTTTCAGTATTCTTCCAGACCTAAGTTGAACATCACTAAGGTCTAAAGGAGTAATTAAATAAGTTGGAAACTTTTGGCCTTCTATCATGTATGTGTTCGAGGATTTTTATTATTGGGGTTTGGTATGGAGTTGAAGCGAACCCAGGCGGTTGATTTTGAGGGAATGGTAATGGAAGTGGTTGATTTTGATGTGGTAGGTTCTGATGATGTTGTTGAGGATTTTGAGGTCCTATAAAAATGTGTAGGTATGGTGGATAGGATGGTGGATACTGATAGTATTGAGAGTATCTTCCTGAGAGATTTTGTGCTCCTTGTGCCCAAGCTTGAGATTGATTTTGAAATTGAGGCCAAGGTTTCTTTTGCCAAGAATTCAAGGTGGAGGTTGATTATACATTTGATCATGGAATCCTTGTGTTTGAGGTCCACTGCCAAAGTCTTCTAGAGACAAAATTAGCAGTTGCGACGGAATGCAGCCCAGGTTCCTCTGAAAGAGCAGCTTTGAAGACCCGGGAAAGGACAATTCTTGGTCTCATGTTTTCGGAACAAATGACACGAGTCTCTACAACTTTGCATCTGACACTCTCTCGAGGCATGTTTCTTTCTACATTTGGGACAAAAAGATTGCCAAGGCATCGGATTCAACTTTCTTGTTTTGTATCTTAAGGGTGTCACATTTGTTCACTAAGACTCCCTAAGATGTCGAATTTAAAATCATCAAGCATATGTCCTATTTCTGATCTATACTTGTCCCAGTAGACTTACTTGCCTTGCAAGAGCGAGGATCTCTTGGACCTTTTACGGTTTAGATTTCCCTCTTGAAAGGTTGATACATAACTCAAATATTTTAGGTAATGTGGTGTGATATATCCCCTTTTCCCATCATGTTAAGGATATCCCGACCATTCATCCCTAATTGTTTTCAACAAAAGAGCTTTTAAAGGTGTCTTGATCTAGGTTTTCCATTTTTGCTCTTTTAAGTTGTAATGAAATCTCTCCAACAAATCTTCCAAGTTTTTCATCTTCTTTTTGTAACATCTTAAACACTTCTTCATTATGATTGGCTTAGGCACTTAAAATAATCCAAATACCTCTCTAGAAATGCTTGTTTCATGTCTTCCCATGTCCTAATAGAGCTGATCAAACTCATAAATACTTCAATGTTATCACTGATGTTGAAGGGAAATAGTTTAAGTTTTTGAGCATCTTGTAAGTAGTCATAAAGTTCTACACGGGATTTCAAATTCAAATAGGAAGGTTTCGGGATCTTCGAGTTTTAAGTCCATAGAAGTTTGGAAGGACGGAGAGACATTTTTCATGGTTGTATTGGTTTCTTCATCAATTATAGGGAACCCAAGAGCTTCCCATTTCTCTTCTACCTCTTCCTCCTTCGGCACACCTCTACCTCCTTCTCCTCTACCTCTACCTCTACCTCCAAATAATGTGTGTTCTCCACTAAAGACTCCTCCTCCCCCTTCTTAAGTTTGCCATGGTTGACTCTCATTGGAAGTGGAAAAGTTTGTGTCCCTAACGGAGTCTTTCGATCTTCTTCTAAGGCGGGTTCGGTGGATGAAGTGGAAGGTTTCTCTAATGGAATATCTGATCTTAGGTATTCTAGGAGTCCGGGATCGAAAAGGATGGAATGTGGAGTCTGAGTTGAAGGTGTACTAGCTCTTGGTCTAGGTGAAACAAGTGGTGTTCTAGGAATCAAATTTATGTTTATAACTGCTTATGAATCTACCCCTTGTGTCTCTCTCTCTACGCATATAATTTTTTTTTGGGAATTAAAAACAAGAGTTACCTATTTTTCATTTCCCAGAGCAACGGTGCCAAAATGTTTGTGCTCAACCTAGTCTCCTAAATTGAGTTCATTTAATTGTCAACCGGGGGTTGGTAAAGCTGCTAAAGTGAAGTGCCTTGTATGTGCCTAGGTGTTTGTTTCCTAATGCGTTGTGTTTAGTGTTTTATGATTTTTTTGGTCTTTTATGATGATTTATGATGTTTTTGGTCTTTTGATGGTTTATGTTCTGAGGAAAATGACTAAAAAGCTAGTGGAAAGAAGCTATTTGGTTAAAAGCAGTGAAGCCTAATTGGTTGATGACAAATGAAAAATGCAAATGCAAATGCGAAATGAAGAATCAAACCTAAACTATGACTAAGCAGAATACAAAGCTTGATAATGACTTCAAGAAAATGAATGAAAACATAAACTTAACTTGTCCAATTCTTTCATTAAAGGTATTTTGGAAGAGCTTGAGAAATGGTCAGCTAAGTATAAAAATTCCCCTAACTAAACAATTAAACAATCAACTTATAATGATACAACATTTTACCCATGATTAAAGATTTGTTGAAACATATTTGGAGAAAAACATTGGTAACATCATAAGATTTCTACTCTAAGACTAGCTCCTAATTCTATTCTGCAACTTAGTTTAACATCACTAAACCTTACTCAAAAGTTATAGATTTATTTTTAAAGTAGTCCTTTGAGGAAAGGCTTTTGTTTATGAAGTGGTAAAGAAGTTGCAAAAGTACTTCAGGCCTTGGGATGATACTGTCTTCTGTTCAGATGGTTATGAGTCAATTATAGATTTGGAACAAAAGAGATTTTGTAAATAATGAAGGCCATATTGTTTAAGTTTAACAACTAATGTAATCTAATATGCAATGGATGACAACTAAATGTGGAATGTAAATACAATGAGCTAAGCTAAAACTGAACTAAGATGTCACTAGTCTACAATAAATAGTGCTGAACTAACAAGCCATTATCAAACTTAAAACAAAATAACAGAGCATGAATTGAATGCAATTTGACTCCGGAGTACCCTAACTAAGTTATCATGCATTAATCTATGGGATTCTACAGCCTGTTTTGTCCATCATGAATGGTGTTTTGGAAGAGCTTCTTAGAACAATCCTGGTTGTACAATTCAGTGCAAATGCAAACATAAAGACTGAAAGCAATTTAAAAACTAAGACATCACAGCTATCTCCTACCCATCATTATGGTATTTTGGAAGAGCGTTTTAAGAGTAAGATCAGCTATGCTACTTAGTGCAAGAAAACAACTGAAACATTCAGTATCATAGTCATGCCTTAGACATCATAAGGATTTTTTGGAAGATTTTTCTTAGTATAAGTTCAACTGTGATAATGAACAAAAGAAATTACAAATAAATCCTACAACACTACAGCCATTTCCCATTCATTATCATGATATTTTGGAAGAGTTTCTTAGAAAAAGTATAGCTATAGTGGCTAATGAAATTAACTATGAACTCAAACTTCAAAAACGTGAAAACGACTAAGATACTTATCTAGATTACGAAAGTAAAGCCATGCAGGAGGCAGGGGCCCTCTACCACCAGACGGAATCTAACTCAAAATCAACTCAACGCGTTCAAAGCAATGTTGTATTCTTCATTAATGGAAAAAATAACTTGAAACAGAGTAGTCTCGGTCTTCAGAAATATAACAGTCAATACATAAAATCCAAGCAAAATCTAGAGCTGTCTCTCGGTTTCTTGAGTGCTTTTATAACAAATCTACATAACAGAACTTGCAACAATACGGGGATCATTGTCTTTCCTTATCAAAATCGTACTAGGACTCTAAATATGGCAGCGTAAAGGGACAAAGGACATCTGGACTAGGACCTATTAGAAGTCTGCCTCCTTGAATGAGTTCCCACGTACCAAAACCACGTCCAGAATTCGGTTCATTATTCATGGTGAGCAACGAACGATGGGGACATAATGTGGAATATACCCATGTGTGGCTTTTCCTGAGAGGACACCTGGAACATGCTTGAACGTGAAGACAGCTACAGAATTTCCGGTTAGCTACGGAATGTCTGCATTCTGTAGCTAATTTTGGTCAAAATGCATTACAATGACAAAATCACAAAACTTAGCAAGTTAGCCATGTTAATCATTCTTAAAGTAATTTTAAATAATTTCATTGATCAATTGGGCCTGGGATAACAATGGACAAAGGAAAATGAGGTAAAGTAAGATGAAAGAAAGAACAATCTTGGGGCTCAAAAATTGTCCCTGTCGATAAAAAGCAGGGTACTATTAGGGTCTGTGTTGATTACCGCGATATTAATCGCGCCTGTCCAAAGGATAACTATCCCACTCTGCTCATAGACCAAATCATCGACAAATGTGCCGGAAGTGAGATTTATTCCTTGATGGACGGCTTCTCCGAGTATAATCAGATCAATATTTCACCTGAGGATCAACACAAGACTGCATTCATCTGTCTGTGGGGTACTTTCGCTTATAAAAAGCTCCCGTTCGGCTTGAAGAACGCTGGAGCCACTTTCTAGCGGGCGATGTCTTACGCTTTCCACGAAATATGCCATATCGTTCAGCCTTATCTGGATGACTTGCCAGCTCACTCAGCTAGGCGAGAGGACCACCCTGAACACCTCCGCCAGATTTTCCTTCTCTGTAGCGCTACAATATTAGGCTTAATCCTCATAAATGTGTCTTTTGCGTGGATTCTGGCCGTCTTTTGGGATTCATAGTCTCCAAAGACGGAATTCACCTTGACCCTTTAAAGGTCAAGGCTATCATCAATCTCCCATCACCCTCCTCATTATATCAGTTGCAGATTCTGCAGGGAAAAGCTAACTTCCTTTGACGCTTTATCCCGAACTACGCGGAGGTGGCCAAAGGATTCACGCGTCTTCTAAAGCAGAAAATTCCCTTCCATTGGGACGACATTGCTCAAGAATCCTTTGAGAAGCTTAAGACGTTACTGGTTAATGCTCCTTTGCTTCGTCCTCCTGATTATCACCGTAATTTCACTTTGTATCTCGCCACCACGTTTAGCACCATAGCTATGGTTCTGGTGCAGGATGACGATGATGAAAATGAACATGTCATTTATTATCTGTCACGAAACCTTCTCGACACAGAAACACATTATTCTCATGTCAAGAAGCTGGCGTTAGCCGCAGTACATGCTATGCAGCGTTTTCGCCACTACATCCTGCTGCGCACGATAACAATGGTTTCGGATTGCAACCCCATGACATATATTCTCTCTTGACAATTACTGGGGGGAAAATACTCCAAATGGATCATTATCCTGTAGGAGTTTGACTTAGATTTCACTACTTCTAAGTCAACCAAATCACTGGTTTTCGCGGATCTTATATGCTCACTCCCAACAGACTCCACTCCTTCACACTCCGAAGATCATATCCTGGACGAAACTCTTTTCCTTATCAGTACTCGCGACCCTTGGTATGGTGACATAATTGTGTATCTTCAGACCTCCACATTTCGGTCTGAGTTGACTAAAGATGCCCGACGTCGGATTCGGCATCAGTCTCAACCCTACCGCATCGTAGGAGATACCTTATACCGTGTTGGAGTAGATTCGGTGCTCCGTCGGTGCCTAACCTTGGAAGAGGCTGAAAGGGTCCTAAATGACTGCCATAGTAGCGCCTGTGGCGGTCATATGTCTAGATATGCCACTGCTCAGAAAATTCTGCGAGCAGGATACTTCTGGCCGTCAATATTCAAAGATTGTATTGTCGCCGTCCGTAAATGTCACACGTGCCAAGTCTTTCAGCGCAAGATGCATGCCTCGCCTCTCCCTTTGCATCCTGTTATTACCGTCGGCCCTTTTGCAAAATGGGGCGTAGATTTTATGACGTGTAACCCTCATTCGGCCGAGGGGCATGCGTATATAATTGTCGCCGTAGACTACTTTACGAAGTGGGCCGAAGCGATGCCTACACTAGCTGTCGACGGTAAGACAGCTGCCCAATTCATCTTCAACCATATCATTGCACGTTTCGGGGTCTCTCAGGCCATCGTTACCGACCATGGTACTCATTTCTGAGATTATATGATGGCTGAGCTGACTTCAAGATTGGGATTACGCCACGATAGCTCAACGCCATATTACCCTCAGGCAAATGGCCAGGTTGAGGCTGTGAACAAGGTTCTGGTCACTATGCTTCAACGAATAGTTGGTATTCAAAAATCCAATTGGCACCTCCAACTATTCTCAACTCTATGGGCCTACCAGACGTCTGCAAAGAGTGCAACTGGATTCACACCGTTTCAATTGGTGTATGGTCTGGAAGCAACTCTTCCGTTTAATGCGAGATTCCTTCTTTGAAATTAGCTGTGGAACTTCTACCCGAAACTTCTGCTGAGGAAGAGTGTCTTTTGTATCTAGAACGGTTAGATGAAACCCACCGTTTGGCTGCTTTAGTCATTGAAGCACAAAAGAAGCGGGTCAAAGCTCACTTTGATCAATTAGTTTCTCCACGTTCCTTTGTTGAAGGGGACCTCGTCCTCCTGTACGATCAAGCACACGAAAAGCTTGGGGCTGGTAAGTTCCAACCTATGTGGCATGGGCCCTACATAGTAAAACGCGTTTTGAAGGATGGGGCTTATGAGCTTATATATTATGAAGGAGTTCCGCTGGCACAACCCAGAAATGGGTTATACCTGAAAAAATACTACGCTTGAAGTGATTTTTGGTGTGGTGTGTGTACATAAGTGTGTTTTTTCATTTGTGTGCATGTGTGGTGTGGTGTGCGTTGTAAACATCTTTCTGCTGATCGGGTCTTCCTGATTGTGTAGATGTCTATCAATCCATTTGTTGGTTTCGCAGATGGTGCCTCCCACAGTACCAGGAATCTGTCTTCGGCAGCCTGGGTAATCTACGATCCTGCTAGTGAGTTAGTCAACTTGCAAGGGGTGTGTCTGGGACGTACTACAAATAACATCGCGTAATATAGTGCTGTGTTAGAATTATTAACCGAGGCTGTAAACCTTGGTATCCGTGAATTACTTGTGTATCTAGACTCACAACTTGTAGTATTACAGCTCAATGGTCACTATTCAGTCAGAAATCCATCCATTTTACATCTGTATTTGCGTATTCATCTGTTGGAAAGAAACTTTGACTATATTAAATATCAACATATACCTAGACATATGAATACATTAACGGATGCAGTAGCTAATTTGGTTTTAGATAGACATTTGCGCAATTTATAAACAAAACATCATCACATGTGAAGAGATCCATCCAGAAATAGGTATATATATATCGAAATGTTTACATAGTGTGCATTACATAAATAAAAAAATATACATGTTCATCTTAATACATCCGGAGACGAAATGTCTCTCAAAAAATATGCATGAAATAAAGCCCTAGGTGTCTAATCTGCGTGGTGCTCATGATAACAAGCCATAACACGCACTAAGCGTCTCAGAAGACGGTGGAGGAGACTAGGCACTCCCACCGTATGTCTCTGGTATGGGAGTGGAACATCTGCCAGCCGGGCGTAGTCTGGAATCCCCCGAGCAATCCCCTCGAGATTCTGGACCAACTCTCCTCCCTCGGCACCCTCCACCTGAGGGTCAGCTGCGGGATGAGTTCTCCGTGAAATGGGAGACATACCGGCTGGTCTCCCTGGGCCAACATCTGCATATGCATATAACTGCTATTAGAAACGGACATGTATTAACAAAAAATCATAAAACACAAAAATCAAAAGATGATCTTACCCAACTCCTTGTCCCAGTCATCTCCCTCCGGGAGTGGAAGATCTGGATCACCAGTGAAATCGGTCCCTGCATATGGCCAGTCTTCGACTACAATCAACTGACGCCGTAGCCACCCAAAAAACTCTGGCCTCCAGGACATCTGTTGGCCCCCTCCTGCTCTGGGCATCAGTGCTGCCCAGCGAGCCATTCTCGGCTCTCGTGGTACCGGCTCAGCTACTATGGCCCCTTGGCCCTGGAAGATTGGTAGTCGTTCCAGAATGAACGATACCAGGATAGAACTGTAGCCAAACTATTTCAGTTTGGCCTACTTGCACTTCGTGAGTTGTCTCTTCATGTTGGTTGTCACCGCTGTAACCCAGTCGAACAGTGTAGGACTCATACACTCTGAGGCTAGTATGAGTTGGGCCTTGGTCACCTCATGTAGAGCTTGTGATCCTGCAGCTCATGTAATGGTGTGTAGCACTACTCTGAGTGCTAGATCCTCGACGGTGTGAATGTCTACCTTTCCGCTTCCTGATCCGATTCGTGCCCTTGGGCACACCCTCGCCATTACCTGCTCCATCTTTTCACCAGATGGTCTGCTCCCTGTCAATATGGGCACTGGACCTTTGCGCGATAGTCTGGTTATGAAGTATACGTCAGAAACCTCCAGTTCTAGTACTTGATCCCGCAGCTTGAACACTTGTTCATTTTCATCCCAAATACTGATCAGGTATTGTAGGAGCTCAGGTTGAGCTCGTAAGCAAGGTGTCAGGAAGAACTTTTTAAGCCCGTAATTCTTGATAGCATTCATACAAGTTTTTTTCTCCATGGCTATTTCGTCCTCTTCCCCATGCTCCCTCTCTTTCCATTCGATCACCATTGTACTCGGTTGCCTACATCAACATGGTCAAAAACCCTTGATTAGATCTCTGGTATACTTGGAAATCCATTCAAATCACTAGTTATTTGGAATTTTGAAATGGAAAACCGCACGGTGCCATTGGCGCGGCTGTTTCCTTAACAGTCGCGCGAGTTGGCGCGGGCTCTTTGTATACAAAAATCCATTAGCGCGGGTCCGTGCCCGATACCCGCGCCAATGGGCGGAGCCCTAAAATTACAAAAATCTTCCACAGAAATCTAATGAGCAATGAAAAACTATGGAAAAATGGATTAAAATAGAGTACAGGGAAGCGCCTCTTACCTGGAATGAACGGGAATATGAATGGTAGCCCGGATCTGTCGCAATCGCCGTAAGAAGGTTTGCACAAAATGGACCACTGCTGCTCTCCAAATGAGGTAAATAGTAAAAGTAATTTTGTTTTTACCATTTGAGACTATTTATAAATTTTTGAAATCTAAAATAGGTTTTAAAAGGCATTTTCATTAATATTTTGATATATTTTGTCAAAAATGGATTTTACACTTGCCTCTGTGTGCAGCAACAGGTTTCTACGTGACTTCAACGGTGAAACGTGTTGTATTTTATACTTTTTCGGACTCGGTAAAAACACGAAAAAGTCATTTTGGAGTCATCTTTCAGCTCTTTTCTGACTCTCTAAACATGAAAAGACTGCCAAGGCCCTTGTCTTTTCGATCTCATTAAAGTGGCTGCGAAACGACATCTACCCAGTATACGTTTACCCCTTTTTCGGGTGGGGATAGATTATTTACGAAAAAGGAATACCCTAGCCTATCGCGACTAGGAGGTTTTCTCATACATAGTTTTCTACCTTTTCGGATCTGAGGAACTATTTACGAAAAGGGACTGTTGGAGTTTACTTTTCAGCTGTCTTTTCAAACTCTCTAAATATGAAAAGAAGCCGAGTTCTTCCTTTGTCAGACTCGTTAAAACCTGATGACATTGGATTCAGTCGTGATGACGCTATTTGAGTCGCTCCTTCCTAGGGCTCGTTAAATGTACTAGGATGGATTCGTCCGAAGGACGGACTTATATTACAAGCATATGTTATCCCCTTCAAGCTTGTTATAAAAAATAATTGGGGTACTCGCCAGAAATGGTGGGGAAAAAATGGAACCAGCAGCATTGTCGTGTCGGCAATATGTCGCTCTTGAACATGGCACTTCTCTGCATTCATGTCGGGTTGGGGACATCTCATCTCATTTTTCGCTTGCCTCCATGGGTTTGGGTAATCCCTTTTTACCTCTCATCTGCTCTTTGCCTCGTCACTATGACCTCTAATCTTTTGATGTCAAATACTGCCAAGTCCAATGTCGTGTCGTTCATATGTTCAAGAGAAGTTAACCTCTGCAAGCACCAACCATCCTCTGATTCTCATCTGATTGTGATTCACAAAAACGCTATGTTCCTCTATCTCGCATCGATGATGTGGGAAACATTATGGCCCACTTTCGATCAAGGTCACTTCCTGTTGACTTCAGCTCATTATCCAGGAAGCTGATCTAGAGACTCCCTTCTGGTGCCTTGGAGCCTGCATGCCTCAATGGCAGGTTCTTCGCATTCGACGCGAGGTTTTCATCATTGGCCTCCGATCGAGTGATTCTACGGGTGTTCGACGCTAGCTCATTGATTCACATGCCGTAGATTGTACCTGTAGTACCTTGAGGGCCATTGTTATTATTGGTGGTACCTCTCGCGTCTGTTAACAGCTTTCATCATTGGCTAGTAATCAGACGATGTTCTTGCGTGTTCGACTTTAGCTCATTTATTCACATGCTTGGACTTGTACTGTGTTCAGGTCGAGATGGAGCGCAAGACCCTGGATTGTGTCTGTTGTAATCCAGGCTGTGATTTTGTGAATTATTATGATTATTTACATGACTCACTGACTAGATGGCTATGACCATACCTGAGTCTATTTATCGATCCTCACTGGATGGCTGCGCTCATGCCTTGGATCTAAATTATTGTATACTCTACTATAGATGGTTGCGCCCATTCCGCCTATATATCATGTATTTGAGATATCAGTTGTACTTCTTCACGCAGGTTTTCCGGCGGCGGATTTTTCAGTTGGACACGTTCTCATAAAGCATTTCACCCCTCTCTCTCTCTCTCGGGCCTCATGCTTTAGGGGGCATCTATTACACAGTAATTTGTCACCGTCCCTGCAATCCTCATCTCGCACATTGGAGGGCTCATTTTGTGACCTGTGAGCAGTGACATAACTTGAAAATACTTTCATGACATCCCTCTGAACAAGAACTTTCATTGCCCTGAAGACATCTCCTTGTGAAAAACCCTTAAAATGGCCCTTTTTGAATTGGCGCGGGCAATCAGTTCAGTACCCGCGCCAATGGGGAAAATCCTTTAAAGAGGTCGTGCCAATTGGCGCTCTGTCCCAGAGTCGTACTCGCGCCAACCAATTTAAGGGGTGTTTTTTAAAAATAAATGGCAGAAGTTTCGTCCTAACAAATTCCTGGACTGCTATCTATCTTGAGTTGGGAGGTTTGGCTACGGATTTCCATAGAGAGGAAGTGGCTTTGCCACCTCTCATGGAAGCTTCCTTGATAGGGCCAATCCCATGATTATAGGGATCCCAACTCCCCTTCCTCCATCTATAAAAGCTTACCCATCTCCATGGCAAGCTAGTCTTCAAGTTCCCAAATTCTCAAGATCCTTATGCTGCAAGAGCCTCCATAATTCCCTTAAGGCCAAATTCAAGCAAGGAGACCATTGTCAAGATCCGAAGAGAGAGGTTTGTCCCATCCTTGACAGGCTTTCGAGACGTGTTCTGCTGGCGACCCTCCGAAGGAGAATTCAACGTCAGAACTATGGTTTTATTCTTCCTTTGATTGATTAATAATAAACGACTATTGGTTATGGTTCCACTCTTGTTGTTGTTTATGATGATGAGTTATGTCCTTTCTGACTGACATATAGTTGCATCTACTGGATTTTACGCTTGCGTTTGTTTTGTTTCTCGCATGTGCAGGTGTCCATCACGGAGATCGTGGGGATCACGATCTGCCAGGGCTAAGGAATAGGAGCGCTACCTCTTATACAAGCAACAGCGTTGGATTCCGGGTAAGCCTTCATCGCTAGTTGGTTTATTTGCAATTAGGAACCTGTGCTATAGCGTGAATGATTGTTGCTAGACCCGGTCTGGGCTAGTAGGGATCTGTTGAACTCTTAGTTAAACTGAGAGGGGGGGGGTGAATCAGTTTAACACATTCATGGACTTTTAAAACTTTTCCTTTAAAACTTATTTTACTTTATTAACACCTTCATTTCATGATCAATATAATGTGTGAGAAATATTTATTTATGAGCAGCAACTAATAAGTCGATTAGATAATGTACCAGCAGTCTTAATATGTTATCAGCAAGTATTAGCAGAATAGATATATCATATCAACACATAGACATCATGCACATAGACACCAGATATACATGGAAACCCATAAAGGGAGAAAACCACATCTTATTATTGTTGTGATGCAAAGGCAAGCTCCAACTCCCTCTCACCACTGATTTTCTGTAGGCACCAACCTACAGGAGGCTCCTACCTCAATTCTGTAAGCTACAACTTGCAAGGAAGCTCCAACTCCCATCAATTTTCTGCAGGCACCAACCTACAGGAGGCTCCTACCTCAGTCAGCTACAACTGACATCTATCAAGCTACAACTTGATAGGGAAGCTCCAACTTCTTTACTCTTTCAAAAGAAAAACACTTGCTGATTTACCTTGGATATCAGCTCTGTTCTGTACCTTCTTCTTTGTTGTTCATCAACTCTTATACCAGACCTGCATCATCTCTGCTCATCCCCTTCTTCTTCTTTGCTCAGCTTCTCCTTATTCACATTCTTCTTGCAGCTTGCTTATTCTCTTCAACTCTCTTTAATTCTGCTGCACACTCTCTTCTTCTCTCACTCTCTTTCGTCAAATTCTTCTTCTCCCCTTTGATATTCCATTGGGAATTTGAAATGGACGGCCATGTCTCTTTGCCTTCTGCCTTCTCATCTCTTTTATCCGCTCATTCATAAAATATAACAGTAGGTGCTTATTTTAATATTACAGTGGGATATTTGCTCTCTTCCAGAGACTTGCCAATGCATCACAACAATATAAATTTAAATAAAACATTTACATTCAAATTACAAATGAGAACTCCAGCTCACTCATTTTGTCTCTTGGCTTGCTGCGCATTTTTCTTTTCTCTGACTGTGTCTTTGTCCCTTTCTCTTCTCTGTATGCCTTTCTGTTTGTGGCTGCTGCGTAACTTCTGTATTTGTGTAACTGCATTTTTTATTTTTATATCAGCGCTTTATATATAAATGAATCTGCTGACTGTAATTCTGGGTCATATTCCAAAGCTTTTCATGCCATGAGTGTCTTGTTGATGTGGAACATTCCACAAGCGGCATGGACATATATCACAGTCGTTGTATATTAATAATCGCCCTCCCATTAAGCCGAGGCCCATGGGTTCACAGCCCATGCGGCATATTTTAATACAACTGCAACCATGTTTTATATATCTAGCAACAATCATTTTATATAAACAATCGCCCTCCACCTTAAGCCTTTGGTATTATATTACAATCCAATAAGTCGAATCACAGCCTCTAATATATGAAAGGGTCGGGCCCCACATCTGATGGCGGACAACACATCGCAACGACGATCAGCAGATCAAACAAAAAAATCACGCAATGTAACATTTGCGATGGTGCGATGTTGCGATGGTGCGATGGTGCGATGGCGTGATGTTGCGATGTTGCGATGGTGCGATGGTGCGATGTTGCGATGTTGCGATGTTGCGATGGTGCGATGGTGCGATGTTACGATGTTGCGATGGCGCGATGTTGCGATGTTGTGATGTTCTTATAATCTCCGATGCGATTAGGCCGGAATTCAAATATATATTAACCATTGTTTATATGCCCATCGGTTCCGAACTCTTAATCACAATCGCAAGTCTTTTAATATGTGTTGCGATGGTTTGTTTCTTTCCGATGTGATTAAGCCGGATTTCAAACTTATCAAGCCAATGTTTGTATGCCCTATCGGGTCCAGAACTCGATCGGAGCTCTTGTCACTATGTTCCGCTGCCAACCTTTTCTCCGATGCGATTGGGTGAGGGTCCCACTTTATATTACTTCCTTTCCATTGATCATAACGCGCTACACTTAAATATATATATTAATATATATGCCTTGGACCATTGCAAAATATGAAATGTGCAGCATTTAAATGTATTGTGATGGATATATATATATATATATATATATATATATATATATGTGTGTGTGTGTGTATCCTTCCGCCAGGGGTTAAGTGATTCCCGGAATTTATGTGCCTCTACTGTGCTAACGCCTCTGCCTCTGCTGTACTAACGCCTCTGCCACTCGACCACTTCACTGCTTCTGTAATCCCTGCCTCTGTCTCCACTGCTCGACCGTTTCACTCTGCCTCTGTATTTTACTGTTACACTCTAGCAGTGTTCTTCCGCCTGTTTCCTTTGCCTGTTTCAACTTCAAAGCTGCTCGACCTCTGCCTCTACTGCATGTCCGTTTCATCTCTTCCTCTGTATTTTCTGCTCCTTGATTCTTTAAATGGTCCTGTCTCTGCTTCTCTTTGCTGCCCTGCTTCTCCTTTTTGCTGCTTCTTCTACCTCTTCTTATGCTTTCTCTGCTCCTTGGCTAATGTTTCAAGTGCTGCTCCTTTGTCATCTCCTTTGCCTTATTGTTGGTTCAGGTGCTGCTCCTTTGTGCTCCTTTGCCATCAATGACAACATTTCCAATAGTCTCCCCCTTTGGCATTGATGGCAACACCTCCACTGATAATCCAATGCTTCCTCTAAGTCTTTCTCTGCCTGGCTTCTTTTAGAAGACCCTTTCTTCTATTACCTTCTTTTCCTCCCCCTTTGACATCAATGGCAAAGGGTTGCACATTTCTTAGTGTTGATTCTGTCTTTGCATTTCCTCTCTCTGAGTTATGTTTAGGCCCTCTTCTGCTGACTTTGTAACATGCTGCTCCAGAGTGATGTACAAGACTTGTTGAGAGAACACTTTGAGGATTATTGCTCTTGAATGTATACTACAAGTTGATACAATCCCAAAGCACTGACTCCTTTCACTTGTATAGAGCTAAAAGTGAGGATAATGACACTTCATAGAACACATTGTACTATCTTTAACTAATCATAGATGCATCATTTGATTTAAAAACTAAAATGATGATAAGGCTTCAAATATACTTCTGTCTCTGTCTGATGTAGTGAGCCAATATATTTCTATTGAGGAAGATTGTAGATGGAATATGTCTTCTTCTGCAATACTCATCTGCAGTACAGCATTTGTTCAATTGTGATGAAGCCAATATGTCTGTTATAGTTGTGGTTCACTTTTCTTGCATTCAATGTATTTGTCAATCTCACTTATCAACCATGCAATTCATTTATGACATAAGGAGGTATATATGTCAGTAATCAATCTCTCTTTAAAGGTTGATTACCAGCAAATTCTTTGTGTTGAAGTAGTATTTAAAAAAAATTTGAGCTTTAGATGGTAATCACAGCTAGTCCTTTATTCTTCAGATACTTTGACTGTTCTATCAGGATGAACTTCCACAAAGGCATATTCAAGATGTTTGATTGAAAACCCAGCAAACAGCCTTCACATTGTTTTGTAACTGACCTTAAGAAAGGGGCCTTGAGGTTCTTTTGCCATAGTTCTTTGATCCTGTGGACCTGTATCATACTGCTGCTCCGCTGATAATGCTTGGTAATCTGTTGATAAGCATGTTGCTTGTACCTAAACACCAATTGATATTACTTTGGTAAACCATGCAGAGGTTTCACTTCAGCTTGCACATTTACCCATAATTAAGACATCTATTATTGAGCTCTCCACTATTTTCAACAAAAATCATCAATATACTGAATCTGATCTTGGTCTCATTAATATTTTTCTTTTTCTGTCATGATGTTCAGAGGAAGTCATAGCATTTTCTTTTCTAGGACTGCTCTAGAACCATTGTTGCTTTACATACAATTCAATTGTTCTATATATATTGGTTCACCTCTGTGTCTATTCATCTGTTCATTATCCTAGTAAATTCCAATATTTCACTTAACTGTGTGTAAATGCATCCCAAAATTTCATTGTCCAGTCATTTTTCCAATCCGGGCACTCTCGCATGTTCTCTTTATTCCACGCTGACAAACTTAATAAAAACAAGTCTGGTCATTTTTAATATCTCAATTCTTCAGTTATAATCCGACAGTCCATTACATGTACATGTATTAGGCCCCGTTCACATATACAGTCATTATATATAATATATCCACTCATATATTATTAGATAATCGGCAATCTTTTATTAATTAGAAACCTTAGTCTTCCACCGTATATTAATAACCCGTCAGACTTTAATAAACAATATAAACCAAATTCATTGTATATGACTCCGCCCCGGGCCCACAGTACAATCAAGGACCAATCAAATGCACGCACTGTACCTTTTTTAACCCCCGGGCTCTTCCTTTAAACTTCGTGCAAGTCCTGCGAGCGATCACCGTCAGATGTCGGCCCTTCAGATTGACGGCTCCTGTCCATTTCGCTCCGTGTCCTGGTACGATATATAATGCGCAAAGGCGCACTTTAAAGGGTGGTTTTGAAATGGGTCCCTTGCCACGTGTCGATTCCTGTATGGAATCGCTCCAATTCAGAAAATACCACCTACTCCGGAGAAGCGGTGCGAAATGGCAGGGTGGTTTTCGGCAATCCGCGTTCACTATTCATCTGGTCGTGGTTCCACTTCCTCCTATGCTCCAGGTTCCGGTCTGACACTTCCGTGTACAACATTAACTCGTGGTTCCAATATGTTCAACGATACTATTCAACCATTTCCATTCCACGGTCTATTCGCACATGATTTCTATATTCGATATACACACCGAAGCGTATAACCACGAACATTTCGGAGTATATGCATTAACACAGGGACGGAGTACACTACTGCAGAGTCAAAGCACTCTCACGCATTCCCAGAGCACCACTAGAACTCAATCATATACATGATTTCAATTCCGTCTTCCTGCATAGAGTTTCCTATTATAGGGTATACAGAGTTCTATCGCTCCGCTCGTATCCTTGGCTATGGGATTCGAACATCAATTACACAAATCCATTATCCTTCATCAAGAAGACATACATACATTTATACATGATTTAACTCAGCAAATGCACAATTACGAAAGGTCCCCTCCACACAGAGTTAAACAACAAATGCACAGTTACGCTGAGATAATTTCCTTATATGATTCGACCAGGAAGACATAAAAAGATACATGGAACTTATTCACAATTCTTCATAAACAGATATATGTATATATACAGGCGATAGATCTTGGAGCAAATTCTTACAATTTCATAACAGGCCAGATATTCAACTCGATGGCCATTATCCTCCTATACTGTTATTGAAGAGGTTCTCTGTCTCTTTGCAGCTCTCGGGCTCCCTCTCCAGTCCTCTTCTGCCATTTAAGCACTGCTCCAACTCATCCCCAAGCATATTAAGTCTTATCACAGGGTTTTATTCTTCAATAAAAGTCTATGCTCAACTAATTTCTCAATAATTAATCTGCAAACTATATTACACCCCTTCAGGCCTTTTTCAACTCCACTGCTCTGTCTCTAATTCCTTTTTCTTCCTCATCTCATAGCTGTTCTCATTACATGGAGCTCTTCTTAGACTACTTTCATGGGGTCTATATATGAACTGCTCTCTCCCTGGGATGTTGCTTCATATTTGTAACTGGTTAGATATTTTCTTTGTTTCCTAGAGCAACTCCCCCTGAGACTAGGATGTATTCATTATGTTATTGAGATAATAGGCTCCCCCTTTCTCTTTTCTTTCCATACTTTATTGGGGTTCATCATAATGTCTACACTCCTTTCCGATTCATAGTTTTGTTTTATTGGATTGGATTTCATCATCTGTCTGGAGTTCTTTAATATATATGGCAGTTTACATTCCTTTGCTTTGTGGCCAAGCTTGAGGCATACATTACATCTTATTTGACCAATGTGCATTTGAGCTGATGTATAATATTTTGTTTCTCTTCTTGGATACATTTTACAATCAACGATTTTATGTCCAAAATTATTGCATGCATAACAATAGCCATGGAAATGATTTGTGTACCTGGTGAAAGATTGTTCTTTCCATTTGCTTGCTTGAGGGATTCTTCTCTTTTGCTGCATCCTTTACTGATTGGATTGGATTGGCTTTGTCTTGCAATATGTTGCATTATGTCCTTGTTTGTGGCAGGAAAAACATGTGCTATTTTTCATAGGAGGGAGGAACCTCCTTTGACATCTTCCAAATTTGTTCAATACATCCTTAGGAGCATATGAGCCTTCAGCAATTGATTGTTTCATCTTCTCATTCTCTGTTCTTTCATTTTGCTGCTTGATTCTATTTGTTTCTCTGCAACTCATGTTCTTGCTAGATTCTATTTTTGTAGTAATCTGTTGAGATGCTTCATTGTCCTTCACAACTTTTACAAAGATGATTTTCTTGTTATCTTCTGCCTTGGACTTACTGGTTTCTCCTTCATATCCTATCCCAGTCTTTATGAGAGGTGACCTTTGTGCATTTAGAATCTGGTCCAACTGTCCAGAGCCTTTCATTAGAGGTGTATTCATTAATAGTTCTCTTTGGGCCTTTTCTAAGTTCTTTCTTAGGCTCACTACTTCTTCTTTCAATTTTTCACATTCAAGACTTTTCTCACTCATTTGTTGTAGTAGAGTGTCTTCTACTTTCTTTGCCTCTTCAATTTGTGTCTTCAGGAA
This sequence comes from Pinus albicaulis, assembly GCA_034641835.2. Classification (NCBI taxonomy): domain Eukaryota; kingdom Viridiplantae; phylum Streptophyta; class Pinopsida; order Pinales; family Pinaceae; genus Pinus; species Pinus albicaulis. Next base: position 140,011,291 of record CM076576.1, read on the forward strand.
AATAATTTCTTTTCTGTCTTCATATTCTTTCTCATCACATATTTGTACCAATCTCTTAGGGTCTTTGTTTTCATTCTTCAATTTTTCTATTTCAGTCAGAGCTGTGTCAAGTTTGGCTTTTTCTTCAGCTGCAATTTCTTCATGGCTCTCACTACTATTCACACCAGCAGGTACCTCATTTGATTGAATATTTTCCTTTTGAACTGAATTTTTCTTCTTCTTAATTCTCTTCTCCTTCTTCACAATGCAGTCCTCTGTGTTTATTCCATGCATGAAATGCAATCTGTCCCAGATTTCTTTTGCAGAGGTTAAATCCATTATCAACTCAAGGTCCTTGTTATGAAGACTGTCATATATCACACATTTTGCCTTGGCATTCCTCTGTTGTTCTTTCACTGTGGGGGAGTCTGTGCGGTAACCATCACAAACAAGCTCCCATACTTCAGGTTCATAAGCCAATAATCCTGTTTTAATCTTATCTCTCCATTCAGGAAATTTTGTTGTATTTAACACAGGTACATTTTGATAGTCCATGACTTAACCAGATCTCCTTCAAGCTATTAAGCTTACACCAAAGGAACCTGCCTTGATACCAATTGTTGAACTCTTAGTTAAACTGAGAGGGGGGGGTGAATCAGTTTAACACATTCATGGACTTTTAAAACTTTTCCTTTAAAACTTATTTTACTTTATTAACACCTTCATTTCATGATCAACATAATGTGTGAGCAATATTTATTTATGAGCAGCAATTAATAAGCATATTAGATAATGTACCAGCAGTCTTAATATGTTAGCAGCAAGTATTAGCAGAATAGATATATCATATCAACACATAGACATCATGCACATAGACACTAGATATATGTGGAAACCCATAAAGGGAGAAAACCACATCTTATTATTGTTGTGATGCAAAGGCAAGCTCCAACTCCCTCTCACCACTGTTTTTCTGCAGGCACCAACCTACAGGAGGCTCCTACCTCAATTCTGCAAGCTACAACTTGCAAGGAAGCACCAACTCCCTTCAATTTTCTGCAGGCACCAACCTACAGGAGGCTCCAACCTCAGTCAGCTACAACTGACAGCTATCAAGCTGCAACTTGATAGGGAAGCTCCAACTTCCTTACTCTTTCAAAAGAAAACACTTGCTGATTTACCTTGGATATCAGCTCTGTTCTGTACCTTCTTCTTTGCTGTTCATCAACTCTTATACCAGACCTGCATCATCTCTGCTCAGCCCCTTCTTCTTCTTTGCTCAGCTCCTCCTTATTCACATTCTTCTTGCAGCTTGCTTATTCTCTTCAACTCTCTTTAATTCTGCTGCATACTCTCTTCTTCTCTCACTTCTTTTTCGTCAACCCAACTCCCCTTGGATATTACCTTGTTTTATACAAAAATAGCTTCATGGTTGTTTGTATTCCACTGGGAATTCGAAATGGACAGCCATGTCTCTTTGCCTTCTGCCTTCTCATCTCTTTTCAGCTCACTCAGAAAAATGTAACTGTAGGTGCTTATTTTAATATTATAGTGGGATATTTGCTCTCTTCCGGAGACTTGCCAATGCATCACAACAATATAAATTTAAATAAAACATTTACATTCAAATTACAAATGAAAACTCCAGCTCACTCATTTTGTCTCTTGGCTTACTGCGCATTTGTCTTTTCTCTGACTGTGTCTTTGTCCATTTCTCTTCTCTGTATGCCTTTCTGTTTGTGGTTGTTGCGTAACTTCTGTATTTGTGTAACTGCATTTTTCATTTTTATATCAGCGCTTTATATATAAATGAATCTGCTGACTGTAATTCTAGGCCATATTCCAACGCTTTTCATGCCACGAGTGTCTTGTTGATGTGGAACATTCCGCAAGCGGAACGGACATATATCATAGTCGTTGTATATTAATAATCGCCCTCCCATTAAGCCGAGGCCCGTGGGTTCACAGCCCATGTGGCATATTTTAATACAACTGCAACCATGTTTTATATATCTAGCAACAATCATTTTATATAAACAATCGCCCTCCACCTTAAGCCTTTGGTCTTATATTACAATCCAATAAGTCGAATCACAGCCTCTAATATATGAAAGGGTCGGGCCCCACATCTGACGACAGACAACACATCGCAACGACGATCGATAGATCAAACAAAAAAATCGCACAATGTAACATTTGCGATGGTGCGATGGTGCGATGGCGCGATGTTGTGATGTTGCGATGGTGCGATGGTGCGATGTTGCGATGTTGTGATGGTGCGATGGTGCGATGTTACGATGTTGCGATGGTGCGATGACACGATGTTGCGATGTTGTGATGTTCTTATAATCTCCGATGCGATTAGGCCGGAATTCAAATATATATTAACCATTGTTTATACACCCATCGGTTCTGAACTCTTAATCGCAATCACAAGTCTTTTAATATGTGTTGCGATGGTTTGTTTCTTTCCGATGCGATTAAACCAGATTTCAAACTTATCAAGCCACTGTTTGTATGCCCTATCAGGTCCGGAACTCAATCGGAGCTCTTGTCACTATGTTCCGCTGCCAACCTTTTCTCCGATGCGATTGGGTGAGGGTCCCACTTTATATTACTTCCTTTCCATTGATCATAACACGCTCCACTTAAATATATATATTAATATATATGCCTTGGACCATTGCAAAATATGAAATGTGTGGCATTTAAATGTATTGTGATGGATATATATATATATGTATGTATCCTTCCGCCAGGGGTTCAGCGATTCCTGGAATTTATGTGCCTCTGATGTGCTAACGCCTCTGTCTCCATTGCTCGACCGTTTCACTCTGCCTCTATATTCGACTGTTACACTCTAGCAGTGTTCTTCCGCCTGTTTCCTTTGCCTGTTTCAGCTTCAACGCTGCTCGACCTTTGCCTCTACTGCATGTCCGTTTCATCTCTTCCTCTGTATTTGTTGCTCCTTGCTTCTTCAAATGGTCCTGTCTCTGCTTCTCTTTGCTGCCCTGCTTCTCCTTTTTGCTGCTTCTGCTACCTCTTCTTATGCTTTCTCTGCTCCTTGGCTAATGTTTCAAGTGCTCCTCCTTTTTCATCTCCTTTGCCTTATTGCTGGTTCAGGTGCTGCTCCTTTGTGCTCCTTTGCCATCAATGACAACATTTCCAACAGGATCGCCTCTGTCCGCAGAGGGGATTCACCTCCACAACAACAAGCAAAATAAATTAAGCAAATTCTGAAGAAGTATGGCATGGAAGAGTGAAAACCTGTAAGTACACCAATGATAACCAGATGTAATCTCAGTTCTCATGATGATTCTCTCATGGTGAATCAACCAGAAAACAAATCTATGATAGGAAGTATACTTTATCTCATTGGGACTAAACGAGATACTATGCATGCAGTTGGGATTGTTGGACGATTCCAAGCTAATCCAAAAGATTCTCACCTTCAGGCTGTCAAAATAATATTCAAATATCTACAAGGAACTCAAGACTTTGGACTATGGTATCCAAAGAATGTTGATCTCGCTCTTCATGCTTACACTGATGCAGATTGGGCAAGAAATGTTGATGATCGGAAAAGCACTAGTGGTGGTGCATTCTATATGGGGCCTCGATTGGTATCTTGGTTCAGCAAGAAGTAAAGCTCCATTGCCTTATCTACAGCAGAAGCATAATATGTGGCTGCCGTATCATGTTGCACTCTACTTCTTTGGATGATGCAAACCTTACAACACATTCAAATCAAATGTTCACCTACTATCTCCATTATGTGTGATAATACAAGTGCCATCAGTATCTCAAAGAATCCTGTTATGCATTCCAAGACAAAGCACATTCCCATCAAGTATCACTTCTTACATGAACAAGTGCTTGAAAAAAAGGTTAAGTTGGAGTATGTTCCCTCCAAAGAACAAGTTGCTGATATATTTACCAAACCTTTACCCAGGGAAGCGTTCGAATATCTTAGACAGAAGTTGGGAGTAGTCTCTGGCATGCAGAAGATCAGATCTACTTAAATATATAAGATTAAATTTGATACGCGGATTCCTGAACGACAGTCGCGTATATACGCAATTTTATACACAGAAAACCGCGTATGGGTATTTGCTGACAAATTTTTTCTGGGTCAACATTCTTCAGCACAGCTGCCATGCTGTTGGGTATCTCTGGTGATGTTCCATCTCTCATATTTCTGTTTCATTCTCTAATGATTCTGATGAAGATGCCTTGATGATTTGCTGTTGAAAGTGTTCAGGATGCACAAGATAAGGGGGAGCTTTGGTCATATGGAAAGGATGCATTGTTGGCATTCTAATTATTTGTTGTGGTCTGATCTCATGCTTGAGATTCTTTGGTCTTGATTGTATAAGTTATTTCTATATTTTGATGAAAATGTTATACCTACGATGTAAATTGTTATATTCATTCATGTAAGGACTTCTTCAAATTTGTAAACCCACTTGGTTGGGTAATTAAGTCAAAATGTGTAAACCCACTTGGTTGGGTACTTGAGTCACATATGTAAATCCACTTGGTTTGATCATTGATGTAAATATGAGTCCTTGGTGATAGGAAAGGTCATAGAGTCATGTACTTCATTGAAAAATATGTTTGAAGATTCAGCATGAACTCAGGGGGAGCAAGCATGGTAACTTCAGTGCACATCAGATCTATAGAGCTCTTCTTTCTACAAGAGAAGAAAAACCTTGTTTTGGTTTTGATCCGCCCTTTTCCCTTGATGTCAAAGGGGGAGAGTATCATGGTGTTTGAATAATGGGTGTTTGAATAATGGCTATATTCAATGTATCTATCTGTTTTGGTGATCAAACACCATCATGGTTTCCATCAAGTCCAAAGGGGGAGATTGTTGGCAATATGATGCAATGTGTTGTCCTTGATGGCAACCTACTTGATGAAGTTGTCCTTGATGGAAACTGACTTGATGAGTTTTCTTTGGATAGAAACCTATTTGTTAATGATGTAAATCTGATGTATCTACAGAGCAGTTCAGAAGTAACAAAGAAAGAAATTCCAGTAAGTGCCAGAGTAATGATGAATAAGATATGTCACAAAGCATACGCGGGTTTGTAAAGGCAAAGTAGCGTATGTACGCGGAAAAGTACGTACCAAGTAGCGTATGCCTATTTGCGCTCTAAATTTATAAAACCAGGGGACATTACCATGGTATTGGCCCACTGTATTGAGCGCTGGATTATCTATTTGATCCCGTCCAGGAATACCATCAGCAGTTGAGTGGTTTTGAATCATGGTATTGACAAAGGCTAAATATATATAAGGAGAAGAAGATCATAGTGCAACAGTGTGCATGTGCAAGGGTTGTTAATAAATAAATCTCTTTAAGAGATATCTGCATGGTTGAACTCTGATAGATCTAAATCTATGATGCACCTACAGATATGATGAAGGTTCAAGATCTCTAGATCTAGAAATGATGAATCTCTAGGATGATCTGCAAAATAAATGATGAAGATCTGGTGCAAGTCTGATGAAGAAATTGAAGAAATCTGGGTAAGTTTATAGATCTGGTCTGTTCTGCAATGTTTATCTTTTTAGATCTATACGCTAGTTTGTCTTGGTAAAAACGTGTATATACGTAGGTTCGCTTAATGAAAAACGCGTATGGCAGTTAGGGTTTTTGAAGAATAAAATACAAAGAAGTATACGTGGGTTGATGTGCAGGAAAGCGCGTATGTACGCGGCTTCAGTAAAGCAAAGTAGCGTATGATATTTGAATCAATGTCTGTTCAGGGTTGAGTTTGTATCTGCATATCTATTCTGAATTCTGGGTTTTAATGAATACTTCACTCTGAAGTATTTCTGCATGGAATGGGTAACAATTTATTGATTGATCTGAATTAATAATGTACCTATGAAGAAAATGATGAAGAGGGATCTCTAGATCTGAAATGAATATGTATTTTCTAGATCTGTTTATGGAATGTTTAGATTTGTGATATGGTGAATCTTTGCTAAAGTAAAGGGTGAAATCTGAGTTATCTGTTCTGAAGAGCTGCATAGTTCTGAAAAGTTACAGATCTATACGCATGTTCATCTCAGCGAAAGTGCGTATATACGCAGGTTCATTTCAGCAAAAACGCGTATACGCAGGTTTGTCTCTGTGAAAGCACGTATATACGCAGGTTCAGTGAAGTAAAATCACGTATGGAATCTAGGGTTTTGCTGAAGTGTGTGGAATGAAATGTCTGATCTGTTTTGCTGTTTTACTGCTATCTGTCAATGATGTATTCATACAGTTCTGGCATGTTTGAATGTTGAATATGCTGCTGATTATGTTGATTGAAGATCAAGTTGTTGGTTGATTGGTTGATGGAGTTATAAGTTTCAGTTTGATGTATGGAGTGGGTCTAGTCTGAAAATCTGATGAAAAGTGGCCTACAAGGTATGTTGTGTGGAAGCTGTTGGATCCAGTATGAAAATTGATGAAACATGGTCCATGGTGGTGCTGAGGGTCGAAGCCTTCAGTGAGGGGGTTGGAGCTCCCTTCTATTAGTGGTTGGAGAACGAGAGAAGGTTGCAGCCTTCTGCAGGTGGGTGCCTACGTGCTGGTATGAGTCTGCACCAGTAAAAAATTGTAAGAAGTTTTCTTTATAATAAATATTGAAGATAGATACGACAGCAGCGGTGGTTTTCTCCCAAATTGGGTTTCCACCTTAAATACTAGTGTTCATGTGTGTTGCTTATGTGTGATGGTTTATTCTGTTATTACTGCACATGCTTACTGCTTACTAAACATCTGATGAATGAATGATGCAATGATCTAAGTAAAGTATTAAATGCATAATAAGATCTCTGGACATACGCAAGTTTTATTAAAGATATTCGCGTGTATACGCGATTTGGGTTCAGTAAAGTAGCGTATGGTTTTAAAAGATAAAAAAATTTCATTCAGCTCTAAATACTGATTCACCCCCCCCCCCCCCTCTCAGTATTTTACCCAACAATTGGTATCAGAGCTGGTCCTTCTGAAAAATCTTAGCCGCTAGAAGGAAGATCAAACAAGATGAGCAATCAAGATAGAACATCATCTATCAGGCCTCCGCTCTTCAACATAAACAATTTAATCTTCTGGAAAACAAGGATGAGATCCTATCTTCAATCTCTGGGAGCAGATGTATGGGCTATTGTTGAAGGAGGATATCAATATCCAGCCGCAGTACCAACAGATCCAATGGAAAGAAAGAATTATGAAACGAATGAAAAGGCGGTCAATGCTCTATTGGGAAGTCTAACTGAATCAGAATTTGTCAAAGTCACGTAGCTGGATACAACAAAGGAAATATGGGACAAAATCATTCTAAGTTATGAAGGTGATGCAAAGGTAAAAAGTGCTAAACTCCAAACTCTCAGAATTCAATATGAGAATCTAAAAATGCATAATGAGGAGAGCATTGCAAATTTCTTTTTACGTCTTGATGATATTGTAAATAGTATGAGAAATTTGGGAGAAACAATAACCGAATCTACTTTGGTTGAGAAAGTTTTAAGATCACTAACGGCAAAATTTGAGTCAAAAGTTTCTGCTCTTGAAGAAAAGCAGGATCTTCAAAATCTTACTGTGGTGCAACTTCATGGCATACTAACTGCATGTGAAATGAGAAGAGGAGGACCATCTAAAGTCAAAGAAGTCGTCTTTCGAGCTTCTACAAAAGGAAAAGAAGTACAAGAGACAGAAGGATCAGGGTACATCTCAGAAGAAGATGAGGTAAATTTTGTAAAGAAACTCCAACTTGGCACAGGACGGTTCAGAGGTAAGCTTCCTTTCAAATGTTTTACTTGTGGAAGAGTTGGTCATTATGCTGCTAAGTGTCCTCATAAAGAAACACATGAAAAAGGGAAGGAAGTAGCAAGAAGGAATAATAATCGGTTTAGCACTAGAAAAAGTTACTATACTCATGAAGACAGTGATGGGTTATCTGATAGTGAGGAAGAATGTGAACAAGATCTTAGACTTCTCATGGCATTTGAAAAGGAATCTAGAGAAGAAAAAGATACTTTTATGGATGCGTTAGAGGAAAATGATTTTCTTGATGAATTCAATCAACTCAAAATATGCTTAGAAGAAAGTAAAATATCCATAGAAACTCTGAAAAATCAGCTTGAAGAAAAGGAGAAACACAATGAGAAATTAGAATGTGAAATAGTAAGTCTAAGAAAAGAAATTGAGAAAGTAAAGACTCTGAATCTTAGATTTGCTAAAGGATCTGAAACCTTAGATGAGATTATCAAGGTACAACATTCTCCTCTTATAAAGACAGGTCTTGGATATACTGGAGAATCTTCTCAGGCTTCAGCACCAAATTATCTAAAAGCCGCTACAGCTAGTTTACAACATTCTACCACTCAACAAGGGAATAAAGAATATTTACAAGTAAAGCATGATCATCTCAATTCAAAGAACACTAACAGGAATATCTTTCAAAGAAACACCAATCAATAGGTAAATTCAAGTAGAAGACTTCATGATCGCAGAAATTTCTTTTTCAATGGACAATGTTTCTCATGTCACAATTTTGGTCATAAAGTTGTTCAATGTGTTGCATATAAAACCATCATGACAAGAGAAGCAAGAAAGAAAAGGATTGATATTGAAACAACGAAGAATACTTATAACAAATTTTCTCCTCTTCAAAATGAATTTGAATGTGCTTATTGCAATAACTTTGGCCATGAAGAATCTGAATGCAGGAGCAAAGTTCAACCAAAAGAACATGTTCCTTCAAGCTCCAAAGTATGGAAAAAGAAGGAATTACAGGTTGAAAATTGTGGCATAGTGTTATTTGCAGAAGATGAAGAAAACCAATGGTACATTGATAGTGGATGCTCAAGACACATGACAGGTGACAAAAACAAACTTCTAGCATATAGTGCTTTAGAAAAAGAAAAGAATGTTACATTTGGAAATGATACTCCTGCGGTCATTAAGGGAAAAGGGTTTGTTTTTCTAAAAGAAAAGGTGAAAGCTAATGAAGTTATGTATGTGGATGGATTAAAGCATAACCTGTTAAGTGTAAGTCAAATGTGTGATCAAGGAACTGAAGTTGTATTTAGTTCAAAAGAATGCGTGGTACGTGATCTTGATACAGGTAAAACAATTATAAAAGGAAACAGAACTCCAAGCAACCTGTATGTATTGAAGAACTGCAAAGAACAATGTTGAGTAAATCTTCAGAAAACTGGCTATGGCATAGAAGGTTGGGGCATCTGAGCTTCTCTCAAATCAACAAATCAAGCAGACTTAAAGTTGTTCGTGATCTTCCCAATATTACTCTACCTAAAAGTATCATATGCAAATCTTGCCAATTTGGTAAGCAAACCAGAGTGCAATTTAATGCCAAGGAAGGATCATCAAGTAAGCCTCTTGAACTCATTCATACTGACATATGTGGACCTATGAGGAAAAAGTCACCACATGGTGAACAATACTATATCTTATTTATTGATGATTTCTCTAGAATGTGTTGGATTGGGTTGATTAAACACAAAGATGAAGCATTTGAGAAATTTCAGATCTTCAAAGCATTGGTTGAAAATGAATTAGATCTAAAAATCAAGTGTCTTAGATCTGATGGAGGAGGAGAATATACATAAGATGAATTTCTTGAATTTTGTGAACAACATGGCATAAAAAGACAGTTTTCTATGGCTGGCACTCCACAAAAAAATGGCGTAGCAGAAAGAATGAATAGATCAGTTCAACAAATGGCTAGAGCTATGCTTGATGATTCCAGAACACCTGACACATTTTGGGGAGAAGCAGCACATACAGCGGTAAATATTCTTAACAAGGCACATGTTCATGTAAATAATGATAAAACTCCATATGAACTCTGGTATGGTAATCCTCCCACTATGAAGCATTTTAGAGTTTTTGGAATCAAATGCTTTATCAAAAATAATGATGAAAAACTTGGCAAGTTTGAACCCAAAGCAGATGAAGGAATACTTCTAGGTTACTCCTCTAGGAGTAGAGCATATAAATGTTACAATAAAAGACTTCAGAAGATTTTTGAATGTATTGATGTTGTTATTGATGAGTCTCCTGCAGCTCCAAAAGAAGAAAAACAAACAACAGATGAAGACGATGATGACATATATCCTTCTACATCAAATAGGAATGATATAGACAATGAACCCAATGAAGAACCCGAAGATGATCTATCTGAAAAAGCTCCATCCAGATATGTTCAAAAGAATCATCTAGAATCTCAAATTTTGGGAGAAAAGGGATCAGGTGTACAAACAAGAAGGACTCTTGTGGGATCTTCTAGCAATCTGGCATTTCTGTCCACTATTGAACCTCACAATGTCAGTCAAGCTAGCAAAGATGAATTTTGGATTCAAGCCATGAATGAAGATCTTGATCAAATTGAAAAGAATCACACTTGGGAATTAGTACCAAGACCTCATGACAAAAATGTCATTGGAACTAAATGGATATTCAAAAACAAGTTAAATGAGAATGGGGATGTTATAAGAAATAAAGCTAGACTTGTTTGCAAGGGGTATGCTCAACAAGAAGGTATAGAATTTGAAGAAAATTTTTCTCCTGTAGCCAGACTTGAAGCCATAAGAATGTTTCTTTCTTTTTCAAGCTTCCAACAAATCAAAGTTTATCAAATGGATGTTAAATCTGCTTTTCTCAATGGTGACCTAGAAGAAGAATTTTATATAGAACAACCAGAAGGATTCATTTTGGGAAATGATGAAAAACTTGTTTGTAGACTTAAAAAGGCTATATATGGTCTCAAACAAGCTCCAAGGGCATGGTATTATCGTCTTGACAAATATCTTCATCAACAAGGATTTTCAAAGGGGTCTGCTGATAGCAACTTATACACAAAAACTAAAAATGATAAACTATTGATTGTGGTTGTATATGTTGATGATATCATTTTTGGAAGTAATGAAGATTCTATGAGTCAGAAATTTGCTTCTGTTATGCAGCAAGAATTTGAAATGTCTTTACTTGGGGAACTAACATTCTTTCTTGGCTTGCAAGTGCATCAAGCAACAAATGGCATATTCTTATCACAAGAAAAATATCTTAAGCAAATTCTGAAGAAGTATGGCATGGAAGAGTGCAAACCTGTAAGTACACCAATGATAACCGGATGTAATCTCAGTTCTCATGATGATTCTCCCACGGTGAATCAACCAGAATACAGATCTATGATAGGAAGTCTACTTTATCTCACTGGGACTAGACCAAACATTATGCATGCAGTTGGGATTGTTGGATGATTCCAAGCTAATCCAAAAGAGTCTCACCTTCAGGCTGTCAAAGGAATATTCAAATATCTACAAGGAACTCAAGACTTTGGACTATGGTATCCAAAGAATGTTGATCTCACTCTTCATGCTTACACTGATGCAGATTGGGCTGGAAATGTTGATGATCGGAAAAGCACTAGTGGTGGTGCATTCTATATGGGGCCTCGGTTAGTATCTTGGTTCAGCAAGAAGCAAAGCTCCATTGCCTTATCTACATCAGAAGCAGAATATGTGGCTGCTGCATCATGTTGCACTCAACTTCTCTGGATGATGCAAACCCTACAAGACTTTCAAATCAAATGTTCACCTCCTATCTCCATTATGTGTGATAATACAAGTGCCATCAGTATCTCAAAGAATCCCGTTATGCATTCCAAGACCAAGCACATTCCCATCAAGTATCACTTCTTACGTGAACAAGTGCTTGAAAAAAAGGTGAAGTTGGAGTATGTTCCCTCCAAAGAACAAGTTGCTGATATATTTACCAAACCTCTACCCAGGGAAGCGTTTGAATATCTCAGACAGAAGCTGGGAGTAGTCTCTGCCATGCACAAGATTAGATCTACTTAAATGCAGAAGATGAAATTGGATACACTGATTTCCTGAAAGACAGTCACGTGTATACACGAGTTTATACAAAGAAAACCATGTATGGGTGGTTGTTGACAAAAATTTCTTAGGGTCAGCATTATTCAGCACAGCTATGGTGCTGTTGGGTATCTCTGGTGATGTTTCAGCTCTCATATTTCTGTTTCATTCTCTGATATTTGATGAAGATGCCTTGATGATTTGCTGTTGAAAGTGTTCAGGATGCACAAGCTAAGGGGGAGCTTTGGTCATGTGGAAAGGATGCATTGTTGGCATTCTAATTATTTGTTGTAGTCTGATCTCATGCTTGAGAATCTTTGATCTTGATTGTATAAGTCATTTTTGTAATTGATGAAAAAGGTCATGTTGAGACCTATGATGTAAAATTGAAATATTCAGTCATGTAAGGACTTGTTCAAATTTGTAAACCCACTTGGTTGGGTAGCTGAGTCAAAATGTGTAAACCCACTTGGTTGGGTACTTGAGTCACATATGTAAATCCACTTGGTTGGATCATTGATGTAAGTATGAGTCCTTGGTGATAGGAAAGGTCATAGAGTCATGTACTTCATTGAAAAATATGTTTGAAGTTTCAGCATGAACTCAGGGGGAGCAAGCATGGTAAATTCAATGCACATCAGATCTACAGAGCTCTTCTTTCTACAAGAGAAGAAAAACCGTGTGTGGTTTTGATCCGCCCTTTGCCCTTGATGTCAAAGGGGGAGAGTATCATGGTGTTTGAATAATGGTTATGATCAATGTATCTATCTGTTGTGGTGATCAAACACCATCATGGTTGCCATCAAGTCCAAAGGGGGAGATTGTTGGCTATATGATGCAATGTGTTGTCCTTGATGGCAACCTACTTGATGAAGTTCTCCTTGATGGAAACTGACTAGATGAGTTGTCTTTGGATAAGCAACCTATTTGTTAATAATGTAAATCTGATGTATCTCGTTAGACTCCTATACCAATAGGTGTCATTTTTCATGATTGAATTGTTGAACTATGCAATATGTTCAAACCTTTTTCTTGTTGCAAAGGTGTTCCATATTCTTAAAAAATCAAAAAATCAAAAAATTTTAAAAATGTAAAGAGGGTATACCCTAAAAGAAAAATCAAAGGGTGAAAAAATAAAATTGGCCAAAAAAGTGAAAGAAAATGAACCCCATCAAAAGAAATGCCAAGGAAAGTGTGCAAGTCTAAATGCCACTACATTTTGCTCTGATGTAATAAACAAAATTGTGTGCAGCTTGTCAAAATTTTGCCACAATTTATGAAGAGTCAAACTGTTTAAACTTGACTCATTCATTTTTCAATTTCATGCTGTAGAATAGAGAATAAATATCTGGCCAAATAGTTTAATCTTGGCAGATAAGTAGATAGGTAGAGTTAATAAAAGGTGCTCAACAGTTTAATCTGAGCCCTTGGATGTAATAAGTGTAGACTTAGATAGGTTTTCCATGTAAAAGAAAAAGAAGATTGATAAGGGTTTGCCAGTCTAAGTGCACCCTAATAAAGAAGAGAAAATGGTAGAGTAAAGTAGGTAGGGTAGGTAGATGTTGTTGCAGAATTACATGTGATGAATGATGGTTCTAAATGTGTTCAATTGTACTTTCATCACAAGTGCAAAGGAAGATACTACATTGGAAAAAGTTCACAGCAGAGCAAAGTCAAATTATTAACTTCCCTTCTCATTTTTCCCTAAAGATTTCACTAATTTCCCCTAAGTGCTAAGGTCTTTGAAAATTAAAGGGGCTCAAGGCATTTCCTTGACTTTTGGAGGGACCGGACCCTTGGCCCAATAATTGGAAAAAACCTAAGTACTTAAAATTATTCATCATCACACTCATTTACTTCAAAAAATTCTTTCCTAAGTAAAATCCCATTTTACTTAGGAAAATCATGAGATATTCCATAAAAACCCTCAAAATCACAGTTTATCCTAAGTTTAAGTAATGAAGTGATTATAATGCAATTTGCTTCTAAAAACTTCACTTTCTTAGTTATATTAATGTATTTTGAAGTTTACCTTGTCCTCTTGTCATATTAACATTAATTTTATTTATTAATTCCTTATAGAAATAACCCTTTCCTATAGTATATAACTCCATTTATGTAAATATCCCAAAAAACCCATATATTATAGTTTTAACCAAAGTATTTATTTCCCACTTGTTTAAATAAAAACCCACTTTATATCCCATTTGGTTAAAATATATCGTTATATGATTAATCTCGCCCCCTATGGTAATTAGATTAATTTAATTCAATTATCATATAATAAAAATATTCAAAAAATGATTTAAACGTATGATTTGTATGTTTAAAACAAAAAATAAAACCCGAAGTTTAATTTAAACTAAACTTCAAAAGTAACCCATATCGCGCGCATTTTTCACCCCCGACCCTCGTCCTACAAGGGATTAATTAATCCTTATGATTAATTAATAACCGACCCCTGCCAATCAAAACGCTCTCGAAATGATTAATTAATAAAAAATCGCGTCAGGTCCGCCCTATTAACTCCCCGTCAACTTCACGCCCCGACCACCGTTCGATCACCCGCTCCAAGATCAACGGCTGTTGATAATTCCGTTGGCCATCCTCTATCCAAACAATAACCCGCGAAATGCCGGTGGTTTTCAAACAGTGCCCTGACCACGTGTCCTTCATCCTGTGGAATCACTGCCCCTCCGCTCAATACTGCCTTCCCTCAAAAGCAGTGCGGAATAAACTGCTTACCACCTTTCCCTCCCGTGACTCATCTCCCATACACGCGTCACTTAATAAAAAATTCACCCCCCATTTGACTTTGCCAATAAAACAAAAATTCACGTCTTTTCATTATTTTGTACGCAGAAAACGAATACACCCTCCATGCAGAAATTTCGAATTTCAAATTTTTGAAGTCCGCCAACCTTTATCCCGTCGAAGAAAATTGCAGTCAAGCCTCTCAGAATATTATCCGCCTTAACCAGTACCTATTATCTCCAAAATAAAAACAGGTATTTACCCTAAATTCGCACTGAAATCTGTAATAAACTCGGCTTTCATTTTTCTTTCACTGAAACAGAGTTAAAATTAATTGCTAGTTCATTCCTTAATCCCGAGAACTGTAATTGAATTCCCAATCTGCAATTGTACCTGTTTTTTCCGTCGAAATCTGAATATCCATTTCTGAATCCACAAGAACCAGAAATGGAGGTTCCCTTGGCCCTAAATGTCACCCCATTAAACGCCTCTCACAGAGACCTGGATTATTTATCATTACTCTACAGAGATTTCCAGATTAAAGACCTGGTTTTTAGTGACGGCCCTCTTCGAATCTTTTGTCGCTGCAGAGACAATTATTTGAATGGCTTGGATATAATTGGGTTATGGGAATCTAATTTTCCCAGGTACCTCTTTCCCTCTGTCCATATTTTCCCTGAAATAATCCATTTTTTCCATGCAAATTATGATCCTAACCAAAGAGCAGTCTTATCCCCAAATCAAGATGTCCTTTTCCCAATTACTGCTCAGTCTATCAATGAGATGCTACATTTTCAACCTGATCAGGGCCTCACTCCCCTGTCCATGGGAGATTTACTTGAGAAATCCACCAAACTATCCCATGAAGAATTAAGCCACATCTGCCAGACCTTTATGTTGCCTGATCATCAGCCTAAAGGACCTCCCCCTTATGGGTATGATTTTTTCACTGAGGAGGGTAGACTTGTTCTGGAAATGATATCCTTTATAATGGGCTTTAATACCAGTGAATATGTTGATCATTTAACTCTAGTATTATTGTCTATTTTCACCGGTGGATAGCCTCCTGCTGTCAGGTATGACTTTGCATCATACATTGCAGATAAAATCCATGATCAATTCATGAGATTAGAAAATGAGAAAGTGTTCAAGTATTCCTCTGTCATCTACCACCTCATGCTCTATTATCAGTCGGAAAATTTCCCTTTCTATATCAAGAAACTTGATGCCCAAGGGAATCCTAGGTCTGTTGTCTTTTGGTCAGCCATCACTCATAGTTCTCGAGATTCTCCCTATTCCTATAATGAGTTCATTGATATTTTTATACATCATGCAACCACCTTGTTGACAGGAGTTTCTCCTCCAAGACTCAACAATGAAATCAAGAAAACTTTACAGCTCTCAAAACAATACAAAGTTGGTGATTGGTAATTATACCAAAGTCACACTGAAGTCAAGATATATGGATGTGAATTATGTCCATTCAAATTGCCAAAATATGTCCCCATGAGAATCTTTGCATTAGAATATTTCAGGCAAATGAACAATTCTGATATAATTCATTTTTGTAATGCAAAGAGGAAGGCTCAACTCCGGATCAAAAGTCAATTAGGTCCCTTTATCTGTAACTCAAGGGATGTAGGGGAAGAGGCTGAAAAGATATTAGAAGACCGTTTCAGATTACAAAAGAGTTTCTATTGGGTGCCTTATGACCCATTCAACTTCATTTGTGATAAAATAATGAAGAATAAATCAGCACCATACATATATCAAACCTAGAGATTGAAAAATATGCTAATACAGATGAATGGATAGAAGGAACATTGATAGAGCAGGATATTGAGCAGGTCAATATAGACAATGTTATGAAAGATCTTGAAAAAATGCTTGACCTAGACTCTTTTGCACAGGTACCAAGATCAGAAGTTGGTCCTTCCTCAGCTGGGATTATTCAGCAAGAGTTACAAGAAAACATTGTAGTATCATCTAAGGGAAAAGAGAAAGAGGTTGATACACAAGTTAAAGAACATTCACTATGACAGAACAACCTCAAACTTCCAAGGGACAGGATCAAGTACAGGTTTCTTCCGTTCAAACCAATCCAGTAGAAATGTCAATTTTGCAGACTCCATTAAATGTGGAAAAGGGAAAAAAGAGAGAAGCTGAAGCTGCTACCCCTCTCACTGGATCTTCACCACAGCCTCAGGCCAAGAGACAGAAATTGAATACTCCTCCAGAAGTAGAATCTATTGATGAAATCCTTGATAGTCAAGGACCAGAACAATTGGGCAGTCAACAAACAGGTACAGTCAGTGGAGCATCCACTACTTCACAAAGGAAAGAGTTACAAAAGCAACTGAGTGTTGAAATATCTTCTTTCAAAACACCAGTTAAAGATGCATGAGATATAAAGAAGACATTTATCAATATCAAGGCCAGGAATGATCCACTGAGAATTCAAGTATATAATCAATATCTGAAAATGGCTCCAAAGAATCAAGAAATATTGATGTCAGCTTTTGACATCCAACAGGGCAAAATGTTAATGAGCCATTTCAAACCCAAGGTGCAACAACCCCAAACAACTGCTGATTATATTAGGACAAATTTTGAAGTCCTAGCAAAGGAAATCCATCCTTTAGACCAAATTGAATTACATAAGTAGACTGGTGAAATGATCTATTCTACTTTGACTGATAAGGCAATGGCAGCTCACAGGTTACAAGATTCTTTGGAGAACACTAGTACAAAATTGCAGCTTGAAAAGGCTTCATCTCAAACCAAAGACAACAGGATAAAAACATTGGAGGAAATAATAATTGGTTTGGGTCACAATCCAAAGGATGTCAAAGGTATAGAAGCTCTAATCAAGAAAAAAGATGATGACATTGCAGCTTTGAGAAAGCAGTTAAAATTGCCAGCTTCAAGACATCCTCAAACTAAAAAAGTAATAAAGAAGAATTCTGAAGAAGAAATGATGGAGTTGCTCTTGAAAATGAATGAGCAACTAACTAAAATAGAAAAAGAGCTGGAACAAGCATTAAAATACAATCAGTCCAGTGTTCCAGTATCTACAGCAGAGGTTATCAAAGGTCCAACAGGTCAGCCAGCAGAGCCATCACAGGTAAATACTTCAAATTTGAGCAGAGAAGAATTAGTAAAGCAAATGAATGACTTGAAACTGCAAGTGAAAGAACTTTAGCAGACAAATTTATAGCTTATTAGTTTGGAACAAAAATATAATCTTTCAAAAATGACTGTTGCTGACAAAACAAGAGAAGTCAAAAAGTTGGAAAAATTAATTAAAGCTTTGGAAAGGGATCTCACATTGGAGAAACCTTTAAGAGAAATAAATAAAATTCTTTGGGATGATATTATTCAGTCAATAAAAGATATCTGGTCCTCAATCCAGATAATATACGAGCAGAATGATTTGGTCAAAGTATCTCTGGATGAAGTTGAGAATACACGAACATAATTAGGAAATAGGCCTGAGGAAGCCAATCATCTTATACAGTTCCTAAACACCCAAACCAGACAGCAACTTGCAGATGTGGGTATTCAGGATAGAACTGCAACAATCTTGGAGATAAAAAGAGTTTTTACTAAAAGAACTCTTATGAAAAATTTAGAACGAAGATGCTTTGACATGCAAAGTGAAATCATTGCTTTCAGAGAAAGGTTTGATGTTTTATTGAATAAAGGGTTGCCCAGCCCTATGGTTTCAGAAGATAAAATAATGGACCTGGAAACTTATGTCAAGAAATTTGACATACATGCTCACAATCATTTCATTTCCAGTTCCTCAAACATTTCGTCAGAAGCAACATTACCTACATGAAGGAATATTCATGACAGATTAGAGAATTTGTTTTGTCTAGAACATGAAGTAAAGCATTTGTTTGCTAATCAGCCTAACTTCTTTAGATATACCGATGCTGATGAGACATTGAGGAAGCTTCAACGAAAAAGAATAACAGAAGACAAATGGTGGGAACATTTGTTGGAACTTTTGTAAAAATTATCATTATATGAAATTTTTCCTATTTACTACAGTATAAAGGATAAAGGGACAAACAACAGTCAAAGAGTATCAGTTCAGTTAAAGTGTATCAGTAAGAACAAAGAGTATCAGTGAAGCAAGTCAGTTAGAAAAAAGTTACTGAAGAGGACAATAATGAGCTAAAATATAGGTCCTGCCTCTAGCACATTCTCAAAAGGAGGAAACAGCACAACATCGATTATTTCTTATCTTATCTATGAGACCATCTGTCTCTATTTTTATTGTAACTTATTTGTGAGTCATCTTAGATTATATCTCGTTTTGTTAAGAGATATTTTGTATGATTTTTGTATAAATAAGCCCTCAATCGAATTATTGAGGGTGGATTCTTATACTCTAATGTAACATTGAATATTTTGGAATAAAGGGCTTTGGAGAAATTTTTCGTGGAAAAACTGGACAAGGAATTGAGGCAGAAGACTTTTCTCAGGATTCATGTGTCAAATGAAGGATCAATAAGTCATCTCTATCTCATGTTTTGAAGTTTCATATTTGTTTACAATACCATCTGTGTTTCATTATCTTAATATTTAACGAAAATGATTAAATCAGAAGGTACTTAGGTGTAATCTGATTTCAGTCGTTAGTATTCTAAATGTTTTCTTCTAAACTAGTTTAAACAACGAATTCTTAATTGCTCCTGTTTGTCTATTTCATGTATCTTTGGTTATTTAGTAAAGAATACTTAACTGCTCTTTATTGATAATCAATCTATTTCTCTTCTCTTGAATGTGTTGAAAGATTCTTTATTGCCTTTCATCTGTTTGGATTCCATTCCATTCACTTTAGATCTATGATTGTTTCTAGTTTGATTTTCTTTCCCTGATAAACCATATTTTGTTAAAAAACTTAAGACAATGCAGCCAATCCTTTGACTCCATTAGCCCAATGGACTGAAACTATTTGATCTTAATCTCAGCTAAGAAATTCCATCAACCCAAACAAAATCAAAAACCCTGAACTTTACAACTAGCCTAATATCTTCTAAAACAAAGCTATATTTTATAGAGAGAGCCCTCTCTGGATACATATTGGCTAGATTTTGTATCTGAAGGTTGTTTTGTGGTTACCTCGGACACCTTTCCTCTTCTAACAACTTCAAGGAAAATCTGAGAGATAACATAGTGGCGACCATACTGGGGAACTGAATCATTTTATTGTTACTATTGTTTGATTTATAGAATACACACAGAGCCTGAAGATTAGCCAGGTAGCCTTTGAAATGCTTTTGCTTTGCAATTGCATAGTAAATAAATGCTACTTTAGTCAATCTCTGGTCTAGTTTATAGACTAAACTTTGGTTTCAGATATTCAATCAGTTTCTCTAGTTCAATAAATCTTTGAGAAAATTTTTAATATAAAATCTTAAATTTCTTGAAGACTTTGTCGAAGTTGTATTTTCCATTCCATTTTAAAACAAAAACCAAAAATATAAATCATCTAGAAAACTGGCTTCAGAAAGGACTCATTATACCAAGTGAAATCCTGACCATAATCCACCACCTATATTTGAGAATCCAAATCTGATTCCCAGAATTCTGAGAAGACGAGAGTCAAGAAAGCTCTGGAAGTTCTAGACCTCTTTTTAGATCAAACTCTTGTCCTGTGAAGTTTATATATCTTGAAGACGAACCATTTGATGAACATTTTGAAACTTCTCTATTTGTAAATTTTTCTGAATCTGAGTTGTCCAATCTTGTTCTTGATCCATTATTTCTTGAATATTTGCAATTTGAATTTATCACTTCACATCTTGACAAGCATCTACAAAATTCCATTCAATCCGAACAAACCTTTGAAGGAACTTCAAACACTTTTGTAATTACTGCAACGTCCCCAAGTTCATCTACTTTTCCCCAAACTTCTCAAACACAAGCCACTCCTTCTACTCCTCCACCCACTACTTCTAGACCATCATCAATTGTTATTCCATTACACCTTCCGATGGCAAATAGATATGCTCCTTTGAGGTTACCGGCTAATCCAACAGCTTTACCCCAAGACTATCAAAGTAAAATCACCCCTTTCGATGGTTCCGGTACTTACACCGCTCAACAGCATACCAAAAGGATGACTGATTACTTTGAATTTTATGAAATAGACGTTGATGATGTTCGAATGAGAATTTTTGTCCAGAGTCTTACTGGGGAAGTCAGGACATGGTTTAGGGCTCTTGCTCCAAACATTATTGTTGACTTATCAGCCCTGTATAGAGCATTTTTAAATAGATGGGAGAAGAAGAAAGACCCTCTTCAAATCCTATCTGACTTTGGAAAATTGAAGAGAGGACCTAATGAAGCAGTGCAAGATTATATCATTAGATTCAATGAAGCCTATAACGCTGTTCCCCAAAACCTTAGACCCCCTCCGGATTCAGTACTGGTTAAATTACCAGACGGGTTTGATTCTGACATAGCATATTCACTTAGGGAAAGATCTCCCCAAACTCTATAAGAGATGCAAAGCATAGTTGTTAGTGTTGAAGCTAACCTCATAGAAAAAAGAGCTAGAGCTAGAGCTGAAAGAAGGATGCCTATAAACGAAGAGCCTTTGGCTTTTGAAAGAAAGTTGGATGCAATTATTAAAGGGATGGAAATACTGGGAGACAGAGTAGAGACAATCGAAAGAATGTCTTCTGGCGATGGTCAAAATGCTGTTAGAAACCCAAACTTCAGAAGAAATCAAAACCAAAATACTGGGAAAAATGTTCCTGACCAAAACATCAGGCCACCATTCCAGGAAAATTTTGTTGAAGGTTCATCTTCTGAGGAACCAACGGAGGATGTTGAAATAAATAACTTGAATGAACACAAGAATGAGCCAGAAGTTTTCCTATCTCAAGATGATCAAGAAAATCACATTCTTGAGACATTTCAAACTCATTCAGGAGAAACTTTTGATTTTAAGAAGGATATGATTCAACAATTTATGAAGTTCATAAACAATACAATTTGAGAAGCAGAAGGATTGACGTGCCAGAGAATAGAAAACAGAAAGCTGTAAAACAAAACATCAAAGGTAAAACTAACACTCCTCTTGTACAAATTATTTCTAGAGCAAGTCCTAACCCCGCTAATCCAATAATTGAAGATGTGTCTGATAATCAACTGAATAATAAACAAATTTCCAATACTTTTCCTCCTGCAGGAAACATAGAAGAAACAGAAGAAGTTAATTCAGAAACACCTTCAACTCATAATCCCACACCCGAAAAAGAGAAAAATATCGAAGACACAAAAAACAGAGAAAATCCAACTGGTCAAAATACTAGAGCTCAAACAGAAAAATATTTCAATCTAGAAGCTGAAATAGGCAAATTAAAGATAGTTGTTCCATTGGCAGAATTAGCTAAACATGATGTCTATAGAAGCCAAATCAACAGATCCCTTAACATTACTAGAATGGATGATTTAGTAAATGTTTTTGATGATCAATCCAAATTACTTTTTGGCCCTGAAGTAAATGGAAAACCAGAAAGTGGAGGAGCTGCTCCATTTTATGTGAGTTTGAATGTTCATGAAAAAATACTTCATAATGCCATGCTTGATTCTTGAGCGTCTCACAATTTAATGCCCAAGGCTGTGATGGAAATATTAAACCTAGACATTACCAGACCATATAAAGATCTCTTTTCTTTTGATTCAAGTCAGGTAAGATGTTTAGGTTTGATTAAAGATCTGTGTGTTACTTTGGTGCAATACCCTGCGAAATCTATTCTGATGGATATAGTAGTAGTAGATATTCCTCCCAAATATGGTATGTTGTTGTCCAGATCCTGGGGTGCCAAACTCGGAGGATCTCTTCAATTAGATATGTCATATGATACTATTTCAGTGTTCGGTCAACCTAAAATATTATACAGAGAGACCTTGATGAAATATTTAGTCAGTAGTCAGGAAAAGCCTGAAAACTTCCCTGTCTACTCAATACATTGTGATATGGACTCATTCATCCTTTATAATGCTGAATTTGACCTTCCTACTGAACTAGAGGCACCAGAAACAGAAATTGCAAATAAATCTACTGTTCAAATCGAAGAAATTTCTGAAAACAAAGAAACATCAGACATTCAAGAAATACCAGAAAAAACTGATAAACCAGAGCTCCCTATTAAGAAAGTTGTTAAAACAGTCGATGAAGATTATGAACATGAAATTCTTTGGCATTTAGAATTTGATGGTTCAGTAAATAAGTTAGGAGAAAACCGTCAGAAGAAACATTACCTACAAGAAGGAATCTTCATGACAAATTAGAGAATTTGTTTTGTCTAGAACATGAAGTAAAGCATTTGTTTCCTAATCAGCCTAATTTCTTCAGATATACCGAGGCTGATGAAACATTGCGGAAACTTCAATGGACAAGAATAGCAGAAGACAAATGGTGGGAAGATTTGTTGAAACTTTCGTAAAATTTATCCTTATATGAAATTTTTCTTGTTTACTACAGTATAAAGGATAAAGGGACAAACAACGGTCAAAGAGTATCAGTTCAGTTAAAGTGTATCAGTAAGAACAAAGAGTATCAGTGAAGCAAGTCAGTTCGAAAAAAATTACTGAAGAGGAAAACGATGAGCTAAAATATAGGTCATGCCTCGAGCACATTCTCAAAAGGAGGAAACAACACAACATCGGTTATTTCTTGTCTTATCTATGAGACCATCTGTCTCTATTTTTATTGTAACTTATTTGTGAGTCATCTTATATTATATCTCGTTTTGTTAAGAGATATTTTGTATGATTTTTGTATAAATAAGCCCTCAATCGAATTATTGAGGGTGGATTCTTATACTCTGATGTAACATTGAATATTTTGGAATAAAGGGCTTTGGAGAAATTTTTCGTGGCAAAACTGGACAAGGAATTGAGGCAGAAGACTTTTCTCAGGATTCATGCGTCAAATGAAGGATCAATAAGTCATCTCTATCTCATGTTTTGAAGTTTCATATTTGTTTACAATACCATCTGTGTTTCATTATCTTAATATGTAACAAAAATGATTAAATCAGAAGGTACTTAGGTGTAATCTGATTTCAGTCGTTAGTATTATAAATGTTTTCTTCTAAACTAGTTTAAACAACGAATTCTTAATTTCTCCTGTTTGTCTAGTTCATGTATCTTTGGTTATTTAGTAAAGAATACTTAACTGCTCTTTATTGATAATCAATCTATTTCTCTTCTCTTGAATGTGTTGAAAGATTCTTTATTGCCTTTCATCCATTTGAATTCCATTCCATTCACTTTAGATCTATAATTGTTTCTAGTTTGATTATCTTTCCCTGATAAACCATCTTTTGTTAAAAAAATTAAGCCAGTGCAGCCAATCCTTTGACTCCATTAGCCCAATGGACTGAAACTATTTGATCTTAATTTCAGCTAAGAAATTCCATCAACCCAAACAAAATAAAAATCCCTGAACTTTACAACTAGCCTAATATCTTGTAAAAACAAAGCTATATTTTATAGAGAGAGCCCTCTCTGGATACAGATTGGCTAGATTCTGTATCTGAAGGTTGGTTTGTGGTTACCTCGGACACCTTTCCTCTTCTAACAACTTCAACAAAAATCTGAGAGATAACATAGTGGCAACCATACTGGGGAACTGAATCATTTTATTGTTACTATTGTTTGATTTATAGACTACAGACGGAGCCTGAAGATTAGCCAGGTAGCCTTTGAAATGATTTTTCTTTGCAATTGCATAGTAAATAAATGCTACTTCAGTCAATCTCCGGTCTAGTTTATAGACTAAACTTTGGTTTCATATATTCAATCAGTTTATCTAGTTCAATAAATCTTTGAGAAAAATTTTAATATAAAATCTTAAATTTCTTGAAGACTTTGTCGAAGTTGCATTTTCCATTCCATTTTAAAACAAAAACCAAAAATATAAATCATCCAGAAAACTGGCTTCAGAAAGGACTCATTATACCAGGTCAAATCTTGACCCTAATCCACCACCTATATTTGAGAATCCAAATCTGATTCCCAGAATTCTAATAAGACAAGAGAGTCAAGAAAGCTCTGGAAGTTCTCGACCTCTTTTTAGATCAAACTCTTGTCCTGTGAAGTTTATATATCTTGAAGACAAACCATTTGATGAACATTTTGAAACTTCTCTATTCGTAAATGTTTCTGAATCTGAGTTGTCCAATCTTGTTCATGATCCATTATTTCTTGAAGATTTTCAATTTGAATTTATCACTTTACATCTTGACAAGCATCTACAAAATTCCATTCAATCCGAACAGACCTTTGAAGGAACTTCAAACACTTCTGTAATTACTGCAGCTTCCCCAAGTTCATCTACTTTTCCCCAAACTTCTCAAACACCATCCACTCCTTCTACTCCTCCACCCACTACTTCTATACCATCATCACCTGTTATTCCGTTACACCTTCTGATGGCAAATAGATATGCTCCTTTGAGGTTACCGGCTAATCCAACAGCTTTACCCCAAGACTATCAGAGTAAAATCACCCCTTTCGATGGTTCTGGTACTTACACCGCTCAACAACATACCAAAAGGATGACTGATTACTTTGAATTTTATGAAATAGACGTTGATGATGTTCGAATGAGAATTTTTGTCCAAAGTCTTACTGGGGAAGTCAGGACATGGTTTAGGGCTCTTGCTCCAAACAGTGTTGCTGACTTACCAACCCTTTATAGATTATTTCTAAATAGATGGGAAAAGAAGAAAGACCCTCTTCAAATCCTATCTGACTTTGGAAAATTGAAGAGAGGACCTAATGAAGCAGTGCAAGATTATATCATTAGATTCAACGAAGCCTACAACATTGTTCCCCAAAACCTTAGACCCCTCCGGATTCAATACTGGTTAAATTCCCTGATGGGTTTGATTCTGACATAGCATATTCACTTAGGGAAAGAGCCCCTCAAACTCTAGAAGAGATGCAAAGCATAGTTGTTAGTGTTGAAGCTAACTTGATAGAAAAACGAGCTAGAGCTGAAAGAAGGATGCCTATAAACGAAGAGCCTTCGGCTTTTGAAAGAAAGATGGATGCAATTATTAAAGGGATGGAAAGACTGGGAGACAGAGTAGAGACAATCGAAAGGAAGTCCTCTGGCGATGGTCAAAATGCTGTTAGAAACCCAAACTTCAGAAGAAATCAAAACCAAAATATTGGGAAAAATGTTCCTGACCAAAACATCAGACCACCATTCCAGGAAAATTTTGTTGAAGGTTCATCTTCTGAGGAACCAACTGAGGATGTTGAAATAAATAACTTGACTGAAAACAAGAATGAACCAGAAGTTTTCCTATCTCAAGAGGATCAAGAAAATCACATTCTTGAAACATTTCAAACTCATTCAGGATAAACTTTTGATTTTAAAGAAGGATATGATTCAACAATTTATGAAGTTCATAAACAATATAATTTGAGAAGCAGACAGATTGACGTGCCAGAGAATAGCAAACAGAAAGCTGTAAAACAAAACATCAAAGGTAAAATTAACACTCCTCCTGTACAAATTCTTTCTAGAGCAAGTCCTAACCCCACTAATCCAATAATTGAAGATGTGTTTGATAATCAACTGAATAATAAAAAACTTTCCAATACTTTTCCTCCTGCAGGAAACGTAGAAGAACCAACAGAAGTTAATTCAGAAACACCTTCAACTCATAATCCCACTCATGAAAAAGAGAAAAACACTGAAGACCCAAAAAATAGAGAAAATCCAACTGTTCAAAATACTAGAGCTCAAACAGAAAAATCTTTCAATCTAGAAGCTGAAATAGGCAAATTAAAGATAGATGTTCCATTGGCGGAATTAGCTAAACATGATGTATATAGAAGCCAAATCAGCAAATCCCTTAACATTACTGGAATGGACAATTCAGTAAATGTTTTTGATGATCAACCCAAATTACTTTTTGGCCCTGAAGTAAATGGAAAACCAGAAAGTGGAGGAACTCCTCCATTTTATGTGAGTTTGAATGTACATGACAAAATACTTCATAATGCCATGCTTGATTCTGGAACGTCTCACAATTAAATGCCCAAGGCTGTGATGGAAAGATTAAACCTAGACATTACCAGACCATATAAAGACCTCTTTTCTTTTGATTCAAGTCAGGTAAGATGTTTAGGTTTGATTAAAGATTTGTGTGTTACTTTGGTGCAATACCCTGCAAAATATATTCTGATGGATATAGTAGTAGCAGATATTCCTCCCAAATATGGTATGTTGTTGTCAAGATCCTGGGGTGCCAAACTCAGAGGATCTCTTCAATTAGATATGTCATATGCAACTATTTCAGTGTTCAGTCAGCCTAAAAGACTATACAGAGAAACCTTGATGAAATATTTGGTCAGTAGTCAGGAGAAGCCTGAAAACTTCCCCATCTACTCAGTACATTCTGATATGGACTCATTCATCCTTTATAATGTTGAATTTGACCTTCCTACTGAACTAGAAGCACCAGAAATAGAAACTGCAAATAAATCTACTGTTCAAATCGAAGAAATTTCTGAAAAAAAAGAAACATCAGAAATTCAAGAAATACCAGAAAAAACTGAAAAACTAGAGCTCCCTGTTAAGAAAGTTGTTAAAACAGTCGATGAAGATTATGAAAATGAAATTCTGTGGCATTTAGAATTTGATGGTTCAGTAAATAAATTAGGAGTAGGAGCTGGAATTTGGATACGTAACGTTAAAAATGATCATGTCTGAGGCCATGCTTATAGATTGAACTTTAGATGCACTAATAATATGGCAGAGTACGAGGCTCTTTTGCTAGGGCTTAAACATGTCAAAAAATTAGGAGCAATTAGAGTATCAATCATAGGAGACTCTGAGTTAATTATTCAACAGATCAATGGTGAATGTTCAACAAAAGACCCCAGATTAAGAGAATACAGAGGAACAGTTGTGGAAATTCTCAATACTTTTCTACAAGCTCAGCTTGCCAAAATTCCTAGAAAACAAAATTTGCATGCTCACAGTCTTGCAATGTTCGCTAGCACCTGTAAATTACCTTTTGGACCTAATCATCAGTTCACAACTGAGATTAGACATAGACCTACTATACCGGATAATCTTATGAGTTGGCAAGTGTTTGTAAATAATAATCAGATTAATAATTTTTTGACCTTAGAAAATGAGTTCTCTAACAGTAGTATAGATGAAGACACAACAATCAATGAATCTGATCAAATAGATGAACAAGAAACAGATATTTCAGAAGAGACTGCAATTCACATGCTTCACCCAACCAAATTCACTAAAAAAGATATGCAGTATTTGAAACAAATGGAAATCAATGAGATTATAGAAGATGAATCTGAAATTATTAATCTGAAAGATAATCATTTACCTAAAGGATTAACTCCTTTGGAAGATCTTTTTGAGTCAAATGACATTCCACTAAAACCCAAAATGGAACCGTTAAAAGCTGATATTGAAGAATACAATTTGGGAACTGAAGGAAATCCCAAGATGGTTAAGTTATCTAAATCTCTGCTAGAGGATCAAATGGTTAAATATGTTGAGCTTTTAAAAGAATTCCAGGATGTTTTTGCCTGGAGTTATGAAGATATTAGATCATATGATACATCAATAATTCAACATACAATACCTTTGAAACCAGATCAGAAACCATTCAAACAGAAACTTAGAAGAATCAACCCTGTGTTACTACCTTCAATTGAGAAAGAAATTAAAAGAATGTATGAAGCAGGAATAATTGCTCCTATTAGGTTTTCTGAATGGGTTTCTAATTTGGTACCAACAAGGAAAAAGACTGGAGAGATTAGACTATGTGTCGATTTGAGAAATTTAAACAAATTTTCTTTAAAAGATAACTATCCTTTGCCTAAAATGGACCATATCTTACAAAGGGTAGTAGGATCTTCAAAAATTTCTCTTCTGGATGGATTCTCAGGATACAACCAGATTTTGGTTCATCCTGACGATCAATACTAAACAGCTTTTACAACACCGTGGGGAACATTAAAATATATTAAGATGCCTTTTGGACTCAAAAATGCAGGAGCGACCTGCCAAAGAGCAATGTAAATTTCCTTTTCCAAAGAAATTCATGATTTTCTGATCATATATCTGGATGATTTGACTGTTTTTTCCAAGAAAGATCAACAACATTTGGATAATCTTAGACAGGTGTTCATTAAATGCAGAAAATATGGTATTTATTTAAATCCTAAAAAGTCATTGTTTGGTCTTGAAGAAGGTAAAATCCTAGGTCATATCATTTCAAAAGATGGCATTAGAATTGATCCTGAAAGAATACAAGCCATTTTGCAGATACCTCATCCCAGGAATATTAAAGAACTTCAAGCTTTCATAGGAAAGATCAATTTTTTGAGAAGATTCATTTCTAGTTTAGCTGAATTACTTAGACTGCTTACTAACATGTTAAGAAAGGATTCAAGTATTAAGTGGACAGTAGAAGCCAAGCAATCATTTGAAGAAATCAAAATGGCTTTGACCAGAACACCAGTTCTTACCAGTGCAAAATTTGATAGAGATTTCATAATTTTTTCATTTGCTTCTGAACATACAGTTGTAGCTGTTTTATTACAAAAGGATGATCAAGGATGTGAAAAACCTATAGCCTTTTTTAGTAAAGCACTTAGAGATGCATCATTAAAATACAACATCATGGAGAAACAAGCTTTTGCACTTGTGAAAGCAATTAAAGATTTCAGAATTTATATATTGTATTCTCACGTGATAGCTTATGTACCTAATGCTGTCGTTAAAGACATCTTAACTCAAGATGGAATTGAAGGCAAAAGAGGTAAATGGATAGCTACCATATTAGAATATGATATTGAAATAAGACCTACAAAACTCATAAAAGGACAAGGTTTGGCTCAACTCATGACTGAAACAAATTGCCAAGCCCTGAATATTAATGAACTGGATGACGAACAGGAGATGGCGACTCCACAAATCAGTCAGGCCTTTTTAGACTCACCTTGATACGCTGATATCATTTATGTTTTGTTAAACCTGCAAGCTCCTCTAGGGTTATCCAGAATGAAACAAAGGTTTTTGAAAATGACATCTTTAAAGTATTGTATTTTAGATAATGCTCTCTTTTGGAAGAATCATGATGGAATTCTATTAAATTTTTTATTAAAAGATGAAGCTGACAAGGTTCTCATTGAATTCCATGTAGGAGATTGTGGTGGACACCTCTACTGGAAGTCAACTGCAGATAAGATCTTAAGGGCTGGTTTTTATTGGCCTACCTTGTTTTCAGATGTTAAGAAATTTGTAACTGCAGAATCCACCAAACCATCCCACCAAACTATCCCATGAAGAATTAAGCCACATCTGTCAGACCTTTATGTTGCCTGATCATCAGCCTAAAGGCCCTCCCCCTTATGGGTATGTTTTTTTTCACTGAGGAGGGTAGACTTGTTCTGGAAATGATATCCTTTATAATGGGCTTTAATACCAGTGAATATGTTGATCATTTAACTCTAGTATTATTGTCTATTTTCACCCCTGGACAACCTCCTACTGTCAGGTATGAATTTGCATCATACATTGCAGATAAAATCCATGATCAATTCATGAGATTAGAAAATGAGAAACTGTTCAAGTATTCCTCTGTCATCTACCACCTCATGCTCTATTATCAGTCGGAAAATTTCCCTTTCTATATCAAGAAACTTGTTGCCCAAGGAAATCCTAGGTCTGTTGTCTTTTGGTCAGCCATCACTCATAGTTCTCAAGATTCTCCCTATTCCTATAATGAGTTCATTGATCTTTTTATACATCCTTCAACCATCTTGTTGAGAAGAGTTTCTCCTGCAAGACTCAACAATGAAATCAAGAAAACTTTACAGCTCTCAAAACAATACAAAGTTGGTGATTGGTACTTATACCAAAATCACACTGAAGTCAGGATATATGGATGTGAATTATGTCCATTCAAATTTCCAAAATATGTCCCCATGAGAATCTTTGCATTAGAATATTTCAGGCAGATGAACAATTCTGATATAATTCATTTTTGTAATGCAAAGAAGAAGGCTCAACTCCGGATCAAAAGTCAGGGACTAGAACAATTGGGCAGTCAAAAAACAGGTATAGTCAGTGGAGCATCCAATACTTCACAAAGGAAAGAGCTACAAAAGCAACTGAGTGTTGAAATATCTTCTTTCAAAACACCAGTTAAAGATGCAGGAGATATAAAGAAGACATTTATCAATATCAAAGCCAGGAATGATCCACTGAGAATTCAAGTATATAATCAATATCTGAAAATGGCTCCAAAGAATCAAGAAAGATTGATGTCAGCTTTTGACATCCAACAGGGAAAAATGTTAATGAGCCATTTTAAACCCAAGGTGCAACAACCCCAAACAGCAGCTGATTATATTAGGACAAACTTTGAAGTCCTAGCAAAGGATATCCATCCTTTAGATCAGATTGAATTACATAAGTAGACTGGTGAAATGATCTATTCTACTTTGACTGATAAGGCAATGGCAGCTCACAGGTTACAGGATTCTTTGGAGAACACCAATACACAGTTACAGCTTGAGAAGGCTTCTTCTCAAGCCAAAGACAACATGATAAAAACATTGGAAGAAATAATAATTGGTTTGGGATACAATCCAAAGGATGTCAAAGGTATAGAAGCTCTAATCAAGAAAAAAGATGATGATATTGTAGCTTTGAGAAAGCAGTTGAAATTGCCAGCCTCCAGACATCCTCAAACTGAAGAAGTAATAAAGAAGAATTCTGAAGAAGAAATGATGGAGTTGCTCTTAAAAATGAATGAGCAACTGAATGGAACAGAAAAAGAACTGGAACAAGCTTTAAAAGACAAGCAGTCCAATGTTCCAACATCTACAGTAGTGGTTATCACAGGTACAAAAAGTCAGCCAACAGGTCAACCTGCAGAGCCATCAGAGGTAAATACTTCAAATTTGAGTACAGAATAATTAGCAAAGCAAATGAATGACTTTAAATTGCAAGTAACAGAACTTCAGCGCACCAAGTTACAGCTTATTAGTTTGGAACAGAAATATGATCTTTCAAAAATGACTGTTGCTGACAAAACAAGGGAAGTAAAAAAATTGGAAAAATTAGTTAAAGCCTTGGAAAGGGATCTCACATTGGAGAAACCTTTAAGAGAAATAAATGAAATTATTTGGGATGATATTATTGAGTCAATAAAATATATCTGGTCCTCAATCCAGGTAATATACGAGAAGAATGATTTGGTCAAAGTAGCTCTGGATGAAGTTGATAATACACGAGCAGAATTAGGAAATAGGCCTGAGGAAGCCAATCAGCTTATACAATTCCTAAACACCCAAACCAGACAGTAACTTGCAGAGGTGGGTATTCAGGACAAGACTGCAACAATCTTGGAGATAAAAAAGAGTTTTTACTAAAATAAATCTTATGCAAAATTTAGAACGAAGGTGTTTTGACATGCAAAGTGAAATCATTGCTTTCAGAGAAAGGTTTAATGTTTTATTGAATAAAGAGTTGCCCAGCCATATGGTTTCAAAAGATAAAATAATGGACCTGGAAACTTATGTCAAGAAATTGGACATACATGCTCACAATCATTTCATTGCTAGTTCCTCAACCATTTCATCAGAAGCAACATTACCCACAGGAAGGAATCTTCATGACAGATTAGAGAATTTGTTTTATCTTGAACATGAAGTAAAGCATTTGTTTCCTAATCAGCCTAATTTCTTCAGATATACCGAGGCTGATGAAACATTGAGGAAGCTTCAACGGATAAGAATAGCAGAAGACAAATGGTGGGAAGATTTGTTGGAACTTTTGTAAAATTTATCCTTATATGACATTTTTCCTATTTACTACAGTATAAAGGATAAAGGGACAAACAACGGTCAAAGAGTATCAGTTCAGTTAAAGTGTATTAGTAAGAACAAAGAGTATCAGTGAAGCAAGTCAGTTAGAACAAAATTACTGAAGAGGACAACGATGAGCTAAAATATAGGTCCTGCCTCCAGCACATTCTCAAAAGGAGGAAACAGCACAACATCGGTTATTTCTTGTCTTGTCTATGAGACCATCTGTCTCTATTTTTATTGTAACTTATTTGTGAGTCATCTTAGATTATATCTCGTTTTGTTAAGAGATATTTTGTATGATTTTTGTATAAATAAGCCCTTAATCAAATTATTGAGGGTGGATTCTTATACTCTGATGTAACATTGAATATTTTGGAATAAAGGGCTTTGGAGAAATTTTACGTGGCAAAACTGGACAAGGAATTGAGGCAGAAGACTTTTCTCATGATTCATGCGTCAAATGAAGGATCAATAAGTCATCTCTATCTCATGTTTTAAAGTTTCATATTTGTTTACAATACCATCTGTGTTTCATTATCTTAATATTTAACGAAAATGATTAAATCAGAAGGTACTTAGGTGTAATCTGATTTCAGTCGTTAGTATTCTAAATGTTTTCTTCTAAACTAGTTTAAACAGTGAATTCTTAATTGCTCCTGTTTGTCCAGTTCATGTATCTTTGGTTATTTAGTAAAGAATACTTAACTGCTCTTTATTGATAATCAATCTATTTCTCTTCTCTTGAATGTGTTGAAAGATTTTTTATTGCCTTTCATCCGTTTGAATTCCATTCCATTCACTTTAGATCTATAATTGTTTCTAGTTTGATTATCTTTCCCTGATAAACCATATTTTTTTTAAAAACTTAAGCGAGTGCAGCCAATCCTGTGACTCCATTAGCCCAATGGACTGAAACTATTTGATCTTAATCTCAGCTAAGAAATTCCATCAACCCAAACAAAATCAAAACCCCTGAACTTTACTACTAGCCTAATATCTTCTAAAAACAAAGCTATATTTTATAGAAAGAGCCCTCTCTGGATACAGATTGGCTAGATTCTATATCTGAAGGTTGGTTTGTGGTTACCTCGGACACCTTTCCTCTTCTAACAACTTCAAGGAAAATTTGAGAGATAACAATCCCTGTTCAACGAACGGGGCCTCTTCTCAATCTCAATCACCTCCCTAAATTTCCGGTGATGGAAATGGTCAACCCGAGCAAGGACTCTAACGTCATCCATATATATGTGATGCTTCGTCTTCTCTTCATGCTCAGCTACCGCTGAGGACTTTGTTCTACCATGCCTAATATCCGTAGAATGCTCCTGGATCCTTTTATTAATCGATCAACTAGTTTCACCAATGTAGGGAATCTCATAGGAGCATGGGATCAAATAAACACCTTTCACGCTTTTTGGATCCAATGGTCCTTAACCGATTTAAGGGAGCCCTGAATGGTGTTTAAAGGTTTAAAAGAAGACGTGATAATATGCTTCCTTAAAATCCAAGAAATCTTGTCAGTAGTACCTTGAATAAAAGGTAAATGAACTCTACCAACAACATCATCTATTATATTTTTCTATCGAGGAACTTTGCTTGCATTCCTGAAAGCCTTCAAACCCTGACTTCTGCTATACCAATTTTCTCCGAAGACCTTAAGGAGATGGGCCTTCTCTTCATCTAAATTATCATCATCAGAAATCCTAATAGCTCTCGTGGCTAAAGTATTCAGAACTCCAAGTTTCTAAGCACGAAAATGATGAGAACCAGAATGTAGATACTGCTCCGTGTGCGTCTTCTTCTGAAAAACACGGTCCAAGAAAGAGCCATTATTATTTATAGAGATGAGAACATCAAGGAAAGGAAGGCTCCCATCAAAATACTTTGTAAATTTTGAGGTTTAAAAGAATTTACATTTTCCAATGGAAAAAAAAATTCAGAGTTCTATGATAATTATCCATTTTTTCAATTTTTGTAATCATTTCTTTAAAAATTCCTACTTTTCAAAATAAAAATAAAAACCATAAATTAATTCAGAGATGTTGATAAAAAGCCAAAAGTATGTTATTTAACGTTATTTTCTACAAACCTAAATATGTAAATGCAAATATATTACATTATAAGTAATTTCATATAAGAAAATATTTTTTTCAAAATAATCCCATTCGCAGGAAGAGAATCCCTCTTCCCTTGTAGATATTGTAATATGAAGTTTGATGGGCCTACTTGCTCAGCAGTTTGAAATGGTCCAAGACACATTTTTTGAAATTTGGCATGCTTACATTTTTCCTCATGTGCCTTGTCACGTTTAAGAACAAGTTCTCCAATTTGAAAAGATTTTTTGGCAACTGAACTTGCATCAAAAGAAGATTTGACAATATATTGATGTCGAGCATGTGCAAGTTTGGCCTTTTCCATTTCGTCTTCTAGTTTAAAGATTTGAGACATTATTAGCTGTAAAGAAGAGGAAGGTATTTCATCAATGAATTAGACTAGGGCTAGTGAGGGAAGCGCTATATTTGAAGAAATGATATCATATTTTCCATATACTAGATTGAAGGGAGAAGTGCCTATAGAGGAATTCTCAGTTATTCGATCAGCCCATAGAGAAAATGTTAAAAATTTATGCCAATTGTTTTGGCTCTTATCAATAATTATTTTTATGATTCTTACAAGGTTTTTATTGGTTGAATATGCTAGACCGTTTCCTTGGGGATAGTAATTAGAAGATTATTTGAGCTTAAACCCTCTCTCAAGATAAAATTCAGTAATATTATTACCTGAAAAGTAAAATGCATTGTCAAACATAGGTGCATTTGGTAAGCCAAACTTGGTAATAATGAATTGATCAAAGAATTCAATAATGGCATCATAATTGGCTATCTTTAGTGGAATTTCTTCCACCCACTTAGTAAAGTAGTCTGTTGCAGTAAGGATGTATTTATGTTATTTGGAAGAGATTGGAACAATATCACCTATGATGTGAGTCCCCATTGTTCAAATGGTTGTTCAATGTTGACCGGTTGAAGGGGTAAGACTGGTATTTTTTATCTTCCTGTAGTAGTCTGACAAACCTTTCATTTCCTTACGTATGAATGGGTATCTTTGAACAAAGTTAGTCAATAATAACTTGCATGTAGGATTTTGTGTGGAGTAGTATCTCTTACGAAGTGTCCAAAAACTGGTCCATCATGGAGTTCCTGTAAAACCTTTTGTGCTTTAGAATTTTCAAGGCATCTTAATAATACAGAGTCATAATTTTTTTCTGAATAACACATCATTAATCATTTAATGTAGACTATATTTTAATCTTAAATCTCTTTTTATTTTATAATTGAGTTCAAGGGGATCATCTCCATTCTTTAAGTAAAAGATAAGATCATCATATTTGGATTCAGATTCAATCAGGCTTACCTCAGAAATGTGTAAAGTATTACCTGAATCCTCATCATCTAGTATATTGGAAGCTCCAATCAGCAATCTACATAAACCTTGTGCTCTGAAAATTTTAGCTGGTTTAATATCAATATCATATCCCTGCAGAGTTGTGACCCAATTTGCCCTTTTTTCTCCTAGTTCATTTTTCACGAGAAACTATCTCACTGCTGCAAATGGGACTATTACTTTAGTATGTGTTTTTAAAAGAAAAGGACTGAAGTGCTTTATGAATTTGAAAATAGAAAAATCTTGTCTCTCCACCTCAGAGTAATTTAGTTCGGCACCTTGAAAATTTAAATGAAAGAAAGAGATGGGTGCTTTGATTTGTTGATCATTAAGTTTTTCTAAAACAACAACATATGATGTTTCAGAAGTGAAAGTATATAAAATAAAATGATTAGAGAAATTTGGAGTAGTTAAAGAGGGAGCATTTATAATGGCTTGTTTGATTGAATCAAAAGCTTATATTTCATTATGGCCCCATTTAAAGACTTAAATTTTCTTTATCATGGCTTGTAATGGAAGAAAAATTTGGGAAAATTGAGGAACAAATCTCTTGACAAAATTTATATGTCCTAGAAAGGTATGCATTTTTTTTTTATGGGGTAAAGAAATTTTAGAAATTTCCTTAATCCTTTCAGGATCAATGCAAATTCATTCTTTGGATACAATGCATCCTAAAATTTTCCTTCACTAAGCGCGAAATAAGACTTTTTTGGATTTAATGAAATCCCATATTTTTGGCAACGTTCAAAGATCTGCTTTAGGTCATGGGAATGGTTGTTTCTTTTCTTGGATTATATTGTTATGTTGTCCAAGTAAACAATAATTGTATTATTTATCATACCTCTAAAATCTATGTCCATATCTCTTTGGAAGGTTGCTCTTGCGTTTATTAGACCAAAAGGCATTTTTTGATAAGAATAAGTCCCCCATTTGGTTCTAAATGTAGTCTTTAATCTATCATCTAGATGAATGGATCTCGTTGTATCCTGAAAATATGTCAAGGAAAGACGTGAGCTTAGAACCTACAACTGATTATAATATTTGTTCCATGTGTGGTAATGGAAAATATCATTTTAACAAGCTTTATTAAGATTTCTATCTATACAAATGCGTATGTCACCATTTTTATTCCTGAATGGCACTAAATTTGAAACCCATTTGGAGTATCTAATAGGAATAATTATTTTAGCTTTAAGGAGTTTATTAAGATAAGATTTTATTTGACTTTCAAGGTTGGGGTGAATTTTCCTTAATTTATGTTGTACAGGTTTGTCATCAGATATCATTGGGATATTGTGATGGATAATGGAGGTGTATTATGTTCTAAGATCCTCATAGCTCCATGCAAAAGCATTCTTATATCTTTTCAACAATTAAATGAAGGATATTCTCTCATCTGGTGAGAGACCTAGACCTAGATTGATGTTTTTGGGTTTGAGATCAGTTCCAAGATCTACTAGTTCAAACTTCAAAGTTGAACTTTGAAGTTTGGAATTAGTAACCTTCTTAAATATGTCTTTCAAATCATAGAGATTTTCAAGTTTGACCACAGATTTAGGTAGATAATTTTCTTCAATTTTTTGTATTAATTGTGTCTCATATTTATCCTCATCGACTATTTGATCATCATATGATCCTTCTTGATTAAGAAGGACAAAATTTCTTGATAATCATTGAACAAACGCCAATTGGTGACATTTTATGGAATGGATAGTCGAAAGTTTAATTCAATGGAAAATCTATCTAGACTATAATCTTGAAATGGTATAATTCTAGATGCTACCTTGGCTAAAAGATTAATGTTGGTGTTTTGAAGTCTTGGGATAGGAGAGATGTTAAGTGCCAAGAAATGATAAGCGAGTGTTTGAACTGGATATTAATAATGTTTTAATTGGGAAGAAACACAATGAATGGTGTTTCTTACCTGCTTTACAATAATTTCAGAATCTCTGAATACTTGCTAATATTTGACATTTAAATCTATTGCTTTATATAATCCTTGGACCAGTGCCTCATATTCAAAAGTATTGTTTATGCATTCAAAATATAATATACAGGATAGCATGATTTTTTCTGCTTCATGACTTATTGATATAGAACCTTCTCTTGCAACATCATTAGATCTAGATCCATCACAATATAGAGTCCAAAATACAGTTTTAACAAAAGTTTTTTCTACAATATTTATACATTTGGAAGAATCTGATTGTGAAAAGTTTTCAATTTGATAAGTAACCTTGAATAGAAATGGAGATTTTTGTGCGTTGAAATTACCCAAGAATGATTCAATAGAGTAGTTCCCAAGGATGTAATTGGTAAAGGCCATTGGTTCAATTTCAACCTCAAAATTTGTTATTGAGAATTTCATATGTTTTTATGGTCAACTCGAAATTTATTTGGATTAACATTGTAAGGAAGCCACATATGAGACCAGTCTTTGGAAAAATATCCATGAAGTTTTCAATCCAATCTCTACTAAGGATCAAACCGTAAGAGTCAGGGATATCAACAACTAGAATGTCAATTACTTGATGGACTTTTGAATTAGAAGCCAGTCTAATGAGGAAAAAATTCATTTATCCTAAAAATTTGACTTTAGTTATATCTAATTGAAAAATGTGTACAACATGATTTTGGGGTGAAATGTTTAACTTCAAACAAATAGAATATGGCATTATATTTGAAGAAGCCCCTGAATCTATGAGGCAATCGTGCACATTTTTATTGAAAACTTTAAAAGTCGGAAGTAAAGGAGCAGTGCGTGAATTGGATCTATGTTGAATTAGAATAATATCAATAGCATATATCTTCTCTAATGAATATATTATAGGTTTACCTACACCTTTTGAGGCTTTGGATGTGATAGGAGCAAGTAGAGGAGAACTGGGGATTGCATTAATTTCTTTTAGTAGAATTTTATACTGTTGTTTCAATTTGGCTACCTCATGTAGGGAGATATTTTCTTTAATTTTATTCATATATTCGACTATATTGTATTTGATGGTGTCAAATAATACCAATTTTTTTGATGTAGAGGGATAATATGAAGAATATAGGACTAATTGAGATGATGTGAGAGGATATTTTTTAGTGACAAATTTATCTTTAGTGGCATGGGATGATGGTTTATGTTTCTCGATTGGTTGTGATAAAGCAATTGGGCCTTTACTTTTGGTGCTAAAAGGTAAGGCTTCATGATCATCTTCATTATCAAAATTAGGGAGTATGAAATCCCATAATCCATGTACTTCTACAAATTCCTCATTTTGGGATTCTTCAGCTTTTCATCGTTGTCCTCGTATTGATTAGATTCCGCATTGGATATAATATTAGGTGGTTGAGGATTAGATGCTTGAGCTTTCTTGAAATAACTAAAAGTTTTCTTAGAAGAGGACTCAAGTACTTGCGTCTTGATTTCTACCATCTCATTGGACATAGATTTAAGGAATTTTTGTAATCCTTCAACATCAAAAGGATCTTTAGGATTTTTTTTTTTAGGCTCATCCTTAAATGTGAACTTATTTGATTTCCTTTCTTCTTGAGATGTTTTTTTCTCTAATTCAATTATTATCTTTTAAACTGAGAGTGATTATTTCATATTCTAAACTAAGGTTGCTTTGTTTTATCTATCTACAAAAATTGCAATATTAGAAGGAAGAGAGGATATGTACCATTCAATCTGTCCATCAACACCAAGCTTTGATGTGGTTGGGATTTTTTTTAACATTTTACTAAACATGATATGAAAGTCTATGATATTTTCTCTTGAATTAGCTATGAGATTAGAAATATCATTTATAAGAGTAGCAGTGGTGTGGTCATCACCAAATTTGGCTAAAAATTGTTCTTAAAAAATATCCCAACTAGTTATAGTGCCTGATGGTAATGAAAAGTATGATGATCCTGCTGATCCTTGGAAAGTATAAGGGAATAATATAACTACACAATATTCTTTAGATACTGAACTAAGGTTCATGGCAAGTGTTTTCACTCCTAGAGATAGCCTTGAGTTGTATAAAGACGAGTGCCTAGGACATCTTAATTAGCAAGGAGCATAAAGTTCAACTTATAAAGATTGACAAGAAGGGGGCTCTCATGCTATCATATCTTAGTGGGAAGGTTTGGTGTAAGTGGAACCAAGACTTTCAAAACTTAAACATAGCAAAAGTAAAACTGTAATAATAGAATGTGAACTTTGATATTTGAAGGTATCAGACAATTTTAAGACAATATGTTGAAAAGGGGGCTGAATTCTAAAATGATCCACATAGGTTAATAAAAAGAGGGTGATGGCTGGTGAGAAAGTGTAATGGACACTAACTATAACGGAAGTTCAATATAAGAACAAGTGTTCACAAATACTGGGCCTATGCGATAATAAGAATCCATACATGAGAACAAATTTAAAGATATAAATCCATTGCTGCTAACATCAGAAGAACTTTGGCGAAAGTAGAAGATGAAACATAATAATTTCCTGAGCCATATTTAAAGTACTAGACAAGAGTGAATATGATTATCAATAAATGATAAAGTCACATTCAAGCCTATGAGCACTCGCATTCCAGAACACAGATATAAGAAGTATGGAAATGAATGAAATGAACCTTTGCATTACCAAAACGTAGGAGAGAGTTACAAACTGTGGAATTCTCCGATCAGAATCCCCAATATCAACAGAACTCCTTATCACTGAGTCCCAATGGGATCTTCAACATTAATATCAAAAATTCAGACACAATTACACACAGAGTTCTTTTCTAGCTATTTCTTTTGAAAATCTGGAACCTTTTCTCTGTCTCTATTTACTGCTTTTATAGAATTCTCCATGAACATACGCGGGAAGATATTTTGGGAAAATATCTTCTCCACGTGCTAGTGAGTAGTTTTAAGTTCTAATCAAAACAAAAAAATTCATGATGAGGTAGAACACTTCTCATCATTTACAATCGGGCTCATGGTTGTTTCAAAACAAAATATCAAAACTGTTCTAACAGAAAGTAAATGCAAGAGTGAAATGTGAATTTCACTCAGAACTTGAAAGTAAAAGTAAAAATAAAAACTAAAGACCATGAGGGCTGAATCATGAGTTAACATCTTCAATGGTGTGAGGGAGTTGAGGCAGTAGCTGAAACAGTCGGAATGATGTTTGTAAATGATCTAGCCAACATACTAGTGTGACTTGTAGACCTTTACCAGGTGTTAACTGTGGTTTCAGGCATGGCTGTGAAAACTTCTGCTTTGATGTGAACCTAGGTAAGTTCATCGTAACTTGCGTGAGTAGGAATTTAATGTTTTAGTTGATGCAGAAGTGAAAAATATTTACTGAGAACTAAAACTATGGTTTCAGCTTTGAGTCGAGCAGATTTTTCAGAAGGCATGTCGGTCTGGTTCATTACTTCCTTTAGTTGGCACTCGTACACTAGCAGTGGTTGCAGGACCATGTTGGAAGGCTCCCAGCATGAGGGGAGTCCTGCAAGTGTTATCTCCGTCCAATCTGCCTCGAATTGTTCCAAACTAGTCGCCACCTTTTCCAAAACATTCAAATCCATGCTACGTGCGGACTCTTTATCTATTACCTTCTGACGCTTCGCAACTTCCTTGAATCTGTTATTAATACCCCACTTGGCCACCTCCTCTTGATTTAGCTCTTTTAAAAATGAAATATACCTCTTAGCGCTTTGGACCCTGTTGGAGGCATCAATACCTCCTTCATGAACATTTCTTCTGAAAGAGTAAACAACGACCCTCATTTCTTCAATAATATTAAAAAATGCCCAGTGCTTCTTCACCTCCGAGATAATTTCGGTCCAAATAAGATGCCTAGCATCTAGGAGGGTGATATTTCATTTCATCCAGTTAGTGAGCTCGTGAATGGTTTTCTCTTGTTGCACCTTCTCTTGTTTCCCTTCCTCTGTCTCTTTCTGCATAGCGGAAACCCTTTTGGAATTCTCTGCGAGGAGGGCTTCGAGCTTGCTGATCCTTTGGCATGATGTTAAGACCTATTTTTCCGCCACTTGAAGTGTGGCCTATGTAGTGTTCAGTTGCTCTGAAAGTGAACTAGTCCCTTCTGGAGCTAGTAGGGCACACACATGAGTATCCCAACTTATCTACAATTCATTCATCCTTCCCTGTAGAGCAGCCATCTCCTTCAAAATCTTAACTTTCTCTTCCCTCTCCCTTGCAAGGGAATCAGACAGGCTTGCCTTCTCTTTCTCTACCTAGACTAACTCATGATTTTGTACGTGATGAGAACCAGGTATATTTACTTTGTGTTTCAAGGCTGCGACCTGCTTTTGAAATTCAGCGATGAGATGAATTTGGGGGTCTGCCTTGCCATTTTATTTCCCCCTTATTACTTCTTGAAGACTATGAAGGTCATTTGAGAGTGCAGGGGAGTTGATCTTCTCCCTTCTGAAATTTTCAAGCACTGGGTTATGCTTGCTTTGCAGCTTTCTTAGAGTAAGGGAGAGCCGTATTACCTCATCTTTTAGCATATCGCCAAAACACTGGAACAAATTGCATTTGTGAATTGGCAAAACTTGCGACATGTCTATTGCTATCTCCAAGGCTCTGTAGCTAGTGGTACCAGCCTCTGGGTTCAAGATAGCTTTAGTAATAGCCATTACCAGTTGCTTTTTATCCAATTCTATCACATATGAAAACCTGGTATGGTACTTGTTGAGATATCCTTCTAGCTCGTACCAGTGTTTTTATCTGATTGCCCTGTTCCTTATCCTGCTCTCGCTCGCTCCTCGAGAGTTGCTAGCTGAGATGTCTTGTGAGACTTCTAAGAAATCCAAAGAGGCCATGCTGTCTCGTATCACTACGATACCTGCTTTGCTCCTGTCTGATTGCCTGTAAAGTGTTTCACTTTGAAGAA
Organism: Pinus albicaulis; assembly: GCA_034641835.2. Taxonomy (NCBI): domain Eukaryota; kingdom Viridiplantae; phylum Streptophyta; class Pinopsida; order Pinales; family Pinaceae; genus Pinus; species Pinus albicaulis. The sequence goes on from CM076576.1 coordinate 140,054,162, forward strand.
ACTTTTCGTCTCCCATACCTTCTGCTTCGCTGGTCCTGGTTCTCTATCTTTTGAAAGGGGGAGAAGCTTCTCCTGACACACCAACCTCCTCCACCTATTTCTTATCTGCTTCCCTCGTTGAAGCAGTATCTACCTTTTCCCCTGTCGTAGATGAATCGGTCTCCATCTCTGAAAGCAAAGGCCAAGTTTCAAGATTAGCTTGCCATTAGATGAAGGGCCTTATTTCATGATTGTAAGGGATTGATTTAATCTTCTTCCTTCTGTTAGAAATTATGCCTTTCGGATCATAGGGCCAAGATTTCCCTTGCCTCAAATACATGCCTTGAAGCAGCTTTTCCCCCATGGGAAGGGCGTGCCTTGACTTAACAAAAAAAGGGACAATGGTTGTGGGAAACTTGAGAATAAACCCCTTTTCTGTAGGGAGGAAGTGAAGCTGGTCAGCCTTTAAGGTCTCCTCGAGGTATTCCAAAGCTTAAATCCACAGGGCGAGAAAAATTAGCAATTGGTAGGGAGAAAATTTGGCTCCATAAACCCTGATTTCAGTATAATGATAAAAAAGATACCAGTCTCCAGTGCTTTCAACTTCACTGTACTGCAACTATTTCCTCAGTTCAGGAAAAATTCTAGGCGGAGGAGAATCATGGATGATAGTATAAGATATGGGCATGAAATCATTCAGGAAACTTGAGTAACACACCTCATTTGCCAACTGATGCGTTGCGGGACTCCAGTCAAAAACTGGTCTTGGCTGAGAGTTTGTCCTATAAACCTAATCTAAACCCAAACCCTCAAATTTATCAGCATGCTAGAAGAGGAAAAGATAAAAGACCATTGAACAGAAGCGAAGACGACCTGTGTCTGAGAGCTCCTAGAACTGAGTTTGAATGATGGAGGCCAGAAAACCAGGGATATCTAAAACGATTGTTTCAGGGAAAATCACCCTAGAGGTTTGTTGGGTCAAAACCTCCACAGATCAGGGCATGCTATTCAGAAGGACTCACACACAGCCATACTTAAATGCTAAAAAATAGATAACAACGATAGCAGAACTCACCTGTAGTCCTACGTTCGATGTAGATCCTGCGGGGTCCAAACCCCCAGCAACCCTTCTTCCTCCTTCAACCTGGAAAACAAGAAAGAACGTGCATGGAAACCTAGTTGTACAGCATATACTTCTCCTAAACGTTAGTGTAATCCATGTGAAACATTATATAAACCATAATAAATGCTTAATAATCAATCTTTTCACATATGCAAATAGATGTTAACATGTAAGTTCAGGAACAAGATGGTTCTTCATTATTACGAACAACATGTACAGAAATAAAGAGTGGAGAGATCACCTGAATCCTTCCACGATCTTCGAGCAGACCGTCGTCCGGATCCGTCCTGCCCTTGCCTCGCTAAGATACTTTCAAGACTTGTGCACTCGAGATGGCATATAAATGGATGAACATCTCCAGGAAACAAGGGTTTCCTGTATAAATCTGGGAAATTGCAGGGGGCATGGGAATTCAGACTTGAATTGGGATTCCAACAGAGTATAATGTCTATAAAATTTCTCTCTCCCTTAGGCCATACACATGAGGGGATTTTATACTCCCTCAAAGTAGTTTCTATCAGTTGGAAACAGTTGGCCACGTGCTGGGGTGGTTGAACTACCAGAGTAACCATCAACCCAGCCTGAAAATAGGGAATTTTAATATATTTTTTAATGGTTTTAATGGCATACGTGGAAAAGTACATGTGGACTCGCGTATACACGTGGAAAAGTCTGGGCATACCCGCGTATGGGAATTTTAACACTGTTTTTTAGTGAATTTTGTTCAAGTCTGTGGGAATGGGTGCCCAAAGCCATAAAGACAATCATGAATCACCAGAGGGTGAAAAATGATGCTATAACAAATGCCCCCTAATATATGAGGTCAGAAGGGGTACATGATGGCCAAAATGTATTATGCACATAGAAAGAACTTCGCAAGGACAAGAGAGGACTTCACCAGATTTCAGCCTGCCAAAAACCAATGAAAGAAAACAGAGAGTCAACTCATGCTGAGGCAGGCATACCCATGCTCAGTCAAAAATACATCATATGGAAAGTACATAATAGATCCAAAATGTATACAAGTATAGCTGAACTGAAAGTACACAATGAATCATCTGAGCATGGCCCGGAAACATAATTCTGAATCAATGTCCAAGTATCACATATAGAAAGCTGATCAATGATGCTGAAACTGGATGTCTGATCATATAAGTAACTTAATCTCCATGTACCAAATCATAAGGGGTGGAACAAATGGTACAATCACGCAACTCGGGAGCCAACATATAAGATGTTGTTGTACTGAACTGCAACATATAAGGGTGAATGGCATCACTGGTAGAAACTGAATGGACTGTCAAAAGTGAACCGAGAAATGCTGATGCAACCCGAGGTCTTCACCGATCACTATGGCACAATTCTACACAATGGGAATAAATGAGCTGAAGTCAACCATGTGAGAAATCGTTGGATTACCAGTCAATGATGTATACCGTTAACCAACGCAAGACAACCCACCAATAATGAAAATGAGTGTCAAGGTGCCCCAGTACAATCTAACAAGTGCAAATGAATGAGTTGAAGTCGAACACTTGAAAGAATCTACCAATCAGGAGGCAATGATGAATCCCCACTGTAGATAGCGAAGAGTCTACCACTGATGACTGCAAACCCTAAGGTACTGACAAAAAGAATCTATACCTTATTCCTAGAGCAATGAGTCGAAGTCGATGGGAAAAGATCTGCTGGAAGGAAGGCATTAAGGCATCCCACATCAGTCCAGCGCGAGTGTAACCCGCAAGCCAAGATTTGGAAGGAATCGGACGAAGTAGAGTGATGGAACCAAAACCGAAGTACGTTTCCGACATGCACAAGATGAAGCTAGCGCACGGAAGAAACCCTCTGAACCAACCAATAATGAAAGCTGACACAGAGGCGAGAAATCCACCGATAGGGTAAAATGGAAATCAAGGTACTGCACGAATCCCAAGTGTGATAATGTATGCTGACGTCGAACACAGGGGAAACCACTCAGTCAAAGACCCATAATGATGATCAAATGTTGAGCACAAGGTCACCTATCAATGATGGAAATAGGGCCAGGGTGCAGCTCTGGGTTTGCTCTGAGAGCAATGTGTCATAGTCGATAAGAGACAAACCCGCCAGCAAGAAGTCAATGGAGACCTTCTCAAACCAGCACGAGAAAAGGACCAAAACATCTGATGTGATAGAACAAGATACTAACAAGACCGGGAAGGCCGACTGAATAATGAGTCAAGAGACACCGCAGAATGGCTGACTCTGGCTAGACTTCTGTTGAACAAAAGCATGACTCGTAATGACCATGGCAGTAAAAAAAGTGACACCGTATAAGTTTGTTATGCAAGAGGCAAAAACAAACTCTCCATATGATTGGAAGAGATAACCAACCGGGGGAGAACTGACCAGTGAAACAAGGTAAAGGCTGAACCTAGGTAAAAACTAAAACCATCCCAAATGGAGGAAAGATATATAAGTGTATATGCTTTGTTCAAGGGCGACAAACTGACACTGTACTGCCATAAAAGTATGAAGTTACATCCCGTTCCCGCTCTTTTTGTTATATTTGATTTTTTTGTCTTTTTCATATAATAAGCCTGAAAAGGAATAAAAGAATGCTATGGTACAATGGATAGAACGAGTATCAAGAAACATATGCACTAGTTCCTGGGATTGGAACGATCCTATGCTCAATGCAAGGTGGCAGAAACTGGTAAGCGATACTCAGAGGAATGTTCCATCCATGGGTAAAAGGGTGTCAAGTCGCGATAGCTAAGTGCATGCAATGGTTAACTTGTACAGATAGACAAGGTCAAAAGTTGGCTTAAACATTGAGTCCAAATGAATCCGGCTAAAGTCCAGGATAAACAAGTAGCCAATATGCAATGTAGTAGTACAACTCAACAACATCAGGGAGCCTCTAGGGTAATAGCCAGAAAAATGATAGTGAAGAAGAAGAAGAATGAAGCTTCAACACATAAGTCATGGTAGGACTAAATAGGACTCCCGAGCCTACATAAAACGTAGCATGGGCAACAAGTGATAGCGAGGAACTAACTAGGAAGCCCATGTAAAGGAAGGCTCTACCACCAAGTCATGATTAAATAATCGGCGAGTGAAATGGGTGTAATACTCATGACCTGATGGGATCGACCCTATGGCAAGTGATCAGAAAGGAGGCTAGTATGCAGAATGCAACGGAAAATGGATTCCCTAACCTATATGCCAGTGAAGATCATATACCTGCCATGATGGGTTAGCAGTCATGGATCAAAAACCGGGAAAAATCTCGAATTCGTCAAAATGTACCTGAAAATATACCAATCTGGGCACTTCCAAGCATCCGGGTTATGCAGCTTAGGATAGATTGAAAAAATAAGCATAACAAATTTTTGTGAAAATTTTCAACTTTTTGAGCATAAATAAACAAATTACCTCATATTTGGTTCATTGTTACATTGCTGATTTGGGAAAAAGTACTCTAGAGAAAAAAGTCTCTTTCATCAAAACAGGAGCAACCGACCATCAATCTTCACTGAATTTGTCAGGTAAGCTCATCAACCATCCTTGCTATTCATTTTGTCCGTTCATAAATTAAAATTTAGGAATTTTCACCGTAGAATCTCTTGCTAAAAAACACGGGTTTGCGCATACGCGGGTTGGTAATGACCAAGTCGCGTATACATGCGACTGTGCATAAAGAAAGTCGCGTATGCGCGACCCAAAATAAAAAAATGTGTGGCTAATGAACGAATTATTGAAATTTTGCAGGATGACCATATCATGGAGAGAGCGTGAACACAGTGCTATTGAAAATGAAGTCATGCAGAACCAAGCATCACTAAATATTCTCCGAAATTGTGGATTACTCAAGTTTTTCAAAATGCCAAATATGAAGAGCAATGTCCGGTTGCTCGAAATGCTTGTGAACTATTGGGAACCGGAAGAGGACTGCTTTATGATATATCAGATGCCTGTACGCATTGAAGTGGAAGACATGTATTTTATCACTGGACTCTCCAGGAGGGGGGAGCCAGTAGACTTGCACAGTAAGCCTTTGGGAGGGCTCACTGTGGAAGATTACGTCCACGTGTACTGCGTAGAGGGTTCCAAGAAATTTTGAACTCAAATTGCAATCAAAGATTTAAGGGATTTGCACATGAAAATCCTCCTTTTCACCATTGGCAGGGTAGCGGGATCTGCTTCCCTACACCAGGCATCCAGGAAGAAAATGAGCATAGCAGTGGAATGCTTAACTCATATATATGATTGGTGCACAGCCCTACTGATGAACATGAAGCAACAATTGACCTCTATCCGCCAAGCAAAGACAAAACATTTTGGATATGGTACAATTTTGATGACATTCTTCTTTGAGAAGATTCCAGTACTAAGACCCAGAGTGATCTCTACCATCAGCAGCCTGAGAGACCCAAGAATTGCCTGCTGGGCAGACATGATGAAGAGATTGGGGGGAAGTGAAGTTCCCCGGACCACTTGGGATGATGAGTTCTTCCAATGGTGGAGAGAACAAATCATCGCTATGGACGACTATCCCTATGTTGGGATGGACTTTCGTGGCGATCCAGATCTTGTCCTTCCACCAGGCGCAACATGGGGCACAGTCAGTAAGTTTACAATTTTTGATTTATATGATTTTTTTTGGATTTTTTCAATATGTATGAAAAAATGTGAAAAACAAACATGTTTTTGATTGGATTCAAATGACTTACAATTTTAAAATGATCATGAAATAGATATTGGACCAGTTCGACCTGAGGGATACCCACGACATAAGCGTCGCAGAGGCGAAGCGGATACAGTAGATCCAAACAGAACCCTCCAGGCTGTATAGAGGAACTTGGAGGGGTTAACCCACCAAGTACCTATGGCTGTAGTGGAAGATCTGCCTGAAGCCATCCAGAGGCAGGTGGTAGGAGTACCTCGTGACTGGGTACGGTTATTCCGCCGAGTTTCCATCGCGATCGTGTTCTATAGGAACACAACTTCTGGGCAGGGACCTCAGTAGTAGATAGATATGATGTATCAAATGACTGTATATTTTTTGAGACTGAACATGATCGGGCATAAGCCCAAGTTTTTGTATGACCTATGGATCCAAATTTTTGTATAGTTTTGAACACTCTAATGATATATATACAGTGATGTTTGATGTGATGTAACAAACGTATGAAAATGTATGATGTTTTTGATGATTAAATTTTATTGTATGGAATGATTAATATGCCAATCAATTGCTTGATTAGCTAATGAGTCTGCCAACCAATTGTCAGCTCGAGGAATATGAATGAAAGTTAAAAATTGAAATGATCTTTGTAACAAACGTACCCTCAAGAACAACCGGAGTAAAAATGGATCTCGAACCCGATAAGTATTGTTCAATTGCGACACCACCAGCTGAGAGTCCAAGAAAACTACCAACGAATCAACACCCAAAGATATTGCCTCCGAGAGTAGATAAACAACTGCAGTGTATTCTGTTATATTATTGGAAGCAAGACCAATGCAGACCCCTCTTGATACTAACAACTGACTGGATGGATAATAAAGCATCCAAGCCGTGGAAGCTAAGTTCTGAGTGTGTCTACTAGCACCATCGGCGAAACCAAAATGAATCATAACATCCGACACAACCTGCCAAAGCAGATCAAAAAACATCACCATCCCATCAAAGATCGAAAAACCAGATATGTACAAAACAAAACTACTATATACAAAAGCAACATGCCAGGCCGAAGCCTAGGCATAATACTTCTTCAAATAGAGCCCATTTCTAGGCTCCGGCAACTCGTTTCCTTCAAAATCAACCAAGGTGTATGCTCCTTTCTTAAGGAATTTTTTAACGATAAAGGGGCCATACCACATAGACTTAAAATTTCCTGCCCCCAGGGCATATTTTTCTTGGGCATAGACCAAAACAAGGTCACCTTCCGAAAAAACCCTAGGCTTGACCGCCATATCGTACTGAACTTTAACTTGGTTTTTATGCACTTCATTCATCGTGGTGGCATCCCGACGCTACTCATCGAGATGTTCCAGATGAAGGAGGCATTCTTCAAGACTAGAAGTGTCAGGAAGAAGTTCAACAGCTAACTTAAGAGAAGGAATCTCACATTCAATGGGAAATACGGATTCCAACCCGTGAATCCAATAAAATCTGAAAGCCATTGCAGGCTTAATCGATTTTGTATGCCCAGAGTGCAGGATATAGCATAATGTGCCAGTTGGATCTATGTTTATCAATCGTCCGTTAAAGAATTGTCTTCAAGGACTTATTCACGGCTTCCACCTGGCCATTGGCCTGAGGATAATATGGAGATGAATGGTGCCTAAGCGGGAAACCTAATTTTAGAGCTAACTCAAAACACCACATACTCTTGAAAATGACCCGCCATGACTGCAAGGAAAAATATCTCTAGAATAACAAAATGAGCAAGAACGAAGTTGAAAATAAAAAGAGTCATGGGTTCCACCATCATTCCCCAAAAGTAGTTGAGTAGCCTCACCCACCCTCGTAAAGTGTCTGTATCGCTACAATAATGTAATTGTGACCTTTAGCCGAAGGCGGGTTACAAGTAGTATAATCAATACCCCACTTTGTAAAGGGACCGACAGTAATGACTGGAAAAAGCGGAGCTGGATGAGCGTGCATTTTTTGAGTATAAACTTGACACGGATGACACTTTTTGACCGACTCCATACAATATTTGAAAATCGAAGGCCAAAAGTACCCAGCACGCAAGATCTTTTGGGCTATAGAAAGCCTAGATAAATGACCACCACAAGCTCCACTGTGGCAATCATTCAGCACAGCCTCAGCTTCTTCGAGAGTTAAGCAACGTCTCAGGATTGAATCAACCCCTCGACGGTATAAAACATCACCAATAATCAAGTAACTCTTAGCCAAGTGACGCAACTTACGATGCTCATCTTTCGAAAAATTAGAGGGAAACTTCACAGTTTGAAGATACACAATTATATCTCCATACCAAGGATCCCGTGGAGAGATCAGAAACAAATTTTCATCCGGGAAGGATTCATCATAGACTATCTCATCCCCACAGGGCAACTCGGAGATCAATTCCGTGAAAACCAATGATTTCTTGGACTTGGAAGACATAAACTCAAGATCAAATTCCTGCAAAATCACAATCCATCTATTGTATTTGCCCCCAATCACTCGCCTACTGAGGACAAACTGAAATGGATTGGCTACTGCCAAAACATAAGTTTTTCGTAGAATAATGTAATGTCGGAGTCGCTGCACAGCATGAACTGCTGCTAAAGCTAAATTTTCTATCAGAGTGTACCAGAGTTTAGGTCCTACCAAGCCTCGAATAAGATAGTATATAACATGCTCTGCAAGAGCATCATCTTCCTGAACCAGAACCATACCAATAGTAGATTCTGCTGCTGCCAGATACAAAAGGAAATCCCTGCTATAATCAGGTGGACTCAATAAAGGAGCAGAGGTCAATGCTTTTTTCAAAGCATCGAATGAGCGTTGAGCGAAGTCATCCCAAAAAAATGGAACTCCCTTCTTCAATAATCTCATAAATCCCTTGGTAACTTCAGCATAATTTACGATAAATCTCTGAAGAAAATTAGCCTTTCCTTGTAGACTTTGAAGTTGACGAATAGAGGACGGGGGAGGCAACCGAAGTATTGCCTCAACCTTGAAGGGATCTACCCTAATCCCTTCCCTAGACACAATAAATCCCAATAACTGACCGGATGTAACCGCGAAAACGCACTTGTTCGGATTCAACCTAATCTTATAGAAACGACATCGTTCAAATATTTGACGGAGGTGAGCAGGATGATCCATCCTCTTTCGAGAATGAGCAGCTAAATCATCCAAATACGCCTCAATAATATTTTTGATGTCATGGAAGGCATATGACATGGCCTGCTGAAAGGTAGCCCCAACATTTTTAAGACCAAAAGGCATCTTCTTGTATGCAAAAGTACCCTAGGGACAAATAAAGGCAGTCTTATGCTGATCTTCAGGACGAATAGTAATCTGATTATATCCGGAGAAACCGTCCATGAAGGAGAAAATCTCATCACCGGCACACTCATTAATGATCTGATCTATAAATGGTGTGGGGTAATTATCTTTAGGACATGCTTTATTGATGTCTCTGAAATCAATGCAAACTCGAATTGTTCCTTGTTTTTTATCTACGAGAATAGGGTTTGAAACCCATTCAGTCAAAGGAATAGGGAAAATGAATCCCGCCTTAAGCAGCTTCTCCACCTCAGCTTTGATAGCTGTTGCCTTCCTAGGATTGACCAGATGAAGTTTTTGCCTCACAGGCTTAGCATTTTCGTAAGTCTTGATCTCATGCTGGACAATAGATGGATCTATACCAGGAATTTCCTCATAAGACCAAGCGAATACATCCCTATACTCTTTAAAGAGCTCGGTGTAAATCTGAATCTCTTCATGGGAACATTGAGCTCCGATGAAGACATTCTTAATAATATTGGGATCCTTGGAAATGTTCACCGGGATAGTAGGAGAAATCACAACCATGTTCCCTTCATCATAAACCTGTGTTGGTGCTAAAGGGTTCAAGACTGGGCGAACATGACCAGGAGACGGAGGACTTGGAAAAATCGTTTCAACTTCGCTCAAATTAGGTAAAAAGTAAGACCGATGATGCAAATCATCCCACGGTCTATCTATACCAGTCATAGCTTCCAGGATGGCCTCTTCAGATGGAAGAGTGGTATCAAGGCAATCCTGGGCAGAAGAAGAACTAAGTGCCCAAGCCGGAGCCACATCTTCATCCAACTCTTCTGGTGAGAGAGGAGCTGGGATGGATTCTGCAGAGTCAACAATAGACTGATAAGCAATATTAGCTGCAGACATTGGAAATTCCATTCCACCCACTTGACCTTCCGCTAATGTGGCAGTAGGGGAAGGTAAGGTCCAAGGGTCCGAAAAATAATGAGTTCTGAAGAACTCTCTTCGAAGAGGAGCCTTGGAGGATGAAATTTCATTATATGAACCGTAGGAGGAGGAATATCGAAAGTACCCATCAAGGAAGAATACATTCCAACCCCTAAATTCTCAACAAGCACTTTAGTATTATCCAACTTTGGAACAGTCGAGTCAGTAGACGCATTCGCGTCTACAGGAGGACAGTCCAATTGGTCCATTGTAACAATCCTCCCTTTGTGAGGGAAACAAATAATTCGAAATAATGAGGATGCAATGGCATCCATCTCATAAATCCAGTTTCTCCCCAACAGAAGGTTGTAGTCCAAGCTTGCATCAACTACCTCAACCTCTATATTCACAATTTTTCCCCCAACACAGATAGGCAAAGCTGGGACAATACCATGCGGTCTGTGAGAATGACCATCAAACGCAGTCAGAAGAGTGGTAGATGGAACAACTTTGGGAGATCCAATCATCTTCCAACATGTGAGAGACATCACGCATGTGGAAGCACCCTCATCAACAACCGTCCGAAAGATGTTGCACTTCCGGTACGATGATTTAATATGAAAAGCCATATGATGGGGGAGTCTCTTTTTAAAATTAGACATATCAAATGTAATCATAAGAGAATTTTTTGGATCAATAGCCCCAATGGCAGTGAGCAAAGCACTGCGCTGAGCCAGACAAGACTGGAGCACCTCTAAAGCCGACATGGCACAAGGACTCTGTGCCAGATCTTCCACAAAAGAGTAGTTCTGGGCAGCCCTAGCGTTTGGATTAATCGTCGAACGCTTGGTAGATGCTTTGGGCATCCGAGGTATAGGCTCAACATTAGGCATCGTAATATGAAGCGGCTCAGTAGCATCAGGAGCATCCTTAGCTTTCGAAGACTCATCTCCGCCATAATCACGGGATCTCGTAGCGACATCCATGTGAGCACTCATCATGAATATGTTTGATGGAATTTCCCCTTCCTGGGTGCCTCCAGAGGAAGCCCTAGGATTTTGATTCATGCCAACAACTAGTTGTTGCCCTTGGGGAAAAGGGTTTGTTAACACAGCCTGGGAACTGGAAGAACCCTGCTGAGCTAACAAGCGCTGCGCATCTTGAATTTTAGGGCAAAGGTGTGTAAGATGGTCTCCAGCACATAGCTTGCATGGAAACTTCACTTTCTTTTTATCCTTTTGACCCTCACCAATATGCTCGTTGGTTTTATTCGCATTACCCTTCCCATTCTTGCCCTTTTTCTTATTATTTCGTCCCTTCTTCTTTCCTTCGGATTGTTGATTTCCTTTGGGATCAGAAGTTTGGACAGCATTTATCGACAAAGATTGGGAAGGCGATGACTCAGTAGGCACAACCTGACCAGAAGGAGAAGATTGTATAGACAACTACTACAATTGAGTAAGCAGGCTAGCTGCACCACTATTGATCGACCCAATAAGTCCATCACCATGAGGACTAGGCTTAGTTTTGGATAAATCTAATTTGGAGCGAGGAGCATTGGGCAAATATTTATGGAGGACCCCAGACTGAGAATATATCAGTTCCAACTGCTGGGCCCTAAAAATAGCCTGTTCCTCAGAAAATACCCCAGACAGGGATACATCTTTAGAAATGTCTGACTGCAGAGATTTCAGAAACCATTCCAAAAGGAATTCTCCTGGAATATGAGCTTTAATAAGCCTCTTCCTTCTCCGCCATTCCTGAATATGGTCAGAAATGTGGGTTGCGTCGTCCTGTTTAAAATTAGCTAGGAGTTCAGTCCCGGCGTCATAACAGACTGGCAACTGGAAATGATTTAGAAATGTAACAGCCAGATCTCCAAATGTAGCAAAATTTCCCCCAGTTAGCTCAATATACCATTTGGCAGCGTTTCCAGTTAGGGTGCGTTGAAACAATCTCAACCTAATCGAATCATCGATCAGGGAGTTAGAAGAACACCATAAATGGAAGGTGGTGATGTGGTCAACCGGATCCTCTCCATTCTTACCTTCAAACTTTGGAATGTCTGAAGGAAGTTTGGTGGGAACCGGAGGCCACCCCGGACTGTACCGGATCGGATCATTCGTCAATTTCGACAGATCTGGCAAGTTTAACGTTGCCAGAAAAGGTAAACGAGGCGGAGCCTGAGGATTCCATCCTTGATGGGATGAATTCCCAACATTCTAAAAATAATACCCTGGATTTGATAAGGCACCAGGTTGCCAGAAAGAACTCGTAGAAAAAGGAGAAGAACCTCCTCCCAACACAGAGTTACCAAAGACCGGACTAGTTCCCCCCACTGAAGTATGAAATGAAGAGGAAAGCCCCTGATAGGGGTTCCAGGCATTAGAAAGAGGGGAAAAGGTCTGATAAGCACTCGACGAAGGGAAAGAAGCATTCCCTTGGTGACCAGCGTAAAATTGATTCCCTGCCCCCGCTGTAGTGAATACAGGGTTCCAACCTGTAAAAGTAGTCGAATTCTGACCTCCAGACCAAGGGTTGAAACTCTGGGTCTGAGAAGTAAACGGAAAGGACCCTAAAGAAGGATTCGAACTAGGAATGTGCCCAGTTCCAAAGGGGAACCCTTGAAAAGAAGTTGATCCACTAGCCATGGAAGACATGGGTGTAGATGCAGCTGCAGCAGCGGAAAAGGAAAAAGAAGGAATCCCACTAGTGGGCATTCCAAAACAAAAGGGACCAGATTGAGAAGCATGTGCTTGGGTGAAACCAGAGCCAAACACAGTAGTACTAGAAGCAATCGAAGATATAGCAATAGTGCCTCCTCCTTCAACAGAAGCAGGAGTCTGAATGCCTGCAGCACTCACAGCAGAAGCCGCGTTCCCAGTCGTGGCCATCGAAAGGTATGAATAATACGGAGGATCTTCTGGTCTCTCTGACTCAGGTCCGATGTATTCAACAACGAACGGATAATCAGGAGGAAGAGGAGATGGAAGTGACACAGAGGGTTCAGGTACTTCCTCTATTTGAACTTCTTCTTCCTGCGGAAATAAAACTCGCGAGGTGAGCGGAGCGCTCCTCTCAGAACCAACACCAGAATCAGCTACGAAACCTTCAGACCCTTGTGGAGGATCTCTCTCCACTACGTCAGACGTCACAGGGTGGTACCCACCTGCTAAATCACTCCTACGCCTTCTTGAAGAAGGCTCTGGACTCTCGGGAGATAACCCCCGGATTCTCCTCGATCGACGAGGCACTTGATCAGCCACTTTAACAAATTTTAATTAGACTCAAAAAGTATAAAGCTAGGCAAGCTAGGAGCAAAGAGCACTCACTACAAAAAATAATCCCTGAGATACAATCAAGCAAACAACCTTCAGGTATTTCCACTCCGGGTGATTAGGACCGGACACCAAAATACAAGAAAGCGAAATATAGGACCTCCCGAAAGTAGTCTGGGATAATTACGGCCCAGGCCTACTAGCGAAGGTAACAGAAACAGTTACGCCGACCTCCTAACAACAGCCTTTGCCGGCACAAGTACCCAAGCTTCGCAAGGGCACCCCCCAGAAGTACTGCTGGAAGTGATACGACATCTGCCTCAGGTACCACGGGTATTCCCCCCCGCAGTCACCTATGTGGAACCTAGGAATGGCAACTATGGGAACCAATCCGTGTTAGAAGACGGGCGGAACGGTCTTGAGGTTAGATCTAGCAAATCAGAGAGGGGGTATCTCTCTTCTCGGCCTTCACTTCCCCTCGCGCTTGACTCTCTGGAGGAGAGCTTTCCCGGTCCACCTAACGGAGTTGGATTTCGCTCAATTAATCAACTTCTATGTTTTTGTTTGAGCGGCCTTGGAGAGTTAACTCTCCACTCACCTAATCCAAGGCCCTACAACCTAGCTAGTTGGTGTATGACACTTAATAAAAACTTGCTAGTTGCTTTTAAATTATAGCGCTTTATTTTAATCGGTTGTCATGTTAAGTCAAAGGGATACAGAAATGAAACTTGTGGTGTTTTGACGCTGAAAAGAAATTAATAAAAACCAAACTACATGCAAATGCAGTAATTGCCTTTCGATGAAAAGAAATTTCTACAAAGGTTCTACAAGACTAAATTTTTTTCTTTTCAGATAACAAACTTCACACTCACAAAAACTATGAAAATGACTAAATGTTTAAGTGCACCTTATGCAAATCACTAAGAGCATGCAAATTCTAAGATGCAAAATCTACTAAAGCAGAGAGAAATTTCCCAAAGATCCTTCAGTTTTATCTCTTTTTGGTTGTCCAGAAAGCTAGTTCCCAAAATCAGAAACTCTTAATATAAAGACACCAAAAATGCTTGAAACAAGAGGAAGAAACCAATGACAATTCCTTTCCAAAATCAAGTCAAAAACCAAAGGCAAGAAACCTCAACAAAGCTTCAACAGATATAACAAAACAAAAACAAAAATGCAAAACAAAAGAAAATGACAAAACAAAATGTTTTTTGAACTTTTGAGTTTTATAAAAAGGAAGAGCTCGAAAAGACCAAGAAAAACTATCAAATCCCAAGCCAAACAACTTTGTATTTCAAGAAAAAACTTCAAAAATGCTCTAAACCTTATAGGGCTACTAGTAGCAAGATTTATATGAGCAAAATAAGACAAGAAACTCAATCACTCAGCCTAGAAGAATAGTACAACCTTGCAGCAAACAAAAACTTCAAAGAACCAAGAAAGACTCTTCAAAAATTGCAACAAGACCTAGTCAACTGAACTCAAGAAAACCAACCAAGAAATGGGCAAAAATCAAAGCGCAAAGCAAGACACAAAGGTAGGAAAGAGTAAATGAGCAGAAGCTCTCTGTTCTGATGAAGCAGAACAACCAAGAATCCCCAGGAAGAGATATTGGTACTCGAACCAGAAATGCCAGCACAAGAAACAAGATTTGCCAGATAAGCTAGTTTTCAACCAGACAAGAGAGAGAAAATACCCAAGACCAATTTCAACACAATCCAGAGGATACAAAGACACTGCAGGAACAGGTCTCCATAGTCAGACAAGACTAAAAAGCCAAGAAACCTAAAATTTCAAAATTGACCCAGATATACGCGACTTGACAGTTTGGAAACAAGCGTGCATACGCGACTGTGCTAAAGGAAACCCGCGTATACGCGACTCCCTTTAACAAAAACTGCATGTATACGTGTCTGTGAGCAGACAAACCCACGTATGCAAAGGTAAATAATGAAAAATAAAAAAGATCAAGCCTGGATAAGGAACCAGAACTTCAGTCTGACTGAGAAAGAGTTAACTGGACTGGAAATAAAAGTTAAAATTGTTGGAAACTTATCAAACAGATGAAACCACCCAACAGGGGAATCACAAGAATATGGTCCCTAGTATGGTCGCCAGTTCTGTTTCGGGGAAAATCACCCTAGAGGTTTGTTGGGTCAAAACCTCCACAAATCAGGGCATGCTATTCAGAAGGACTCACACAAAACCATACTTAAATGCTAAAAAATAGATAACAACGATATCAGAACTCACCCTTAGTCCTACGTTCGATGTAGATCCCGTGGGGTCAAAATCCCCAGCAACCCTTCTTCCTCCTTCAACCTGGAAAACAAGAAAGAACGTGCACGGAAGCCTAGTTGTACAGCATATACTTCTCCTAAACGTTAGTGTAATCCATGTGAAACATTGTATAAACCATAATAAATGCTTAATAATCAATCTTTTCACATATGCAAATAGATGTTAACACGTAAGTTCAAGAACAAGATGGTTCTTCATTATTACGAACAACATGTACAGAAATAAAGAGTGGAGAGATCACCTGAATCCTTCCACGATCTTCGAGCAGACCATCATCCGGATTCGTCCCACCCTTGCCTCGCTAAGATACTTTCAAGACTTGTGCACTCGATATGGCATATAAATGGATGAACATCTCCAGGAAACAAGGTTTTCCTATATAAATATGGGAAAGTGCAGGAGGCACGGGAATTCAGACTTGAATTGGGATTCCAACAGAGTATAATGTCTATAAAATTTCTTTCTCCCTTAGGCCATACACATGAGGGGCTTTTATACTCCCTCAAAGTAGTTTCTATCAGTTGGCCACGTGCTGGGGTGGTTGAACTACCAGAGTAACCATCAACCCAGCTCGAAAATAGGGAATTTTAATATATTTTTTAATGGTTTTAATGGCATACGCGAAAAAGTACATGTGGACTCGCGTATACACGCGGAAAATTTTGGGCATACCCGCGTATGGGAATTGTAACACTGTTTTTTTAGTGAATTTTGTTCAAGTTTGTGGGAATGGGTGCCCAAAGCCATAAAGACAATCATGAATCACCAGAGGGTGAAAAATGATGCTATAACAACGACGTCGGGTTGAGACATTAACCACAAAAAGACTATGCATTCTTTTGAGACTCGCCCAAACCATTCCATACCTATGAGACCCGCAATAAGAGCGAGGGTATGCTGAAGGTATTTTTTGAATAAGCTCAGGGGCACTGAATCTACAGTGGGGAGAGTTTTGAAATTGGAGTTGGTAATAGTAGCGATGAAATCGCTCTGTTGCCTCCATGGCAGTTTAGAAAACTGATGGGACAGTGTCATTTCATTAAAACTGACGTATTTTGAACTGGTAGGATAACAAAGGGCTTTTCTAATGTTTTCGGGGGAGATGGTCAATATTTTGTTCCCCTGAGAAGATAGGAACATGCCCCGACGTTCATCGTAAGAATCTCGGAGCCAACAAATGAATTCAACCACTGGGTAGATGGGGGGAGTAATTTGATGATACAGACCACACAAAATGACCCTAAACCTATCTCTATTTTCCACATGCTTCCTGAAAAGTTCAGGCTTGGCGCTACTAATGAGAAATGGGTATTGTGGGTCTTGGATGTCAGCTTGAAAATCTGTGAAAGGTTTGGGTCCAGGGGTAGCCCTGGACTCGTGGACTTGGGAAGTTTCAGGCTCTAATTTCTTGACTGCAACTTTACCGATGACCATTATAAAAAATTAAAAGCGAAAGGAAACCAGATAAAATAAAAGGGATGCAGTACCTACGAAGTAAGAAAAATGCTCGAGAAAATGCTGTAGGGAGGTTGACAATGACTGGGTAGACCTGGTACTGGGCGCTCACTTTCGCTTATACAGTAACCATAAACAAAGAGTATTTTACCACAATAAGACACGGAACACAGTTATACAGGCCCAAGGCAGCTCGGAAAACGATGGCGGGGGAAACGACTAGGGCTGACGTCATAAGGACGTTGACGTTAAGACACGCGGCATAGCGGGATTGGGTATTAGAATTTAGTTAGGTGAATACCACACGTCGAGTTAAATGTCGGTACTGGCCTCGGTATCGGGTGTCTTAGGACTTACCTTACCGTTGGATCTTGGTAACAGTTGTACCTTGGGACTTGGCCCACTAAGGACGCAAGGCGATTTCCGTAATAGCTTTAAACCCACAAGCTTTTCTTCACAGCGCGCTCGACTCGTGTCATCATTCTTGATGCATCATCATAATTCTGAGGGGGGGGAAGCTTCTGCCTTACCCCTTCTATCTGTGACCCCCTCGGAACGGTGCTTGCATTCTTTCATTTGTGCGTGTGCCGAATACGAGCGGGTCCCACCTTATATCCATTTTCTTTACACCTTTTAAACTTTCAATATTTCAGTTAAGGCCTTTGACATACTACTGCTTTATTATAAATTGTGCTTGTCCTCTTTTCATATATGACTCATTTTAATTTTATTTCCCCTTCACACCCTTTCAAACATAAGCCAAATTTAATACTGTCGGGCAATATACCTTTTACAATCCTTCTTCAGACATTAATGGGATAATGATGTAATCAACATTGGCTCCAACTGGGGACGACACGTTTTTCCTCAGACGTGTCAAGAAATTTGCAGACCACCTTTTAACCCTTTTTGTGTAGACACGACTCCTCAACACCTTTCCTTTTTCTTCATGATTCTTCACAAAAAACATCATTAAAAAATAAAAATAAAAGTGGCTAAATAATGTACAATATAATACATTGGTCCCTCTCGACCTGAATCAAAACTGGAAGAAGGGTTTTAGGAATTGACCATTTACAGGGGCATCAAGCAAGTCACTCTGCAAATTCTCTGGCTTTAAGGTGTTGTTTCTTCCTTGTTTGGCGATTTTGAAAGGACCGAACCATAAAGGGTCGAATTTTCCATGTTTCCCCTTCTATGCTCTTCGTATTTCCCATCTTAGTACTAAATCCTTGACCTTCATATTTTTGTCTTTGGCATGTTGATAAAAAAAGTCCTTCATTTTCTCCTAATATTCGGTCAACCTCTGATTCACCTGATTTCGAGTCTCCTCTAGTTCTACTAACTAGTTCATCCTCCTGGTGATGTCACTTGGCTGATCTTGGCATTCCTGCATGAATCTAGCCACTGGTGAAGCCAATTGTATGGGAAAAATTGCTGCTCTCCCTTACACCAACTCATATGGAGATTTCCCTGTTGATCTCTTGCTAGTGATCCTATTCGCCCACAAAGCGAATTTTAGTTGGGAATCCCAATTTTTCTGATTTTCATTAATGGCTTTCTTTATTCCTCTCACCAAAGTTTTATTTAAAGACTCTGCTAAACCATTCCCCTGTGGGTAGTGGCGGTGGAGTGCCCCAACACAATGTTATATTGCTGACAAAAACTGATAAAATTAACAGACTTAAAATCCTGTGCGTTGTCTGTAACAATCTTGGCAGGGAAATTGAATCTGGAGATAATGTTCTCTTCCTTAAATTTTATCACTACGGTGTCGGTTGCATTCCTTGCTGGTATAGCCTCCACCCATTTGGTGAAATATTTAGTATTTGTCAATATCCATTTGTGTTGTCCACTTGATGCAGGATGAATTTCACCAATGAAGTCAATCCCCCACTTTTGGAACGGTTCATCTATATGTACAGGGATCATGGGCAAGGATGCAAACTTCTACCTTTCTACGAATTTTTGGCATTTTTCACAGGCTCTCACCTGAAAAAAAACATCTCCAAAGAGCTTGGGCCAGAAGAAAGCAGCTTTCAAAATCTTATGGGCAGTGGCTCTCCAACTGTAGTGACCTCCACAGATGCCTTCGTGGAATTCTGCCATTATTTCCTCCACTTCATTTTCGGTAAGGCATAGGAGTAGGATGGCTGAAGGGTCTCTCCAATACAACCGACCATTGGCTATGATGAATTTCTACGACTTCAGCCTCAATTTTCTATATTTTTTTTTGTCACAGCTAGGGGGCAATCTAAGAGTCAGAAGATATTCAACAATTTCCTTATACCACAGACTGAGGAGATACTTCATGTGAGTCTTCTGTGTAGCTGTTTCTATCCCACACCATTCATCTATTTTTTTAGACTCCTCACTTGCTATCATGGATAGATTTATTCCCAAAGCCTGACAATTTGACTTTGACAGGATTTTTGGCTAATCTTTGTCCTTTATTAACTTGGTGGGGCATATTTCTAACTCATATTCTTGTATCTTTGCGATCCATTTGCCCCTTTTTCCTTCACTATCTCCTTGGATCAATATATCCTTCATGGCCAATGTGGGTACAAATGCAGTAATGGAAGACTGCAAAACATACATCTGAAACGCCTTGAGGGACTTTACCAAGGCATAAGCTTGTTTCTCTAGGATGTTGTATTTCAACTCAGCATCTCGGAGCACCTGACTGAAGAAGGCAATAGGTTGCTCGGACTCCTCCTCATTATTTTGTAATAATACTCCTGCAACTGTATGAGGTGATTCAAATTAAAATATCATGAAAGGCTTAGCGTAATCTGGTCTAGCCAACACTGGAGCTTCTACAAAGGTGTTTTTGATCTTGTTAAAAGCCTCTCGTGACTCAGGAGACCACTTAACCTCATTATTCTTCTTGAGCATGTCAGTTATATGTCGAACTATCTCTTCATAGTTTGGAATGAACCTTCTCAGGAAATTAATATGCCCCAGGAACGCCTAAACCTCTTTCTTATTTATGGGAAAAGATATGTTGTTTATAACCTCTACCCTTTTAGGGTCAATTTTCACGCCATCCTTAGTTACAATGTGTCCCAACAGCTTGCTTTCTTCTAATGAAAAAAGTGATTTTTGAGGGTTTAGAGAGAGACCATACCTTCAGCACTTCTCAAAGGTCCTGCGCAAGTGTTCAATATTCTATGCATCATCCTTTGAGAACACAGTGATATCATCGAGGTAGACCACTACGAATTTATCTTGCTCCCCAACAAAAGCAATACCCATGGCCCTTTGGAAAGTGGCCCCTACATTTATTAGTCCGAAAGGCATCCGAGCATACATAAATGTTCCCAGGGAGTGGTGAAGGCAATTTTATTTTGATCTTCTGGAAGCACAACCACCTGATTGTATCCAGAAAAACCATCCATCATGGACATTCGTGAAGCTCCCACTACCTTCTGCAAAATATGGTCCATCTTAGGCAATGGGTAATTATCTTTTAAAGATGCTCGGTTTAAATTCCTGAAATCAACACACAACCTTATCTCTCCATTATTTTTTCGAACTGGGACCAGATTTTCCACCCACTCATAGTTCTCAACAGCACGATGATCTTGGCCTTTAATAGCTTCTTGATCTCCTTCTCTATGGAAGGAAGTAGCAGAGGGTTAATCTATCTGAGCTTCTGTTTATGTGGCTTTAAATCTCCTTTTAGAGGAATCTTATGTTGAATGATGCTGATATAAAAAGTTTTCAAGTCTTGATAAGACCATGCAAAAACATCTTTGTATTTCTGGAAAAATTTCTGATATTTTTCTTTATATTCTTCATGGACCTTTTTAGACAACTTCACAATTTTTGGATCAACTTCGGTGCCGAGATTCATGTCTTCCACCTAATTTTATTCTACCACTTTACTTGGTTGTAATGGGACGTCATTGTTGTCAAAAATCTCTCCAAAGGGACCAATCCTCTGGGTATTATATTCCTTTGAGTTGCAGCACTTTATGACTAGCCACACTTTCTTCCCATTTGTTTTGAGAAAGGTCATCAGTCTCTTCTTCACATACATCTATCTCCATGTTGGAGAATTCTCCCACAGTCTCCATGAATCTCTTTACTTGATATTCATCCTAAAACACTTGCCAACGTTTGACATTGTCAGGAATTGAAGGTCGATAACGAACCTCGATCTCGTATCTTAGAAGAGGATTCTGAGGTGGCCGAAAGGTACTGACAGCCACAGTGAGAGAATCTGCCATCATGTTCTATTCTCTTTACATAAATTTAATGTTAAATGCTAAGAAGAAGTTTTCTACCAGGTCCCATATCTTGTTTCTATAGGCCCTCAGCCGTGGGTGTTTAGCTTGGCACTAATTTTTCACTTTCCTAACTACTAGTTCTGAATCTCCCAGAACTTTTAGAATCTGAATGTTCATGCTTCTTGTTGTTTGCAATCCCAAAAGCAATACTTCGTATTCAGCTACATTTTTCGTAGCTTCATACTCTAATTTAAAAGATAACGAAACCCATTGGCCTGTAGAAGAAATCAGTAGCACCCCAGCTCCATTCCCTTCTCTAGAATTGGCTCCGTCAAAGTGTAGCGTCCAAACTCCGAATTCTTGATTTTCCGAGGATTTTTCAGTCTTAATCTGGTAGAACGACAAATCCTGTACATAATATGGATCTTCTTCAAGAATTAAATAGGAAAACTCACCTTCTTTACTATATACTGGTGAATTAACAGAATTATCAGCCTTAGTAACCATCTTTACAAACCTCGTATCCCTACACAGTCTCCTTTCTTGCCCTCCAAGTACAGGGATAGTAGCATAAGTCAAATCCAGTTTTATTGACCCTCCAATTTTCATTCCCCAAGACCTTGACAGCAGCATCCCGAAACGAGCTGGGATATCAGCTACTACTATATCCATCACTACACTCTTGGTTGGGATTTGGGCTAGATTCACCACCAAATCCTTAAAACATTCCCAAGCATTTGACTCATTTGGAATCGAATGAGTAAAGATCTTTATATGGACGGGTGATTTGTAGCCCCAATTGCTCCATCACCAATAGGGGTAAGAGGTTATGAGACGCTCTAGAATCCAATGTACATTCATGCAATAACAAATCATGGATCACTAATGACACGTAGAAAGGAGGGGTTGAGGCATCTAATTCTTCAACATGGGGGCCAAACATGACCATGGGCATTTCTTCCTGGAGGTTCAGACTGTCTAGGATGGGGGCTGCTTCTGAGGGAAGCATAAAAGAGGGGACCTGGGACTAATAGGCTGGCTGCTTCAATAGTTTAGTCAGTGGGACTGGGATCTTGACTTTCACAAGTTCTTTTTGTAGATTAAAGACTGAGGAAGAATTATCTATTATATATTTTTTTGACTCTTTGTTTTCAACTAAAGGCTTGTCTTCTTTCACCACAGGCTTGGAATTTGGAGTAGTGGCCAACTTTGAAGAGGAAGGAATTTGGTCATTAGAATATAAAGGCTAGTTTAGAGGCCTCTTACCTTTATCTGTGACCTTCTGCACAACTGTTTCTTTTTGAGGCACCTCTTCCTCCTGATCTTGTGTTCGCGTCCTTTTCCTAGAAGACCTGAGATCATATTTTATATGGAACTTGCATGAAGCCAACGAACTGCTTGCAGTAGTCGTCGATCTTTGGGTCTTCAGTGACTTTAGCCTTTTCTTCTTCTTGCAATGGAATCCCTGTTCCATCACCTTCTTGCAGAGGACACTCAGCTTTGTCACTATTTGAATAAGAAAGATATGGATCATCTTTCTCATCTAGAATATCTTTGGTAAGACCATCCATTTGACCTTCCAGGTACAGTGGGTGTGGTACCTGGTCTTGCTGCTCCTTTTGCTCTCTTTGCAATATTTGCAGGGGTGGCTTTCTATATTGTGGATTGTAACCCCTGTTTGGAGCATTTTGGAATGTCTTGGAGGATGAATTCTTGGCTTCAAGTTCAAGCTTCACCAGCTTGCTTGAAAGATTTTTTATCATTTTATTCATCTCTTCAATCTTATTTTTAGTTGCCTCTCTGTCTTGGCCAGATGTGGATACCTCTTCTTTTCCTCTCCGTCTTGCATCATGATCTGACCTCCCCTTTGATTTTCTTGTAGAGGAAAAATTAGCCTCCACCTCCAATGCATCAATCTGGGCATCATCCAGGGTAGCAGACTTCCTTTCTCTTAGAGAGAAACCGAATTATAAATCAAATGTTTCTACAAACACCACTTTAGCAGCAATCTGGTGAGGTTTCATTTCAGCTGGAAGGCTTGAGTATAACTTGTTGAACCTTTTAATGAATTCTGGCACTCCCTCATTATGTCTCTTTCTGAGTGCATTGAACTCGGTGAGACAGTATCCATGGTATTTTTTCTCTCGCTATTTTCTGATAAAGGAATTTTCAATCTCCTCCAAATTAGTGATGGAATGGATCCCAAAGTTTTGAACCATTTTTTGGCTTCTCCGTCCAAACACTGGACAAACAGTCTCAACGCTACATCCAGATGTTCGACATTGACGTTTTCTGCGAAGGCACAGAAAACTTCCAGATGTTTTTGAGCGTCAATATCATTTTCCCTGTTGAAACAAGGCATGATTTTCAAATAGTCTTGAGGCATGCCATTTAAGACCTAAGGCAATGCCAGGGGGCATATTTATTTAACAGGAAGCCCGGAACAACCATCGGAGGTTGTGGGGGTGGAGGGAGAATATGATGAGTAAGAGGAGGTGGTAGAAGGGAAGTATGTATGACAATTGGTATATATTGAACAGAGGCTTGAGGGGCTGATGGAAATGATGGAATGTTAACAATAAAAACTTCTGTGACTTATTCAACTTCGGGGGTGGGATGAAGAAAGAAGCTGGTGGTATCTACAGATTTGGCTTCATCTTTAACTTGGATATTTCCCAGGGAAGGATTATCTGAAGAATAATCAAGGGTTCTCACTACAGAGTCAAGACCTTGATCTTGAGCTATCTGGGAGGAGGAGGATGGAGAGTCTTCCAAAGAAAATCTAGGGATATCGGTATGGGTTGACTGTCTTTCCCTCCAACCTCTCTTGTGTAAAATTTTTTCTGGATCAGACATGAAGGTGTTCTCAACTGGGATGTATCTGACCTCAGATGTGGCTTTCGGGAAGCCAGGACTACAAAAATAATTATCTAATAAATGTCAGTGGAGTCGCCAAGGTGAGGAATCTACAACTCTCAACTCTTCTTGCTCACCTGTTCTAAAGAGTGAATGAAAAGTCTGTCGAGGCCCAGGGATTTATCTTTTCTCAAATTCGTATTCTCGGCAACGGCGCCAGAAAGATGTTGTCACTCCTAGAGATAGCCTTGAGTTATATAAAGACCAGTACCTAGGACATCTTAATTAGCAAGGAGCATAAAGTTCAACTTATAAAGATTGATAAGAGGGGGCTCTCATGCTATCATATATTAGTGGGAAGGTTTGGTGTAAGTGGAGCCAAGACTTTCAAAACTTACACACAACAAAAGTAATATTGTAATAACAAAATGTGAACTTTGATATTTGAACGTATCAGACAATTTTAAGATAACATGTTGAAAAGGGGGATGAATTATAAAATGATCCACATAGGTTAATAAAAAGAGGGTGATGGCTGGTGAGAAAGTGTAATGGAAACTAACTGTAATGGAAATTCAATCTAGAAACAAGTGTTCACAAATACTGGGCCTATGTGATAATAAGAATCCATACATGAGAACAAATTTAAAGATAGAACTCCATTGCTGCTAACATCAAAAGAACTTTGGAGAAAGTAGAAGATGAAACAGAATATATTTCCTGAGCCATATTTAAAGCACTAGACAGGAGTGAATATGAATATCAATAAATGATAAAGTCACATTCAAGCCTATGAGCACTTGCATTCTAGAACACAGATATAAGAAGTATGGAAATGAATGAAATGAACCTTTGCATTACCAAAACGTAGGAGAGAGTTACAAATTGTGGAATACTCCGATCAGAATCCACAATATCAACATAACTCCTTATCACTGCGTCCCAATTTGATCTTCAACATTAATATCAAAAATTCAGACACAATTACACAAATAGTTCTTTTCTAGCTAATTCTTTTGAAAATATGAAACCTTTTCTCTGTCTCTATTTACTGCTTTTATAGAATTCTCCATGAACATACGTGGGAAGATATTTTGGGAAAATATCTTCTCCACGTGCTAGTGAGCAGTTTTAAGTTCTAATCAAAACAAAAAAATTCATGATGAGGTAGAACTCTTCTCATCATTTACAATCGGGCTCATGGCCGTTTCAAAACAAAATATCAAAACTGTTCTAACAGAAAGTAAATTCAAGAGTGAAATGTGAATTTCACTCGGAACTTGAAAGTAAAAGTAAAAATAAAAACTAAAGACCACGAGGGCCGAATCATGAGTTAACATCTTCAACGATGTGAGGGAGTTGAGGCAGTAGCTGAAACAGGCAGAACGATGTTTTTAGATGAGCTGGCCAACAGACTAGCGTGACTTGTACACCTTTTCCAGGTGTCAACTGCGGGTTCAGGCATGGCTGTGAAAAATTATGCTTTGATGTGAACCTCGGTAAGTTCGTCGTAACTTGCATGAGTAGGAATTTTATGTTTCAGTTGATGCAGAAGTGAAATTTTTTTACTGAGAACTGAAACTATGATTTCAGCTTTGAGTCGAGCAGATTTTTCAGAAGGCATGTCGGTCTGGTTCATTACTTCCTTTAGTCGGCACTCGTACACTGGCAGTGGCTATAGGATCACGTTGGAAGGCTCCCAGCATGAGGGAATTCCTGCAAGTGTTATCTCTGTCCAATCTACCTCGAACTGTTCCAAACTAGTCACCACATTTTCCAAAACATTCAAATCCATGCTACGTGCAGACTCTTTATCTATCACCTTCTAACACTCCGCAACTTCCCTGAATTTGTTCTTAATACCCTGCTTGGCCACCTCCTTTGGACTTAGCTCTTTGAAAAAGGAAATATACCTCTTAGCGCTTTGGACCTTGCTGGAGACGTCATTACCTCCTTCATGAAGTGTTCTTCTGAAAGAGTGAACATCGACCCTCATTTCTTCAATGATATTCAAAAACGCCTAGTGCTTCTTCACCTTTAAGATAATTTTGGTCCAAATCAGATGCCTAGCGTCTAAGAGGGTGATATTTCCTTTCATCCGGTTAGTGAGCTCACGGGTGGTTTTCTTTTGCTGCGCCTTCTCCTGTTTCCCTTCCTCTATCTCTTTATGCATAGCGGCAACCCTTTTGGAATTCTCTGCGAGGAGGGCTTCGAGCTCGCTGATCCTTTGGCGTGTTGTTAAGACCTATTTTTCTGCCACTTGAAGTGTGGCCTGTGTAGTGGTCAGCTGCTCTGAGAGTGAACTAGTCCCTTCTGGAGCTGGTGGGGCACACACGTGAGTATCTCAGCTTATCTACAATTCATTCATCCTTCCCTATAGAGCAGCCATCTCCTCCAAAATATTAACTTTCTCTTCCCTCTCCCTTGCAAGGGAATCGGCCAGGCTTGCCTTCTCTTTCTCTGCCTGGACTAACTTAGCAGCTTGTACGTGGTGAGCACTAGGTATATTTACTTTGTGTTTCAAGGCTGCGACCTGCTTTTGAAATTCAGCGATGAGATGACTTTGGGGGTCTGCCTTGCCCTTTTATTTCCCCTTTATTACTTCTTGAAGACTGTGAAGGTCGTTTGAGAGTGCACGGAGTTGATCTTATCCCTTTTGAAATTTTCAAGCACTTGGTTATGCTTGCTTTGCAGCTTTCTCAGTGTAAGGGAGAGCCATATTACCTCATCTTTTAGCATATCGCCAAAACACTGGAACAAATTGCATTTGTCAATTGGCGGAACTGGTGACATGTCTATTGCTATCTCCAAGGCTCCGTAGTTGGTGGTACCAGCCTCTGGGCTTAAGATAGCTTCAGTCATAGCCATTACCAGTTTCTCTTTATCCAAGTCTATTGCAGATGAAAACCTGGTATGGTACTTGTCGACATATCCTTCTAGCTCAGACCAGTGTTTTTCTGTGATTGCCCTGTTCCTTATCCTGCTCTCGCTCACTCCTCAAGAGCTGCTAGCTGAGATGGCTTGTGAGACTTCTGAGAAAACCGAAGAGGCCGTGCTATCCTGTATCACTATGATACCTACTTTTCTCCTATATGATTGCCCGTAAAGTGTTTCACTTTGAAGCAATTGTTTGTCTCCCATACCTTCTGCTTCGTTGGTCCTGATTCTCTGTCTTTTTAAAGGGGGAGAAGCTTCTCCCAACACACCAAACTCATCCACTTTTTTCTGATCTGCTTCCCTCATTGAAGCAATATCTGCCTTTTCCCCCGTCGCAAATGAATCAGTCTCCATCTATGAAAGAAAAGGCCAGGTTTCAAGATTAGCTCACCATTAGATGAAGGGCCTTGTTTCATGATTGTAAGGGGTTGATTTAATATTCTTCCTTCTGTTAGAAATGATGCCTTTTGGATCATAGGGCCAAGCTTTCCCTTACCTCAAATCCATGCCTTGAAGCAGCTTTTCCACCATGGGAAGGGTGTGCCTTGAGTTAACAACGAAAGGGCCAATGGTTATGGGAAGCTTGAGAATAAACCCCCTTTTTCAGGGAGAAAGTGAAGCTGGTCAGCCTTTAAGGTTTGCCTGAGGTATTCCAAAGCATAAATCCACCAGGCAGGAAAAATTGGCAATCGGTAGGGAGAAAATTTAGTTCCATAAACCCTAATTTCAGTATAATGATAAAAAAGCTACCAGTCTCCAGTACTTTCAGCTTCACTGTACTACAACCATTTCCTCAGTTCAGGAAAAATCCTAGGTGGAGGAGAATCATGGATGATAGTATAAGCTATGGGCATGAAATCATTCAGGAAACTTGAGTAACACACCCCATTTTCCAACTGATGCGTTGCGGGACTCCAGTAAAAATCTGGTCTTGGTTGAGAGTTTGTCCTATAAACCTAATCTAAACCCAAACCCTCAAATTTATTAGCATGTTGGAAGAGGAAAAGATAAAATACCATTGAACAAAAACGAAAACGACCTGTGTCTGAGAGCTCCTGGAACTGAGTTTGAATGACGGAGGCCAGAAAACCAGGGATATCTAAAACAATGCTAGGTTGAGACATTAACCACAGAAAGGCTATGCATTCTTTTGGGACTCACCCAAACCCTTCCACACCTAGGAGACCCACAATAAGAGCGAGGGTAGGTTGAAGGTATTCTTTGAATAAGCTTAGGGGCACTGAATCTGCAGTGGGGAGAGTTGTGAAATTGGAGTCAATAATAGTAGCGATGAAATTTCTCTGTTGCCTCCATGGCAGTTTATAAAACTGATGGGACAGTGTCATTTCATTAAAACTGATGTATTTTGAACTGGTAGGATAACAAAGGGATTTTTTGATGTTTTCGAGGGAGATGGCAAATATTTTGTTCCCCTGAGAAGATAGGAACATGCCCTGACATTCATCGTAAGCATCCCGAAGCCAAAAAATTAATTCAACCAGTGGGTAGACGAGGGAAGTAATTTGATGATACAGACCAGAAAAAATGACCCTAAACCTATCTCTATTTTCCACATGCTTCCTAGAAAGTTTAGCCTTGACGCTACTAATGATAAATGAGTACTGCGGGTCTTGGATGTCAGCTTGCAAATTTGTGAAAGGTTCGGGTCCAGGGGCAGCCCTGGACTCGCAGACTTGGGGAGTTTCAGGCTCTGATTTATTGACTGCAACTTTACCCATGACCATTATAAAAATTTAAAAGTGAAAGGAAACCAGATAGAATAAAAGGGATGGAGTACTTGCAAAGTAAGAAAAAT
Source organism: Pinus albicaulis (assembly GCA_034641835.2). NCBI lineage: Eukaryota > Viridiplantae > Streptophyta > Pinopsida > Pinales > Pinaceae > Pinus > Pinus albicaulis. The sequence continues at coordinate 140,083,044 of CM076576.1, forward strand.
TATCTGGAAAACAATGCAAGGAGGTTGACAATGACTGGGCAGACCTGGTACTAGGCGCTCGCTTTTTCTTATACAGTAACCGTAAACAAAGAGTATTTTACCACAGTAAAACATGAAACACAGTTATATAGGCCCAAGGCAGCTCAGAAAAATATGGAGGGGGAAACGAGTAAGGCTGACGTCATAAGGACGCTGACGTTGAGACATGCGGCATAGCGGGATTGGGTATTAGACTTTAGTCAGGTGAATACCACGTGTCGGGTTAAATGCTGGTACTGGCCTCGGTACCAGGTGTCCTAGGACTTACCTTACCGTTGGATCGTGGTAACAGTTGTACCTTGGGACCCGGCCCACTAAGAACGCAAGGCGATTTCCGTAACAGCTTTAAACCCACGGCCTTTTCTTCACAGCGCGTTCGACTCGTGTCATCATTCTTGATGCGTCATCATAATTCCGGGGGGGGGAGAAGCTTCCGCCTTACCCCTTCTATCCATGACCCCCCTAGAATGGTGCTTTCATTCTTTCGTTTGTGTGCATGCTGAATACGAGCGGGTCCCACCTTATATCCATTTTCTTTATACCTTTTAAATTTTCGCTATTTCAGTTAAGGCCTTTGACATACTCTTGCTTTATTATAAAGTGTGCCTATCCTATTTTCATATATGACTCATTTAATTTTATTTCCCCTTCACACCCTTTCAAACATAAGCCAAATTTAATATTGTCGGGAAATCTACCTTTTATAATCCTTCTTCGGACATTAAGGGGATAATTATATAATCAACAACAAGCATGAAATTATGTAGGTTCTCTTCAGCAGGGAGTCCATCATCACGATTATAATTAGGCAACCACTTTTCTGGGTGTTTAGGTAAATCATGAACATGTCCAACCAATTGAAAATCACCTGGATTAGTCCATGGCCTATTTTACATTGTATGACCTATAGGATTGGAATATTTTGTAGTAGTTCCAGTGGTTGATGTAGTAGTAGAAGAAACAATTGTTGAAATAGTACTACCTGAGGCAACACTAGTTGATTGAGATGAAGAGACATGAATGGATGAGGAAATTGGTTGGGAAGAAGGAAATGAAGGAGGAAAGAATGATGGGGTTTGCGGAGGAGAATATGATATAATCTCACTAGAAGATGATTTATTTTCTAATGTAGGAGTCTTCCTTTGGTAACAATGAAGTAGAAACTCGAATGGATTTATTCCAAGTTTTTCACTCTGATAATGAGTCAATACATCGATACCTTGAAAAATTGAAGTAACACTTCCTTCAGAGGCTTTAGAAAGCATGGGATTATGTAATGAAATAGAAATTTCTTCTAATTACTTAATCAAAGTCTGGACTTCAGGTGATTTTGGAGTATAGTCAGAGGAAAGTTCCTTAGGAATTGAACTAGGAGATTTAGGATCTGATTGAACAAATTCAGATCTAGAGGTGGGAGAATTTCAGTGTGGTATTGAATTTGTAGGAGTTTTGGAGGGGGATTGACTCTTTTGATGGCCTTTGGATTTAGGACTATACCTTAATTCCATTCATAGTATATTGGCCCTACTTCTAGCACCAAAACTTTTGATGCCTCGAAAATCACTGCACAACATCAGGGGATGATGACCTAATCGAGGACTTTGTTAGGTCTCTGTAATTTATTAGCAAGATTGGGAGAGTCCAATCACAGAGTTAACATCATTTCAACCAAACTTTGGGATTCTAGGATCTAGCCCTCCTGAATCCGGAGAGGGATCTCTCCAATATGTACAAAGATGGATATTGTCTTTGAAAAGCTTAAGGTAATGATATTAGGCTAGTTATGAAGGCCAAGGGTTTTGTTTGTTTTGGATGGTTGAGCATGAAATGTTACTTGAGGGGAAAGTCCTAAGTGCAAAAAGTTTCAAAAGTGAGAAGTTGCAAGCAAATAGAACAGTTTTGGCAGATAGATAGATATAACGTTGGTTTTTAGTCCATTGGGCTATGGAGTCATATCTGGGCTTTAATTGAACAACAACATCAAGTGTGATCCAAGGGGCAAGTCATCTATACCACAAGATTATTGAGATAAAAATGATGAAATGGAAACATTAAAATGTTGGAGGGGTGGAAACTGATAATAATTTCTCAGAGGATTTATAGTCAGTCCAAACAGGAAAAGCCTCTTAAGTAATTGTTTTAAAACCAACCAAGGACAGGGCTAACCATAGACTTCCTAGGCAAGTTCTTATTAAAGCGGCTTAATTGACAAAAAATCCGGTAATCCACATAATTACCTTCAGAAAGTATGAAAACACATAAGAAAAACAGAGTGTAACTTAAGATTAGATAAAGTACTTTTAAACCTAGTCTGCTTTTAGTCAACACCAAGGGAAACTTTCAGAATCTGCCTTTGGAGAAAATAATCTAGGAATCAGGGCAAACCATATCTTCTCTAGTCTAACTTTAATAGCAAATAATGGAAATAACATTCGAGAACAATGTTTGAGCAAACAGAAGGACGAGGGAACGCCAACATTCCTAACTATTTAAACTATATTGAATCATTCTTAAATAAACAAATCTGAAGAAAACATTAAGATTAAGATTTCTCAGCCAGAGAAGGTTACTGCTATACAGAAAATCCTAACCCTGTTTAAACTGTTCTTTACAGAGGGAAAATGAACAATATGGCATACATAGAAGGAAAACGATTAACAAAGAAAGAAGCACTTCACCAGTGATAAAGACCAGGATCCCAAGAAAAAGCTTTTATATTGATGTCAAACCAGTTACAATCTTCAAGTCCAATGTTTCAGTTCAGCAATCATCTTCACTATTCAACCTAACTACTCTAGCACAAACAGAGCTTCAAGGGCTAGTGAACACTATGTACAAATAGAAGTCTCGGGCTCAAGTGTATTTCAAAGTTCTGCAACCAACAATTTCTCATCTTCTGTAGAAGTACTTATAGGAAGATGAGGAGGTGAGATTTCAACAAAATATCTCAAGGACAGTTAATGCAGAGTGAAGACTTCTCGGCCCTTTGAGAGGCTCGAGGGAAAAATTTACAGGTGGATCACTACATTAACTGTTTCACAATAAATATCAAAGCTCGGTGGAAGCTTTGTTTGACTTTGAGGCTCTGTGTATGTTTTGGAGTAACTCTGCAGATATTTATTCATTGGTTTCCTTGCAGAAATAACTCCCTGGCTACGCTGGAGGCGAATATATGATTTTCTTCAATAACTTCGGCCTCTGTTTTGAAAGGTTTGAGGCAACAAGTGGCTCGGTGGTAGCTGAGGAAATAATTTGCCTCAAGATGTGGCAGTGGAGGCTTTCTTTCTGATAAAACACTTTAGGTTTTCTTTAAACTGTGTTTTGAGTTGGGGATTAGGCTTTTGATAACCGTCTTAGCCGTAATCCCCGTAAAACTTTCTTCAATCTTCCTTCTGCTGTACTCTGTCTTCCAACTTATACTCTTTTAACTGTTCTTTTGAATAAAACAGTGTCTTGTCGATGTGTAGGCCGCACTGGGCTTTTTAAAGGCATCAATGCCCATGAAGCATTGAGAAAACAATGGAGCGAAACCCCGCAGATGGTTCTCTTTAACAGCTCGAAGGCGCAGGAAACGTCTTTCCCAACCCTCGGCTTTCTTTCATTATATAATGGAAAACCATTAAAACACCTGCAAAACAAAAAAATAGTTAAGAAATCCTGCGGAAATAGGTTTAAACTGCTTCAGATGGCGGGGGAGGAGCGTAGCCGTCGGATAAAAACATCTAACGGTGGAGATTGGCATAAATTAGAAAATGAGAGCGGGGAGAAGAAATAAGGCGGGGTGGTTTTGGACCGTCCGATCTGGACACGTGGACGGTCCAGATTCAATCGAAGGATCGCAATCGGGGGTAGCGAGCAAATGCACTGATTTGAAACATGCGATGCGATGGAAAACTCTGATGCGATTAAGCGCTGTCCGTCGATCTGCAGATCAGATCGATGGCGGAGAGTGAATCGGGGGATGGCCGATCGGCGGGTGCAAACAAGTGTATGCGATGGAAAACCCCGATGCGATTGGGCGTTGGCCGTTTGATTGGCTTACGATCAACGGTGGAGATTAGTTTTTAGAACGAACCAGCAGAAACCCTTATAATATATCAAAACCCCAAGTTTTTAATACAAACGAAGGTTTAATGGATCAGGGCGGAAATAAAATATATACAAAGGATAGGCACCCGCCTGCGGGGCCTTCGGATATATGGAACGCAAAGGGCCCGGGGCTTAGTACATCAAAGGCCAATCGCAATCGGAATCATGGGCCTGGTCTTTTCGATCAACCCATTGTGAATTCATCGATCGCGATTGCACGATCGGTCTTTTTAATCTAACCATTTTATATTTAACATGTGACTTTGGCTCATTAAATCAAAACTTTAGAAAAGAGGGTTTTTTGTAATTTACAAAGGAAAAATGGGTCGGAAATGAAATATTCACAAGGTTTAAGCGCCGAGGGCGGGCTCAGGGTTATATGAAAATAATAATATGATCGGGGGTCTTAAGCAGCAAGGCTAATCGCAATCGGAACTTTTGGAGTATGGCAAAGACTTGCGTCTTTGATTCTTTCCGATGCGATTAGCACCTTAACGTATTAGCAAGTGGTTCCAGACCCAAAGAGTATGGTGGGGAAGTGGTTTAGGGCTTAGCCCAAGGGGCTTAGGTCCATAGCAATGAAACTTTGTTTTTTATGAAAAATTTCAAGGTTTTAAATGGATTTGGGGGTTTCGACACAGCTCAAAAAGAAGTTTTAAACCATGTCAGGAGGATTTTCATGAATGGAAGGAGAAACTTATGAAAAGTAGGGAAATAATATGGAGAAAAAGGGGGAGTAAATGAAGGTTAGTTATGAGTGGGAGAAAGGGGAAAAAAGATGGTTTCTTCAGCAGTTCTTTACAGGAAATCAGCAGAATTTTCTGAGTATAAAATGGGACAACAAATGAGGATTTGGGACAGAGGCATGAGGCCTTAAAGAGACTTCAAGAGCCAAAAATTTTTAGTGATAAAATATGTTCCTTGGAGGCTCAAAAAAGATCTTAGCCACCTTTTGGTATAACAAAATATTATAGGTGGCTAACAGTGGCTCCACTTGGGGATGGTGCCTTCTTGAAGGCATCAAGAATTCAGACTTGATTTCTGGGAGGCTGACTAGTTGCCGCATCCATTGGGCTGTCCTTCTGTGATTTAATGATATTCTCTAAAAACATATTTGGCAGCCATGAAAGCAATGGACCTTTATCAACAAGCTTGCTACCTACCCAATCCTACAGATCTAGCATTTTTTTTTCTTCATGAGAGTGCACTTGGATTGGCAAACTCTATTCACAACATTTTATTCTTTTGAAAGCAGGAAATATAATATATTTCTAATCCTTATTTCTCCCTGAACTCAGATTAAATAGTTGAGCTCAGATATTTCTCTACCTAGTCTACTGTCTGTTGGGATTAAACAGTCCAACAAATTTTCATTCTCTAAATTCTACAACAGAAATTTAAAAATAGTCAAGTCAAGATTGAGTTGTTTGACTTGCTATGATCTATGGCATAAGAACAAGCTGCACATAGATTATTATTTGCAGAAAAATTAAATCAAAATGGAAGGCTTAAGATCTGAAAGTTTCTCATTATGGCCTTCTTTTTCTTTACAGCTCTGTTTTTAATTTTGTTTTGAGTTGTCTCTTTCTTGATATCTGATTCAGATTTTGGGCAAATTAGAACCAGTTTTCTCTTTTATGACTCAGAAAAATAAAACAGTTTTGAGTCATCTCTCTTTGGAAACTTTGGTTCAGATTTTGAGTTTGTTTGAACCTTAATTTCTATCCTAATCTATCTACTGATAAGCCAAGATTAAACAGTTTGGCAAATCAAATTCACTACCCTATCAGCAGAAAATTGAAAGCTAATTAGTCAAGATTAAATAGTTTGACTAACTAGAAGTGTGTTTTGCAGGAGTGGCATTTAAGCTTGCACACTTTCATATTTATTTCTCTTTTTGGCATGGGGTTGTGCCTTTCTTGTTTTTCATTTCTGCCCTCTTTTCTTTCTTTCTTTGTTTTTGTATTTTCTGATTTTTCATAACTTTGAATGCAATGGTGGATGAAATATTCATAATGAAAAAGAAAAAAGAAGGCTTAAAAACATATCATGAATCAAGAGAAGTAATGCTTGAGCATCCTGCCATTGACAGGACCCCCAAACAAATCTGTTCCATCCAACTCTTGTAGAAGAATGCATTGTTTCCAGCGACTGAATGAATAGAGTAAGGGCCAAGCCATAGATTGTCAAATTTACCATGCTTTCCCTTGTCTTCTCTCTTTGAGTCCCACTTTAAAACTTTGTCCCCAATCTTGAAATTGCTGGCCTTTGTTCTTCTGTCAAAAAGCTTCTTAATGCTGTCCTGTTTCTGCAATGTTTTGTTGTACACTTCCTCTCTGATTTGCTGAAGATGAATGGTCTGATTAATTCTTCTGATTATGTCATTTTCTTCAGTCTCCAACTCTTGAATTAACTTCATAACTGGTACACCAAGGCTGTTAGGAAAAATTGCATCTGTACCATACACAAGCTGGAAGGGTGACATACCAATAGATTTCTTCAAAGTTAATCTGTCAGCCCAAAGTGCATGGATCAGCTTTGTGTGCCAAGACTTCTTGTTGTCCTCCAACAACTTCTTGATTATGTTCACTAAGCTTTTATTGGAAGATTCTGCAAGTCCATTACCTTGAGGGTAATAGGCTATGGAATGCCCTAGTGTTATCTGGTATTTATGACAGAATTCAACCATTTTCTTTGATCCAAAAGCTGCTGCATTATCTGTGATGATCTTGGTAGGACAGCCAAATCTGGAGAGGATATTGGTTTCTATGAACTTTATAATAATTGAATCATTGGCTTGCCTATAAGGAATGGCTTCTATCCATTTAGTGAAATAGTCTGTGGCAGTAAGGATCCATCTATGCTGGGCAGAAGATGAGGGATGGATTTCACCTATGAAGTCAAGTCCCCACTGTTGAAAAGGAGCTTCAACAGTGATTGGATGCAGAGGAAGGGGTAATAATTTTCTCTTGCCCTCAAACAATTGGCATTTATGGCAAGTAGTTGTCATTTTGTGAACATCAGGAAAAAGGGTGGGCCAAAAGAAACCAGCCCTCAAAATTTTGTTGGCTGTTGACTTCCAAAAAAAATGGCCTCCACACTCTCCTTCATGAAATTCCTGCTTAATCTTCTCTGCATCAAACTCAGGCAAAAATTTAAGCAATATACCACTAGCATTTTTCCAATAAAGACACCTATCTACAATGCAATAGTTTACTGCTTTCAGTTTTAAGAACCTTGCCTTTGTTTTCGACAAACCAGGAGGTGTATTTAAATTAAGCAAAACATAAACGATATCAGCATACCAAGGAGAATTCATAAAATGGTCTTCAATAATGGGAGTTGAGAATTCTTCTTGGCTGTCCAAAGCATTAATCATATTAATATCAAGAACTTCAAAATTGGATTCAGCCATTAATCTAGCTAGACCTTGGCCTTTGATGAGTTTAGTGGGTTTTATCTCTAAATCATATTCGAGAATAACAACAATCCACTTACATCTCTTACCATCTGGGTCCTGTGTTAGAATGTCTTTAACAACCGAATTAGGGACAAAGGCAATGATGTGTGAGTGAAGGATGTATACTCTGAAGTCTTTCAATGCTTTAACCAAAGCAAAAGCTTGCTTTTCCATAATATTATACTTCAAAGGGGCATCCCTCAATTCCTTGCTAAAGAATGCAATAGGCTGCTCTTGTCCTTGTGGATTATTCTGTAAAAGGACAGCAGCAATAGTATGTTCTGATGTAAATGAGAAGATATAAAAATCTTTTGAAAAATCAGGGCTTATGAGAACCGGTGTTTTGGTTAATGCTTGTTTCACCAGCTCAAAGGATGTCTTTGCTTCCAAGGTCCATTTTATCCCTTGCTCCTTCTTCAGCATGTTTGTGATATTTCTAAGGAGCTCAGCTAGGTTAGGGATGAATCTTCTCAAAAAGTTTATCTTTCCAATGAAAGACTGCAACTCTTTGATATTTCGAGGATGAGAGATTTGCAATATAGCCTCAATCCTCTTTGGATCTATCTTTATACCTTCTTCTGAAATAATGTGTCCAAGAAGCTTACCTTCTTGGAGACCAAATAGTGTCTTCTTAGGGTTCAAAGATATTCCAAACCTTTTGCACTTCTCAAAAACTTTTCTCAAATGTTCTAAATGTTCTTCATCTATTTTTGAAAACACAATGACATCATCTAGATAGATAATGATGAAGAAGCCCAATTCTTCCGAGAATGCTATGTCCATGGCTCTCTGAAAGGTTGCTCCAACGTTCATTAGACCAAAAGGCATCTTCACATACATGAAAGTGCCCCATGGAGTAGTGAAAGCTGTCTTTAATTGATTAGCAGGGTGAACTAAAATCTTACCCTGAATAGCCATCAAGCAACGAAATCCTTTTAGACCCCACCACCCTTTGTAAAATGTGATCCATTTTTGGTAAAGGGTAGTTGTCTTTTAACGAAGCTTTGTTTAAGTCTCTAAAGTATATACAAAGCCTGATTTCTCCAGTCTTCTTCCTAACGGACACTAGATTAGATACCCACTCAGAATATCTAATAGGGAAAATAATGCCAGCCTCATACATTTTCATGATCTCCTTCTGAACCAATGGAAACTGGACAGGGTTTATTCTGCGTAGTTTCTGTTTAAATGGTTTTTGGTTTTCTTTAAGAGGGATTTTGTGCTGTATTATTTCAGTGTCATAGGATTTAAGATCTTCGTAACTCCATGCAAAAACATCAGAAAATTCTTTGAACAACTCTATGTATTTGAGTTTAATGTGAATCATTTTCGGTTTTTTCTCACTGCCTATATTGCACTCCTCTACTTCAGTCTCTACAGGTTCCAGTTTTGGTTTATTGGCCACATCGTTAAAATCAAACAACTCCTCTAAAGGCGTTAGACCACTCGGCAAATTTTCATCTTTAGAATGCAGAGTTTGTAATTCTTCCGTTTCTAACTCTGCACTTAATTCTGTTTTGCTCCTAAGTTTTCTAGACAATAGGTTAATATTGGCAGGTTGAGGAGACGATTCTTCTTCACCAAGAAAGTTTTCTTCACCGCAGTCTGTATCATAATCTGAATCTGAACTGTGCAGTTCGAACTCATTTCTGAATTGCATGAAGTCTTCTATTTGTTTGTCATTGTCAAACACTTGCCAATATTTTTCATTATCAGGCACTGCCGGTCTAAATTTTATCGGAGTTGTGTTGTCTCCAGTCTCATATGGCGTTAGACATGTCCTGGCCACGAAAGCTAAATTGTGGGCCATAATGTTCTTTTTCCTTGGGATGAAACTCAGGTTTGACTCCTCAGAGGTTGTCAACAGATCCATGACATCATTCCGATAGGCTCTAAGTCTGGGTTGATTCACATTATACTCCCCATTGAATTGCCTAATGATTAACTCAAAATCCCCGTACACATTAATTCTTTTGGCTCCTAATTTCTCCAAGAGATGCAAGCCTAAGAGAAGGGATTCATATTCTGCTATGTTGTTGGAACACTGAAAGTTTAATTTGCATGAGATGCATTCTGTGTGGTTGTTTTCAGTGTTAATGATCCAAACCCCTGCACCAGCATTATTTCTAGTGCATGACCCATAAAAATACATACTCCATAAAGGACTGTCTTCGGTTTCGTCTGTTTGGCGATTGTCCCTTTTAACTATGGTGCCTTCTGACTGTTCATGATTAGCAGCACCCAATTGAATTTGTTTTGACTCCTCAAATTCTTCAATAGATTGAGGGATGATGTCAGAAATGTTAGGGGTATTTTCTGGGTTGTTAAGTCCTAAAAACAATGGACTCATAACCGGTAAATCAAGACCTATGCTTTGTTTACTAATGTTTTCACATGTGGCAAACTATTTGGACACTTCTGCGTTATTATACTCTTCTTCCCTGTCAGCCTTTAATTCTGTTAAAGTGACTTGTTCACTAGGAGTTTCATTGTTAAACATGATAAAAGAATCAAGGCCTATATTGACAGAATATATAGGAGAGTTTCGTGGTCTGTCTTGACTTGTAACCGTGTATTGCATATGAGACTCCCTGTAAAGTCTTCTGGTCTGATTGAAAACCGGGATGGTCGCATATGTCATGTCCATCTGCATAGTCCCCTGTAACTTAGCTCCCCAGGATCTTGATAATAGCATTCAATACTTTGGGGGGACATTAGCCACAACAATGTCCATGAGTAAACATTTGGCTGGAATCTGGGCTAGGTTAACACAGAGGTCTTTGATCAATCCTAGACATTTTACTCTATTTGAGTCAAAGGAGTATAGGTCTTTGTAGGGTCTGGTAATTTCTAAACCAAGGCTCTCCATCACATCTTTAGGTATTAAATTATGAGAAGCCCCGGAATCATGCATAGCGTTGTGTAGAATTTTGTCATGAATGTTCAAACTCACATAAAAGGGAGGAACTGGTCCTTCTTGAAACTTCCCTTCAATCTTAGGGCAAAAAATCAACTCTGGTAGGTCGTCACTAAGATTAACTGTATCTCCATTTTCCTCTATATTTAAATCTTTCAAAATTTGGTTCCTATATACATGTTGGGCAGCTAGCTCAGTTAATGGAACATAGATTTTGATCTTTAAGATTTCTTGTTCCAGGCTGAAAGGGGTTTGATTCTTTGAAGCACTTGTTTCAACCTTATTAGCTGTCACTTTATCAACAATTACAGCTTGCTAATTTGTTTTATTTGACACAACTGTTGTAGAAGGAGTACTAGCTGAAGTGTTAGTACTACTGATGTCTTCACTCTGTTTTTCAGAATTTTGAGTGTTTTTCTCCTTATCCTTATCGGAATTAACAACCATTGTTTTGTCTTTTTGTTTGGTTGTTTTGGGTTTGGCTGCGGTGCTGCTTTGAGAGGATTTGTCAGAGGTTTTGGTGTTGGGGGCTTGTTGAATGGTCTTGCTTCTAAGGTCATATTCTCTTTGAGGTTCTATGACGACATTCTCCATGTCCTGATAATAATTTTCATTATCATCTCTTTTGTCATCATAGGGAGTGTAAAGACTTTGTTTTCTATCATAATGAACTTCCAAGTCATCATCTTCTTCCCCAAACATGTTGATATCCTCTTCCTCTGTTATGTCTTCTGTTTCTTCAACCTCACTTACATAGTTTTGATGAAAGGGAGGGGTGATCTGTTGATCATCTTCCCTAGGTCTGTTTGGAGGTTGGTTCCTTCTAACATTCTGATTCTGGTTCTGGTTTCTATTTTGAGGAGCAATTTGATTTTGATTTGCTTGTGCTCTCTTAATTATGCTCATCTCTTTCATCATTTCTTCCATCATTCTCTCCATTTTTGAGTTGGAAGTAGAAGGTGTGGATTCCTCTCTAAAAGATACTCTCTTCTCGCTCTTCATTCTTGCTCTTTTCTCCATCAAGTTTACTTCCACAGAAAGAGCACCCCTTTGCATGTCTTCAAGAGTTGCAAAGACTCTTTCTCTAAGTGAATATGTCATGTCCGGATCAAACCCTTCAGGAAATTTGTTTAAAGCTGAGCCCTGAGGAGGTTTTAGTTCAGGGGAAAGTGCATTATAGACGCTGTTAAATCTGGTACAATAATATTGTACACTTTCCCCAGGGTTCCTATGGAGATTGTTATAGTCAGCAAGGACTTGGAGAGGATTCTTTCTCACTTCCCATTTGTTTAAGAATGTTTGATGGAAGGCTTGGAGATCGTTAATACTATGGGGGTTTAAACCTTTAAACCATTTTCTTGCTTCTCCCCCCAAACTTTGAGCAAATAGTCTCAACTTGACAGAATCATCATCAATTTCGTTTATGTCAAAGTAGTCATTCATCTTGTCCACATGTTGAGATGCTGTTATAGTATTACTAGCATCATATAATGGAATTTTGGACTGATAGTCCTGTGGAAGATTTCCTAATGGTACAGGAAGGACTAAGGGAGCATACCATGTTGCCATGGCAGGAGGTGGAGGTGGATTTACAGAAGGGAAAGTGGGCTGAGGTGAAGTGGTTTGAACAATGGATGTAGGGTGAGTAGAAGTGGATGGACCAAGATTAGACTGTTGAGATGATCTTGGATGAGAGACACCTAAATTGTGAAGGAAATGTAAATCAGGAGGTGTTGTTTCCCTGCTACCAGGATGTTCACTTGTTTCAGGAGATGAAAGTGAAGATTCAGAGTCTAACTGGATTATATCATCAAATGACCTAGTCCTAAATGGGTTCACTAAGTCAGCTTGTGATTGTTGCAGAGCTGAAAGATTTTCAAGGACTGAATTAGCTCTCAAGGGTGATCTGAAAACAGTTAATAATTTAACCTTAGGAGACTTCCAAAGGATACTTTCTGGATTATCAACTATCTCAGGTGGGTTAGGGTCTGGGTGGGCTCTAGTGTGAATCTTTTTAGAAGCCACTATGCTATGTTGTTTAGACCTAAAACAAGAAAATTTCAACCAGATATGACAATCTTGGAGAGGTTAACCAATCTGTTTTTACAATTTTAAATCCAACAGTCCTCTAACTGAGTTTGAATGATTTTATAATGATAAGGGTTCTTCCCAGTGGAGTCTTAAGGTCTGCTAGGATTGTGGAGTCGCCAAGTGGAAATTTCTAGCTCCTTTCAGAGGTAAAAGGTCTTATGGTCCACCACCATGTTTATTTAATTCCAATCTGAAATATTTTTAGGTTTTTCTAAGTCATTTTTCAGTTTTGTGGTTTTTAAGAATATCCTAACTTTGTTTCAAAACTTAGCTAAGGTTGCGAGACAAAGGCAGTCTACTCTTATGGCTAAGCCAGCTGATTTTTCAAGGTTAGATAAAACTTAAAAGAATCCCAGGATTAACCTAGTTTGTCACCGATTCAAACAAGTTCCATCATGATTACCTATATTAGGCAGTGCTTGAAAAGGCTGCTTTTTACTCTGGTTAACAAAGCAAATTCTCTATGAACCAAATATCTGACGTCGTATGATTATCTTTAAATGAAAATGATTCTGGGTTCGATGTTCCCCAGTGGAGTCGCCAGAAATGTTAGGTTCTGGTGGCTTCAGCTGGTCAGTAAAGCAAGTGCTCTATGAACCAAATCCCTAAGTTTTTATGAATAGCTTTGAATGCGAAAAATTCTTAGTTTTTTTCCCCAGCGGAGTCGCCAGAAATGTTAGGTCCTGGTGGCTCAGCTGCAAAATAGAACAATTGTCATGGAACCAGAGATTTTGAGTTAAAGTTTCCCCAGCGGAGTCGCCAGAAATGTTAGGTCCTGGTGGCTCAGCTGCAAAATAGAACAATTGTCATGGAACCAGAGATTTTGAGTTAAAGTTTCCCCAGTGGAGTCGCTAGAAATGTTAGGTCTCTGTAATTTATTAGCAAGATTGGGAGAGTCCAATCACAGAGTTAACATCATTTCAACCAAACTTTTGGATTCTAGGATCTAGCCCTCCTGAATCCGGAGAGGGATCTCTCGATATGTACAAAGATGGATATTGTCTTTGAAAAGCTTAAGGTAATGATATTAGGCTAGTTATGAAGGCCAAGGGTTTTGTTTTGTTTTGGATGGTTGAGCATGAAATGTTACTTGAGGGGAAAGTCTTAAGTGCAAAAAGTTTCAAAAGTGAGAAGTTGCAAGCAAATAGAACAGTTTGAGATAGATAGATATCACTTATTTGCGGTTTTAGTCCATTGGGCTATGGAGTCATATCACAGGCTTTAATTGAACAACAACATCAAGGTACGATCCAAGGGCAAGTCATCTATACCATAAGATTATTGAGATAAAAATGATGAAATGGAAAAAATTAAAATGTTGGAGGGTGGAAACGATAATAATTTCTCGAGGATTTATAGTCGGTCAAGCAGAAAATCCTCTTAAGTAATTGTTTAAAACCAACCAAGGGCAGGTCTAACCATTGACTTCTTGGGCAAGTCGTATTAAAGCAGCTTAATTGACTAACAATCCGGTAATCCACATAATTACCTTCGAAAGTATGAAAACATAAGAAAAACGAGGTGTAACTTAAAGATCGGATAAATTACTTTAAACCTAGTCACCTTTCGAGTCAACACCAAGGAAACTTTCAGAATCTGCCTTTGGAGAAACGAATCTAGGAATCAGGGCAAACCATATCTTCTCTAGTCTAACTTTAATAGCAAATAATGGAAATCACATTCAAGAACAATGTTTAAGCAAACAGAAGGACGAGGGAATGCCAACATTCCTAACTGTTTAAACTGTATTGAATCATTCTTAAATAAACAAATTTGAGGAAAACATTAAGATAAATATTTCTCAACCAGAGAAGGTTACCGATATACAGTAGATCCTAACCCTGTTTAAACTGTTCTTTGCAACAGAATATGAACAATATGGCATACATAGAAGGAAAAACAATTACCAAATAAAGAAGCACTTCACCAGTAATATAGACCGGGATCCCAAGAAAAAGCTTGTTATTGATGTCAAACCAGTTACAGTCTTCAAGTCCAATGTTTCAGTTCAGCAATCATCTTCACTATTCAGCCTAACTACTCTATCACAAACAGAGCTTCAAGGGCCAGTGAACACTATGTACAAATAGAAGTCTCGAGCTCAGAAGTGTATTTCAAAGTTCTGCAACCAAAATTCCTCATCTTACGTAGAAGTACTTATAGGAAGATGAGGAGGTGAGATTTTAACAAAATATCTCAAGGACAGTTAATGCAGAGTGAAGACTTCTCGGCCCTTTGAGAGGCTCGAGGAAAAAATTTACAGGTGGATCACTACATTAACTGTTTCACAATAAATATCAAAGCTCGGTGGAAGCTTTGTTTGACTTTGAGGCTCTGTGCATGCTTTGGAGCAACTCTGCAGATATTTATTCATTGGTTTCCTTGCAGAAATAACTTCTTGGCAATGCTGGAGGCAGATATTTCTTCGAGAAATAACTTCGGCCTCTGTTCTTAATGGTTTGAGGCGACAGGTGGCTCTTTGGTAGCTGAGGAATCAATTTTCCTCAAGTGGTGGCGGTGGAGGCTTTCTGTCTGATAAAACACTTTAGGTTTTCTTTAAACTGTGTTTTGAGTCGGGGACTAGGCTTTTGATAACTATCTTAGCCGTAATCCCCGTAATACTGTCTTCAATCTTCTTCTGCTGTGCTTTATTCTCAAAACTGATACTCTTTAACTATTCTTTCGAATAAAACTGTGTCTTGTCGATGTGCAGGGCCGCGCTGGGCTTTTCGGCATCAATGCTCATGAAACATTGACAAATCATTGAATCCAACCATGTGAATGGTTCCTTTTAGCAGCTTCGAAGGTGCAGGAAACGTCTTTCCCAACCCTCAGCTTTTCTTCGTGATACAACGGAAAACCATTGAAAACACCTGCATAAAACAAAAAACAATTAAGAAATATTGCGAAATGGGTTAGACTGCTTCAGAAGGCAGGAGAGGAGCGTAGCTGTCAGATGAAGGCAACCAACGGTGGAGATCTGCATAGGAAGGCAAAAAGGATAGCGGGAGAAGAATAAGGAGGAGCATTTTTGGACCATCCGAACTGGACACGTGGACGGTCCAGATTCAATCGGAGGATCGCAATCGGGGGAAAAAATAAATGCATGCAATGGAAAACTCCGATGCGATTAAGCGCTGTCCGTCGATCTGCAGATCAGATCGATGGCGAAGAGTGAATCGGGGGATGGCCGATCGGCGGGTGCAAACAAGTGTATGCGATGGAAAACCCCGATGCGATTGGGCGCTGGCCGTTTGATCGTCTTACGATCAACGGTGGAGATTAGTTTTTAGAACGAACCGACAGAAACCCTTATAATATATCAAAACCCCAAGTTTTTAATATAAACGAAGGTTTTAATGGATCATGGCGGAAATAAAATATATACAAAGGATAGGCGCCCGCCTGCGGGGCCTTCGGATATATGGAACGTAAAGGGCCCGGGGCTTAGTACATCAAAGGCCAATCGCAATCGGAATCGTGGGCCTGGTCTTTATGATCAACCCATTGTGAATTCTCCGATCGCGATTGCGCGATCGATCTTTTTAATCTAACCATTTTATATTTAACATGTGACTTTGGCTCATTAAATCAAAACTTTAGAAAAGAGGGTTTTGGTAATTTACAAAGGAAAAATGGGTCGGAAATGAAATATTCACAAGGTTTAAGCGCCGAGGGCGGGCTCAGGGTTATATGAAAATAATATGATGGGTCTTAAGCGGCAAGGCTAATCGCAATCGGAACTTTTGGAGTATGGCAAAGACTTGCGTCTTTGATTCTTTCGATGCGATTAACTTTGTAACGTATTAGCAAGTGGTTCAGGACCCAAAGCATATGGTGGAAGTGGTTTAGGGCTTGGCCCAAGGGCTTAGGTCCATAGCAATGAAACTTTGTTTTTATGAAAAATTTCAAGGTTTTAAATGGTTTTGGGGGTTTGGCCTGACTTCTAAAGAATTTTTAAACCATGTCAGGAGGATTTTCATGAATGGAAGGAGAAACTTATGAAAAGTAGGGAAATAATATGGAGAAAAAGGGGGAGTAAATGAAGGTTAGTTATGAGTGGGAGAAAGGGGAAAAATGATGGTTTCTTCAGCATTTCTTTACAGGAAATCAATAGAATTTTCTAAGTATAAAATGGGACAGCAAATGAGGATTTGGGACAGAGGCATGAGGCCTTAAAGAGACTTCAGGAGCCAACAATTTTTAGTGATAAAATATGTTCCTTGGAGGCTCAAAAAAGATCTTAGCCACCTTTTGGTATAACAAAATATTATAGGTGGCTAACAGACTTGAAAACCATCCCTTTTCCTTTTGCAATAATGGTTGTGTCTAGTGATGGTGGGACCAGTTTCCAAATTTATAATTGGATGGATGTGTAGTATCTATAACTAATTGCGACTTGATTGAATGTGAGTGACAACAAGCTAAAGGAGTACACATATACCTATCTCTATCTCGGGTGAATTATGTTTCTCTTATATTTGATCTTAAAATATGATCTTAAGTGAATGTAAATGGAGATTTAACAAGCTTATAGAAATAAAATA
This sequence comes from Pinus albicaulis, assembly GCA_034641835.2. NCBI lineage: Eukaryota > Viridiplantae > Streptophyta > Pinopsida > Pinales > Pinaceae > Pinus > Pinus albicaulis. Next base: position 140,100,187 of record CM076576.1, read on the forward strand.
CAATTTAAGTTGATTGTTTTGATTAAATAGTTAATCAAATCAATTGATTAAGCACATATCGCATTTAATAACAACATGTATTGTATATGTATTGAAAAATGAAAATCTAAGCATGTTCAGAAGTGAATTCATTTTGAATTGTGTTAAGAGAGATATATATAACAAAACATCATAAAGAAACTGCAAAGTGGCCCTGAGAAAAAACTAACCAACCAGAGCCTGCATCTGGGAGTCTCAATTTTTCTGTGTGGGAAGGAGAGAATAGAATTCGAATTGCAGCTTGAAGATAGGGAATTAATAAAATCATTGCACCTTTCCTATAAAACACATGGACCAACTTTTGATCGTTATCTCTTCATATGCACAACTGTATATGTATTTTAATATGGAAAATTCGCATCATTAGGGTCAAAGGAACATCATAAAGAAATTAACTATTATTCACATAAACATAACATCAATATAGAGATAAAATTACCATGTATATTTTAACTCTTCTCATGAAAAAAATTCCTTGGTCCAATCTTTTCTATTAAGAGAACTTTCAAGACTACAAAAGTACAACTTCAAAGTCTTTGTTACAAAATTTCAGGACCCTTTCTTAATAGACATGAAAGGATTTATATAGTAAAATAAAAGTACAAAAATAGAAAATATATGAAGTACCGAGGAGGTTTAAAAAACTGTCCTTAAAATAGGTAAAATAAATAGAAATAGAGTTTGTTGGGTAAATCGCTTCAAGATCGTGGTGATGTCTCTGTTTCCATTCATTCCTTGACCTAAAGGATGTTTAACATAGGCTGAACTTCAAGAGCTTGGAATGACCTGATGCGAAGCTTTCCTATATAGACCGCATCTGATAGAGGAGGTGTCGTATAGGATGAATTGTTGGTTAGGCATCGTAGCATTAGCCATTGACTATGTGCCTTAACTACGTATTTCCAGTACTTGTCCCAATCCAGCTTTGCCAATTTTTTGATTTTTTCCTTTGTTTTCGACATCTCTTTCCACTGATTCATTAAATATTCCACAATAGGGAGACAACTAGGTGGGAATTTATCAAATAAATTAGTAGCAATGATATCCTTGTTGAGTGTTTCAAGAATATTATTGGAAACATCTCTTACCCTCTTGTTATAGCATAATTTATCATCTCTATATACTTGATGACTTATGCATTGGCCTTGGGCAACCCTTCCATTCAAACTTGGTCAAAATTCTCAAAAAACAATATTTTGAATTCCATATGCGACTCTGCAAAAACTTTTCCGCATGCAGACGTGGGTGCGCTCATAATTGACCCACGTATACAATTTAAAATATTAAAAAATAATAAATCCCTATTAATTGGGTAGGGTTTACAAGTTTTACCTGTAGAATACTTACACCAACCCATGGAAAAACTGTTTCCCAATTGAAAAACTGATTTGAGGAAGTATAAATACACCTCAAGGGAAAGGCCTAAGGGAGGAGAGAGAATGCTATTGATATTATAGTCTATTATAGCTCTGATCAAGTGTGATATTTTCTTGTGTCTCCTGCACTTCCTAGGTTCATGAAACCCTTGTTTCCTTGTGATGCTCACCCCCTCTTTATGTGACATCCTTTGTGCACCCTTTATGGAAGAAGCTTTGTGAGGCTAGGGCTGGACACATCCGGAGGATGGCTTTGCTTGGAGTTGTGGCAGATCTCACATGATTTATCCACTTTCTCTTTACACGTTATCAATAAAAGAAGCTCTAACTTGTTCCTGATGTCTTTGTGTTATATGTCTCCTATACACGTTGAATGATCTTGTAATGGTTTAGTTCATGTTATTTTTATGAGATTATATGATCTAACATGTTGACATCTAGGATATATACGTTGTGCAACTAGTTTGTGTTCTTTGTCTTGATTGATTCGCAAGTCTTGATGCACGAGGAGTAGAGGAGGGTTTGAACCCTGTGGGATCGACCTCAGACGTAGGACACACGGGTAAGGTCCTCTATCCTTAGTTTTCTAGTTTAATCATTAGGACTTGTAATTTGAGTGTTTTTGGTGATGATATGTCTTCTGCTTTGTTAGGTCCCTCAACCCAAACCTTAGGGTAGTTTTTCCCACAATAGAACTAGCAACTCCACTAGGGATTACATCTGTGTAATTCCTAGTTTGGCTTGTTTTTCTTTGCATTTTGGGTTCCTTGACAATTTGATCACTTTTTCAGTCTACTAGGTTCTTTTCCCATCTAGGCAGAAGTCCTGATCTTTTGGATTAGGCCTGGGTTTTTTCTTTTTCTTTATTACAATTTCTATACGCTGCTTGGTGTGTACATAGTCATGTATACCTTATCTTTTTTTCCAAAGGCACCCCCATATATGCAAGTTTCTTTAGATAAAGGCATTTATACACGCGTGTTTCGCACAATGGATCCATGTATGCCAAGTAAAATTTGAAAATTAATTTTTGGGCCCTGTAAGTCTTTCCTTCATGTTGTTGGTCATCCTTGTGGAACATCCTAGGTGTCTAGACAATGATTCTTATTTTTGTGTGTAAGTTTCTCTCCTTTTTATGTGAAAACCTAGTCAATCTAGGGTTTTACCTTTTCGGTGAAGTTTCAATTGCGACTATAGCACCAAGACTTATTTATGAAGTTATTGGTTGTTTTGACCTTTCATAACAGTGAGCCTTTGTCAGTTTTCTCATGTTTTCCTTGTCCATTGCTTGACTTCTTCATTTTTTCCTTCTTTACTTTATTAGTTTTCTTGTTTCTTGAGATCAGCTTTCTAGTGAATCTAGAAGTTTCGTTTCGTCGATTTCTTGAAGCTTTTGTTTGCTGAAAGTTTATGCTACTATTTTGAATCAATTTCTTGAGTTGGTTACTTCTTTTTTTAAGTCCCGCTACGAAAGTGGCATAGTTGGCTTGTGGAATTGGAAGTTTCCTTGTTGGCTCAATTTATTGATTTGAGACCTTTGGTAGTTATGTGCTTGTCTCAATGAAATTTTCTTGTTTCCTTAAAAAGGGAAAAGCCAAAAAACATTTGTGTTTTTTGTTTCTTTTGCTTTGGTTTTCTTTTCATGGTTTTCATCCTTTCTGGAGCAATTTGTTAGTTTATCATTTTTGGTCCGTTTGGTTGGTTTCGAGAGGAGTCCTTTTTTGGATTTGTCTCTTTTATATCAAGATTGTTTTGGCATTGTTTTGTGTAAAGAAGTTCCTGCTGGGGCTTATCTCTGCTTTTCTGTCAAAGTGATCAAACCAATCTTATTGAAAGCTCATTTTCTTCCCTTTGTGAGTATTCCTAGGATTTGCATTCATCATTGGTAGTTTTCATTAGTTGCACCGTTAAGAATTCTAGTCTTTTTGATAGTTTTTGAAGTGTGTGAAGAGTGATATTGAAAAGAAAAGAGAAGAAGTCTTTCTTGTTAATAGTTGCTTCGTAGAAGCCAAGTAGAACTCTCTTTTCATCGAAGGAAAAAATTGCATATTCATGTAGTAGGTTTTCTATTGATTTCTCTTTTGCGTAGAAAACATCATAAGTTGCATTCTCCATCTACCAGTGACTTTAAAAGAACAACCATTTAAAATCAAGAAATTAACTAAAATGAAATAGAAGTTTTTATGTTGTCAGTAATTATACACCAACTAGTCTAGGTCATAGGGCCTTGGAATAGGTGAGTGGAGAGTTAACTCTTCAAGGCCACTCAAAACTATCAAATGTAGAAGTTGATTAATGAGTGAAATCCAACTTTTTTAAGTGGAACAAGAAAGCTCTATCTCCAGAGAGTTAAGATCGAGGGATATTGAAGGAAGAGAAGAGAGATACCCCCTCTCCTATTTGCTTAATCTTGACCTATGACCGTTCCGCCCGGCTGCCGATACGAACTGGTCCCCTTAGTTGCCTTTCCTAGGTATCACATAGGTGACTGTGGTGGGGAATACCCGTGGTACCTGAGGCAGACGTTGTATCACTTTCATTAGTACTTCTGGAGGGTGCCCTTGCGAAGCTCGGTTACTTTCACTGGCAAAGGATTTTTTTAGGAGGCCAGTGTAACTATTTATATTACCTTCGCTAGTAGGCCTGGGGCATAATTACCCTAGACTATATTCAGAAGGTCCTTTTATTCGCTTTCTTATATTTTGGTGTCTGGTCCTAATCAGCCAAAGCTAAAATACCTGAAGGCTACTTAATTATTGTATCTAAGGGAATTTTGATAGAGTGCACTCTTTTCTCCTAGATTTCCATAGTTTCATAATATTTTGCGTCTAATTAATCTCATACTTATTAAAAGTGGCTTATCAATCACCTTTTCGATCGAGGAGGCTTCGTGGGCTTTCTCCTGCGAGTGTCAAGCCTTCTTCAAGAAGGCATAAGAACAATTCTTCTGGTGACTTTCATCTAGTAATTGTGATCGCATCGAAGAGTGATCCTCCGACTAGGGTTGTTATTTATGCAGGTGGTCCTAGTACTAGTGGTATTATAGAGAGGGTTACTCCACTCATCTCTACAGTCCTTTTTCTGGTAGAAGAAGTTGAAGTTGAAGAAGTTCCTAAACCTCTAGGTACTCCTTCCTCTTCTCTTGCTGCTATTTTTTTGGACGTTCTTTTGTACGTTGGGCCTGTGTCTCAGAGACCAGCTAGCCCCCATCCTTATCCCTTTCTTTCCATGGCTACGGCTCGGAATACGACTTCAGCTATGAGCACCGTGAGTGTGCATACTTCTCTTTCAATTGAAGGAGGGGGTACTATTATTATTTCTACTATCACTCCCAGTGTTTGTATGTTTAGCTCTACCTCTATTCCATCTACAAGTGGGGTCACCCAAGCCTTTCCTTCCCATTCTAGTCCCTTTTCTTTTGGAATGCCATCTAGTGCAATTCCTTTTGTTTCCTTCATTGTTACTTCTGTTGTCTCCGTACCTATGACTTCTATGGATAGTGGGTTAGCTTCTCTTTAGGTTTTCCCCTTCAGAAGTGGTCACATTCCTCATTCGAACCCTTCCTTAGGGTCTTTTCCTTTTACCTCTCAAACTTAAGGTTTCAATCCTTTCCTTGGAGGTCAAAGATCTAATGATTTTTAAGGTTGGAACCTTGATTTTATAGGGTCGGGAGATGGGAATCAGTTTTTCTCTGGTCAACAAGGGAATGTACCTTTCCCTTCTGTTAGAGTTGGTATCTTCATCCCTCCATCAGAGATCAAATTTCTCTTGTTGCATTTGATTTTAGGTGTCTCACTCAGTCCATGTCGATCATCTGATGGTAGGGGCTTGTCACTCATATCCCTCATGTCTTATACCTGTTGGCCTATTTCTGTTCATTAAAATCATTTACAGTCATTTTTGGTCTCATAGTTGGCAAAGAGTCATTTTAGGGTTTTTAGTCTCATTAGGTATAGGGTTTAGTTAATCTGGTCTTTAGAATGCCTAATAATGGTTAGCAGGCACATGAGGAAGTTCAAAATAAGGTTTTAGTGCTAAAATTTTCATCATCATAATGCTTAACAATGATTTTTCTTCAAAACTCTATTTTGAAGAAAAATAGTATATTTCATCTTTATGTAATAAATGCAATGTGGTTTTCAAGTTTTTCAGTTGTAATAATACTCCAATGGCAACCCTGGTCACCTTTGCCAAAGCTCCATGCCATCCATTCCCTGCAAGACAGATGGAAAAGCTCATCATTCAGTCCAAAAGAAAAAAGGAAGAAAAACAGAGTTCTTTTGAAAAGTGTCAAAGTTTGCAACATTACAAAGTAGGTTTTCAAATAGAAAAAATCAAATTCTTTGGTATATATATGATTTTTATGTTTCAACACTCCATTTTTATGCCAAAGAGATAGCATTGAGAAAACAAGAAGCTGTGAGGAGTGAAGCAAGAAATTGTGGGCAGACTGTGTTAAAATTGTTGAACGCGATGCATTGGGTAGATGGCGCGACACATCAGGCGAGCGCGACGCATCGGGTCGGCTCATTGTATGCAAATTTGTTCCTGCGCGGCGCATTGGGAGGATGCGGTGCACTAGGTTGGCCATGCAACGCACATGGAAGAAAACAATTTCATTGCTAGTTCCTCCAATTCATCAAATTTTCCCGGCCTCTCTTGGTCGAAGTAAGTCCATGCAATAACTCCATTTCTCATGACAAGTGTTTGGTATGAGAATTTAAGTGCAAAAAACTCAAAACATGTTCTCTTGTTTGAGGATTGTCTCCTTTAGGGTTTTGAAACTTGTTGTGTGCCAAATACTTTTATTCTCCACCTTGTTTTTTTCCCCATGTCACTGTTCATCTTCTCACAACAGCCTATGTCCCCAATTCCCTTGTATCCCAAGTCAATCATTCCTATCCCATTCCCATTGTCCCCATCCCACTTGTAGATTTTCCCAAACCCCAAGTTTATCCTAAATAGTTAAGTGGCTGTCCCTAAACCTTTCAACACACATATTTCAAGTGGCAAACTCACAATTTCACATGATAATAGTCCATCATTCCCATTACTCTACCCCTCCATATTCCCTCCCATATTACCACATATTTGGCAATTGAATAAAAAACACCAAAATTCTCATTTTCATCCAAGACAACATAGGCCTTGCATAGACTTTGGACATCATGGAGACAGATATCGATACATCCTACGACCGAGACAGTGATTCCACCACTGAATTACATGCACCTAGAAGGCCTCATAAGAGTGGCATACATGTGAGAGAGGAGCCCACCTAATTGGTTGAATTGCAAGCTTGTCCATTTGCCATGGCATGTTTTCAACAGCAGTCTTGTTATCAATTTTGTGAAATGGTTGCTAGGGTCCATCATCATTAGGAGCTGGCTCGTTTATTTGTGTTACATTTACATGATGGTCAGGTCACCCTTGCCGGTGTGACATTCACTTTAACACCGGAAATTATCTCTCAAGCAACCGGAATATAAAATGTTGGAGAACAATGGAACAAAAGACAACAAGTTGATAGAGTGCACTATGGGCCATATATCAAGCCTAGCTTTGTGAAACAACTCAGCAGGGTGTTTCCTTTCTGGTTCCTAAAGGATTCCTATGCTCCTTTGATGAAACTTATTATCAGATATTTCAGTTGTGAGGGCCGGTTTTCACGACTCTATGCCTATCATATCAGGTTATTGCTGCATTTTACCAGGGTGAGGATGATGAACCTCCCTTATTTCATGTGCTGGAATATTGAGAGGATGACCACTCTCATGCAAAGGAAAACTCTTGAGCAGCAGTACAACAGTATCTATCACTTTTCACTCATCAAGATTGTGGTTTTGCATCAGCTCGGCTCGCAGGGTATTTCATGGGAGGATTTCATTTCTAATGATTTCTTCAGAGCTCCTCAGGTTCCTTCAGAGGTTGTTCATGAGGTAGGTGAACCTTCATATCAGCATGAGGGTTAGGAGACAGAGACTACTAGTGTGCTAATGTATATCACTTATCAGAGAGGCACTAGAGGATTATTTGCAGCATCCCGACGAGTATTATCTCCACCTGGGGTGGAAGGAGTCTCATTTCCATCATCAGCAGCACAGGTACAGGTACAGGGTAGGGGTAAGAGGCCCATGCAGGATGAGGACCTTCAGGAGGCCAGGATACAGGTTTCATACTCATTGATGAAGATTTCAGCTCACCAAGCTCAAAGTTGAGGGAGACTATTCAGGAGCAGAAGGCAGAGATAGACACCTTGATCGTAAAATTGCAAAGAGCCCAATGGATTATCAACTACCTTGAGTAGCAAAAAAAACAGTTGGAAGATCAGAAAACTATCATGGAGTTGCAAAATATCCATGAGAACCAACAAGCTGCCCAAAGAAGCCAAACCGAGATGACATCCATTAAGCGAGAGATTGAGGTTGATAAGGAGACTTGGCTTGAGAGGGTCAATATTCATTTAGAGAAGCTGTTGGAGAAGTCCAACAAGTAAAATGACATGTTAAGGAACATGAAGAATCATTATTGGGCAAGAAATCATGTTTGCAAAGCACGAATCAAGATCCTGAAGCCAAAGCTAAAGAGGGCACTAAAACGTCTGAAAAGGCATGATAGACTCCAAATTTTGGCTAAAGCTTCCTTGGCTCAGCATAGCACATGATTGTGGAAATTCAGCCCAAATTTCAAGAAATTTGGGACACATTTTTTCAATTTTGAATTTTTTGGCCTTAACACAGATTTTCCTGCTCGACGCGTCGCGCCACTTGGCGCGCGCTTATGATTGGCAGCTCCTCTTGGGTAAAACTTGATATTTATGGATTTTTCATCAAAATTTATGCATTCCTTCCGATTACCTAGAGATTTTGAAAAGTTTTGGGTTGCCGGAATGGTCAAAAACATCCTAAAAATGACCTTTCTGCCTCTTTTTGGACACACAGGAAGCAGTGTTGGGAAAAATCATTTTTGGAGGGGAAACTGGCAACCCAATTCAGAAATTCCACTTGGGTTGGAAATCAGACAGGTAGAGCTTTCCAACGAGCTATCCTGCACTCAATTTTGACTCCGGGAAGGCCCTCAAAATCAGCTCCAAAGTGGCACGACGCATAAAGATTTCAGGCGCAGCGCATTGGGAATTTTGGCTCCTTTTTCACTCAGTAACTCAGTTTTTCGCCTAGTTTTGGCCAGTTTGACTTTTTTATCTCCAAATGTAAAGCTCTTGATGTAACTTGATGTAATTTCATGACTTTTGATGTAATTTTGACAAATTTTAACTCATGTAAGTAGATTCATTCATCAAAAGGTGAATTATAACTGAATGAATCAGTTTCCTATCTTATAGAGGCAAGCTGTTCCACAGCCTATTTTCCAGTTCTTAGTTTAGATCTTGTTGAAACGACTCCTAAAATAGTGAGCTCGACCCCTAGAGGCATGGGGATGAGGTATGCTTGTCTATGTCTTGTAGTTTCTCAGTCATTTTCAGGGTTGGACACTTGGGATTGCTTAGAGCTTCATTGTACATTTCATCTCTGCATTTTGGCAAAGGAATATACCAAGATTTGCAACACTCCTTGGGATCCATGTGGCTCTTTGTTTTGATGATGTATTTCTCTCTGTGATTGTAAGTTTACTAATGTTTCATGTGTATCATATTCCTTCTTATTTCTTATTAAGTTAAACAAACAAGTAATAAAGGTGGAATTCATTAGATTTGTAGTGCTCTACCTTGAGTTTTGTTTAATTTTCTATGTTTTCAACTGTCTGAAGAGGATTCCTGAAGCCTCTTGCCCTCTTCAACTCCTCACTAGTCTGAGCTATCCATTTCATTTGAAATTGAAACATCAAAACAATTGCCTACCTTGCCCCATTCAGCTCTTTGCAAAAAACTAGGCCTCATTCCCTAGACCCAAAATCTGCCCTTCCCTTTGATCCAACAAACACCTTCCAAAATAAAATAAAACTCCTTTAAATATATATACCTAGCCTAAAATCAGCATTTATTTCAATTCATCTCAAGACTCACTGATTATTCTTGTTGAGATTGACGAGGAGAGAGCCCTCTCCCGATATGGTAGGGCTAGCTACCAGATTAAGCGTTGTTTGATGTTACCCTAGACTCTGCATTTTTCAGCTTGAGGTAGATTTAGGCAATAACATAGTGGCAACTCCACTAGGGACAACAAAATGGTTTTCTTGTTAGTGTTATTCATTTTATAAGCTACAGACGAAGCCTGAATTTATGCCAGGTAGCCTTCGAAACACTCTTTCTTTGCATTAGCAAAAGTAGATAAACGATGCTTTAGTCAATCTCCGGTCTAGTTTGTAAACGTAACATCTGAGTTGTAAATTTCCCCAGTATATTAGATCATTCTATACTTTTGGATGATGATTTTAGAATTTGATAGGTTGAACAAGTTGGTTTTGTCTATTTGATTTTTGAGAGTAATTCAGCACACTGGCTTCCAGACGACATACCAGAGCAAATCTGGATCCTGATTCACCTCCTGTGTATGAAAATCCCAATCTTATTTCGAGAATTCTTCGTCGAGAAAGTCTTGTGAATCCTGTGTTCAAATCTCATTCATGTCCCGTTGTTTTTGAGTATCTTGAAGATCTTGAGTTTGATGAACAATTTGAGTTGTCGTTGTTTGAGACTAAGTCTGAAAGTGCTATTGATTCTATTGTCCTAAATCCAGAGTTTATCAAATATCTTGAAATTGAACAGGCTAATAGATCCATTAACAGTTACATATTGAATATTCAGAACTCCATTGTGGCAACAAATATTCCTGAATTCATAGAGTCTGCATTTGAAACTCTTGGGTCATCAGCAATTACATCTGGTTCACAAATTCCTATCGAGCCTCCTTTCATTCCTACCATTCCCGTACAACCTTATATCTATTATCAAAAATCTGCAATAGTATCACCTCCATCCACACTACATACACCTCATACATCAACTACTCCGACTCCTCCTATATCCACAAGAAAGGTTGTAAATCCACCTAGAGCAATGGCTACCCGATTTTCACCCCTTGTGTTGCCTCAAAACTTGGATGACATGCCCGTTGATTATCAAAGAAAAATTCCATTTTTTGATGGCACTCCTCAAAGTGTTACTACTCAGCAACATGTGGATAGGATGGAAAATTTCTTTGACCTTCATGAGATTGATGCCGAAAATGTGACAATGAGATTGTTTGTACAAACTTTTGGAGGAGAAGTAAGAAAGTGGTTTAGAGCTTTGCCGGCTAGAAGTATTGCTACACTGCCTAATATTCAAAGACAATTCTTGGATCGATGGGAAGCGAAGAAAGACCCTCTTTCAATCCTTTCCGAATATGACAATATCAAGCGGAATGTTGGTGAGTCTGTCCAAGATTATTGTATTAGATTCAATACTTTTTACAATGCAATTCCTGCTGATATAAAGCCACCTATGGGGTCAGATTTGATTAAGTTTTTGGATGGTTTCGATCTTGACATGGCTTATCAATTGAGGGAAAGAGATCCAGGCACTTTAGAGGATATGCAGAAAATTGTAGTCAGTGTTGAAGCTAATTTGAATGCTAGGAGAGCTAGAATGAAAGCTTAAAATAAAATAGCAATAAAAGAAGAGGTTTCCTCGTCAGATCAAGTGATTCGTAAGATGGAAAAGATGTTTGAAAGATTAACACTTGATAAGCCTAAACCGCGGATCAGAAATCCTAACTTCCATGGCCAGCAACAACCGAAATTCAGAATAAAGCAAAGAGAGCAGTGAGCACAAGAACCAGCAGTACAACAGCAAGTGAAGGCACCTTTACAGCAGAATTTTGTTCATGGTCTGGAATCAGATGATGAAGAGAATGTAATAGGAGAAGAGAATCATTTATTTACACCTGATGATATGCCAATTTTTATCACTGAAGATAAGGAGTATTTCGAAAGCTCAACTGTACAAAAAGATGAGGATTTCATCTTGGCAAATGAGACAGCCCTTGAAGAAGAGTCCGATGAGTATCAGAGGGGATATATGAATGCCTTGACAACCCAGCAGTGAAAATATTCACTCAGAAACAAAGATGTGCCTATTAATCCAATTCAAAAGAGGAAGGAAGTTTCAGCACCAAAGAATGATTCACCTGTTGTGCAGAAAAGGGAAAAGAGACAGTTGATCCCACTACTAGGAAATCACCATCAGAAAATGAAAGATCCAATCAGTCAAATTTATCAAAGGAGAAAAATGAAAATAAGGATGTTCCAGCTAAAGAGGTAGAGAAAACTTCAGTTTTTAACTTAGAAAATGAAATTGCTAAGTTAAAAGTATCCATTCCTTTGACTGAATTGATGAATAATAGCAGTTATAAGGGTTAGGTGTCTAAGATTTTGAACTTAGATCGATTGTCTGAAATGGTAAATGTGGAAGATGATCAACTTGAGTTGATTTTTGGTCCAGCATTGGATGGTAAGTCTCCAGATAGTGATGTGCCTCCTTTTTATATCAGCCTTAGATTGCATGATTATGTGTTACACAATGCTATGTTTGATTCTAGATCCTCTCATAATCTCATGCCTAGGGCAATCATGGAGAAATTGGGATTGGATATCACTAGAAAGTATCATGATCTTTATTCTTTCGATTCTATTAGAGTAAGATGCATTGGGATTATCAAAGATTTGGTAGTAATTTTGGATCAAATTCCTACTAAAAATGTTTTGATGGATGTGGTTGTGGCGGATATTCCTCCTAGATTTGGCATGCTTCTTTCCAGATCTTGGGGAGTGAAACTTAAAGGGACATTGAAGCATGATTTCTCCTATGCTACTATTCCCGTGTTTGGTCAGATGAGGAAATTATATCGGGAGAAAAATATGAAGTATATGATCACCAAAAAGGAGAAACTGGTAAATCATCCAATCAATTATGTACATACTGATTTAGAATCATTTGTTTTGTATTCAGATAGTTTCAATGATGTAAATATCCAATTAGTTGAAGTAGAATAAATTCCATAAATCACTGAGAATTTCAGAGAGGTCTTAAAGAAAGAGAGACAAAAACTTGAAAGTACCGCTGAGCAATCAACCTTCCGACAACAGCAAAATGTTGATGGACAACAAGCAGAAATAACAGAGCAAACAGAATTTGAGCACTTGGAAGAGGATGAAGAAGGTTTGTGGACCATGGATTTTGATGGTGCGGTAGGAAATGATGGTGCTGGAATTGGAATTTGGGTACACAACCCTTTTTCCTCCCTAAACAAAGTGCCAAGTAATGTAAGGGTCTGTTCTTATAAATTGGCTTTTGATTGTTCAAATAATGAGGCTGAATATGAAGCTTTAAATGCTCGTCTGAAAAATTCTTAGAAAGTTGAATGCTAAGAGGATTGCAGTGTATGGTGACTCCGAGTTAGTTATCAAGCAAGTGAAAGGTGAATACCGAGCTAAGCATCCTCGAATGCGGGCTTACCAAAATGCGGTACTAGATATCTTGAGATTGTTTTCAGATTATACTTTGACTTGTGTCCCTCGTATTCAGAATGGTATTGCAGATGCACTTGCAAAAGTAGCAAGTAATTTGAAAATTCCGATGAACTCAAGTAACAAATTTGAAATTCATGTGAAGCATCATCCAACTGTCCCTGACAATCAAAGGTATTGGCAAGTGTTTCAAGATGACAAAGAAATTGATGAATTTCTGCAAAATGAAGGTAAATTCAAAGACACTTCTATTGATGTGGAGCATGATGATGGTGAGGTGGATGTGCAAGTAAATCAGATGGAAGTTTTTCAACTGAAGGATAATGTCATTCCTAAATTTCTAATACCTTTAGAGGAGCTTTTCGACCAAGATGACTTAGCTCGAAAACCAACCTTGCGGCCAATCGAAAAAGGAGTTGAGGATGTAAACATTGGATCAGAAGAAAATCCAAAAATGGTGAAATTTTCCAAAGCATTGCCCCCACAGGTAAAAGCAAAGTATATCAGTTTATTATCTTCTTTTGTTGATGTATTTTCTTGGGACTATTCAGATTTGAAGACATATGATACCAACATAATTCATCACACCATTCCGATCAAGCCAAATCAAAAGCCCTTTCGGCAGAAGTTGAGAAGAATAAATCCAAAGTTGCTGCCCTCAATAGAGAAGGAAGTGAATCGGTTGTACAAGGATGGTATCATCGTTCCCATAAGATTTTCAGATAGGATTTCTAATTTGGTGCCCGTGCGCAAGAAAATAGGTGAGATTCGCTTATGCATTGATTTTAGGAATCCGAATAAGGTTTCTTTGAAAGATAATTATCCATTGCCCAAAATGGATCACATACTTTAGCAAGTAGTTGGAGCATCTCGTATGTCACTACTCGATGGTTATTCCGGTTATAACCAAATTCTGGTCCATGAGGATGATAGAGATGTTGGGAAAAATACTGAGAGGGGGGGGGGGGGGGGGTGAATCAGTGTTTAGGACTTTATCAAAATTTTTACTTTTTCACTCTCTAAAATCCATACGCTACTTTTCCCACGTATACGCATACGCTACTCTTTTTAGACAAATCTGCGTATGCCTTGAGACATACTCTTTTCATCATGTTCTAGCACATACTGACATTTCTTCCATCATTACCTTCTGTACTCATTGTATATACATCAGATTTACATCATTTAACAAGTTCATCAAGACATATTCCATCAGGGACAACTTCATCAAGTAGGTTGCCATCATCTTCATCAAGTGGGTTGCCATCAAGGACAACACTCAGCATCATATTGCCAACAAGAGACAAAACAACATTCACCACTCCGTGGGGAACTTTCCATTATGCTAAAATGCCTTTCGGTTTAAAGAATGTTGGTGCAACCTTTGAGCGAGCGATGGATATGGAATTTGCAAATGAGAAGGATGTTTTTTCTAGTTGTGTATCTTGATGATTTGACAGTCTTTTCTAATTCAGATGAAGAACACCTTTACCATTTGAAGATTTTTTTTCAGCGATGTAGAAAACATGGTGTGTCTCTCAATCCGAAAAAGAGTTTGTTTGCCATGGATGAGGGCAATCTTCTTGGTCATATTATCTCAAAGGATGGCATCTACAATGATCCAGCTTGAGTAGAATCTATTCAGAAAATTGATCTTCCCCAAAACAAAAAGGAGATCCAATCATTCAATGGTAAGATGAATTTCTTACGTCACTTTGTACCCAATCTTGCAGAACATTTAAGGGAAATCACAAACATGCTCAAGAAAGATAGTGTAGTGAAGTGGACTGAGGAAGCAGTAAAGTCTTTCAATTTAGTGAAATTGGCTCTTTCTTCAGCTCCAGCTTTGATCAGCTCAGACTATACTCAGGATTTTATTTTGTTTTCATTTGCCTCGGATCATACTATGGCAGCAGTATTGATGCAGAAAAGAGATCAGCATGAAAAACCAATTTCTTTTTTCAGCCAAACCATAAGAGATGCAGCCTTAAAGTATAACATTATTGAAAAGCAAGCTCTTGCCTTAGTGAAAGCGTTGAAAGATTTTCGAGTATATATTCTGCATTCTCACATTATTTCTTATGTTCCTAATGCTGTTGTTAAGGATGTCTTAGTGCAAATAGATCCAGAAGGGAGACGAGGCAAATGGATTGTTGCCTTGTTGGAGTATGATGTGGAGATAAAGCCTACAAAGCTTATCAAAGGAAAAGGGTTGGATAAGCTAATGGCTGAGTCAAATTTGCATGCCTTGGAAATTAATCTCATCGCTGCTATGTCCGAGGAAAATGAATAAAGTTCACCAATTTAGGTATCAGAAATATTTGTTCTTTCTCCTTGGTATTCGGACATTGTATATGTGCTCCAAAATTTGTCACCACCGCCAGGGATGGCTAAAAAAAAAAGTAGGACTCTGAAATTGAAAGCTGCCAAGTTTTGTATCATGAATAATGCACTCTATTGGAAAGATCCCGGTGGTGTTTTTCTAAATTGTTTGGTTGAAGAAGAGGCAAAGAAGGTTATGGAGGACTTTCATAAGGGAGATTGCGGAGGTCACCTTTTCTGGAAAACAACGGCCAAAAAAATTTTGAGAGCAGGATATTATTGGCCAACTCTCTTTGTTGATGTGTACAAAATTGTTAAAAGCTGCCATGAATGTCAGATTTTTGAAGGGAGGAAAAAATTGCAGCCTTTGCTGCTCAAGCCCATTGAAGTAAATGCTCCTTTTCAGCAGTGGGGTTTGGATTTCATTGGCAAGATCCATCCTGCTTCTTCAGCTCAGCATAAGTGGATCCTTATAGCGACGGATTATTTTACTAAATGGATTGAAGCGATTCCCACTAGGCAGGCCACAGATTCGATAATAATTTCATTTCTTGAGAACAATATTTTGTCTCGTTTTGGCTGTCCAAATAAGTTGAAAACTGATAATGCAGCAGCTTTCAAATCTAAAAGAAATATTGAGTTTTTTGATAAGTATCAATTCAATTTTGGGCACTCAACCGCTTATCATCCACAAGGAAATGGATTGGCCGAATCCTCAAATAAATATTTGGTCAACATTATCAAAAAGCTGTTGGAAATAAACAAGAAAATTTGGCATAAGAAATTTGTTAATGCAGTTTGGGTAGACAGAGTGAGTCAAAAGAAATCTATAGGCATGCCTCCTTTTGAGCTCGTGTATGGTGTTGACACAGTATTCCCGACCTCTCTCGCAGTTCCAGTGGTTAAACTTCTGCA
This sequence comes from Pinus albicaulis, assembly GCA_034641835.2. Taxonomy (NCBI): domain Eukaryota; kingdom Viridiplantae; phylum Streptophyta; class Pinopsida; order Pinales; family Pinaceae; genus Pinus; species Pinus albicaulis. The sequence continues at coordinate 140,116,305 of CM076576.1, forward strand.
GGAAGCTGGCAGTGAAGATGATCATATGCAACGGAGAATAAATCAAATGATCCATTTACAGCAGACTAGAGAGGAGGTTTTTCAAAACACTTTCAAGCTGTAAGAGAGAATCAAGAAGATATACGATCGAAAGGCGAAGGCGGACAAGTTTCAATTAGAAGAAGTGGTGCTAAAATGGGATGCAAGGAACGAAGATAAAGGTAAGCATGGCAAGTTCGAGAATCTTTTGAAAGGACCTTTCAGAATTATTTCATATCGAGGCCAAAATGCTTTCCTTTTGAAAGAAATGAATGGAGGAGATTGTCCAGGAGGGCCGATCAATGGTCGGCTGCTCAAGTGGTATCATTTTTGAAATGTTTTCTGCTGTTATACATTATCACTGTACATACCAGTTTGTTTAAGTTTCATTGCAAGTGTGTGTTGTCATCATTATTTCAGTTTGGGGCCCGAGGTGAAGGCTATAAATCTGAAGATTGATTTAAGTTCTGGTTTGGTTTGTTAAGTCAGGTCTTTCAGTCATTTTGGTTTCAAAATTGAGTCAGTGTTGAGTCAGTCTTGTGTCAATTTTCAGTCATGAAAATGAGTCAAGAGTCTTGTTTTGGTTTTTCGAAGTTATTGATTTCATAGCCCAATGGACCAAAGGCACTGCCTACTTCCCCAGAGATCTGTACTTCTTGGAACCTCCAAGGAGCTACCATCCCCATTGGAGCCAATGTTAGTGTCGGTATCTTCCTCCCTCCGTCAAAGATCAAATTTCTCTTGCTGCATTGCATTTTTAGGTGTCTCACTCAGTCCAGTTAGCTGCATTACATTAGGAGCATGGATCATATGATGGTAGGGGCTTGTCACTCATATCCCTCATGTCTTATACCTACTGGCCTATTTATGTTCATTAAAATCACTTACAGTCATTTTTGGTCTCATAGTTGGCAAAGAGTCATTTTAGGGTTTTTAGTTTCATTAGGTCTAGGGTTTAGTTAATCCAGTCTTCAGAATGCCTAATAATGGTTAGCAGGCACATGAGGAAGCTTGAAATTAGGTTTCAGTGCAAAAAACTTCATCATCATAATGCTTAATAATGATTTTTCTTCAAAACTCTGTTTTGAAGAAAAATAATTTATTTCATCTTTATGTAATAAATGCAATGTTATTTTCAAGTTCTTTAGTTGTAATAACACTCCACTGGAAGCCTTGGTCACCTTTGCCAAATCTCTATGCCATCCATTCCCTACAAGACAGACAGAAAAGCTCACCATTCAATCCAAAAGAAAAAGGGAAATAAAACAGAGTTTTTGAAAAGTGTCAAAGTTTGCAACATTAAAAAGTGGGTTTTTTCAAATGACAAATCAAAATATTTGGTATATATATGATTTTCATGTTTCAAGACTCCATTTGAATTCCAAGGAGACAGCAGTGAGCCAAGGAAGAGTTGTGAGGAGCGAAAAAGTTGTTTGAGGGCTGACTGTGTTGAAGTTGTCGAGCGCGACACATTGGGTAGTTGTCGCGACACATTGGGAAGCTGTCAAGATGCATCGGGCGAGCACGATGCATTGGGTCGGCTCTCTTTGTTGAAATTTACTCCAGCGCGACGCATTGACACAGCGTGGTGCACTGGGTTTGGCGCGTGACACACATGGCAGAAAGCAAATTCATTGTTATTTATTCCAACTCATCAAATCGACTCGGTCTCTCTTGGTCCAAGTAAGTCCATGCAACCATTCCATCGCCCATGACATGTTTTTGGTGTTGTTTGTGAAGATTTAAATACAAAAACTAAAACCTTATTCTCTTGTTTGAGGATTTCTTCCTTTAGGGTTTTGAAACTTGTTTTGTGCCAAATACTTCCATTCTTCACCTTGTTTTTACCCTCGTCATTGTTTATCTTCTCACAACAACCTATCTCCCTATTCCCTTGTATCCCAAGTCAATCATTCTTATCCCATTCCCAGTATCCCCATCCCACTTGTAAATTTTCCCAAACCCCAAGTTTATCCCAAAAAGTTAAGTGGCTGTCCCTAAACCTTTAAACACACAGATTTCAAGTGGTAAACTCACAATTTCACTTGATTATAGCCCATCATTTTCATTACCCTATTCCTTCATATTCCCTCCCATTTGACACATATTTTTAAATCCAATAAAAAACACCAAAAATTCTCATACAAGACAACATAGACCTTGCATAGACCTTGGACATCATGGAGACAGATACTGATACATCCTATGATCGAGACAGTGATTCCACCACTGAGCTACATGCACCTAGAAGGCCTCATAAGAGTGGCAGACATGTGAGAGAGGAGCCCACCTCATTGGCTGAATTGCAGGCTTGTCCACTTCCCATGGCATGTTTTCAACAACATTCATGTTATCAATTTTGTGAAATGATTGCTAGGATCCATTATCATCAGGAGTTGGCTCGTTTGTTTGTATTGCATTTACATGATGGTCAGGTCACCCTTGCCGGTGTAACATTCACTTTAACACCAGAAACTATTTCTCAAGCAACCGGAATACCAAATGTTGGTGAACAATGGAACAAAAGACAGCAGATGGACAGAGTGAATTATGAACCATATATCAGGCCTAGCTTTGTCAAACAACTCAGCAGGGTGTTTCCTTTCCGGTTCCTAAAGGATTCCTATGCGCCTCTGATGAAACTCATTATCAGATATTTCAGTTGTGAGGGCTAGTTTTCACGCCTATATGCCTATCATATCAGGTTATTGATGCATTTTACCAGGGTGAGGATGATGAACCTCCATTATTTCATGTGCCAGAACATTGAGAGAATGACCACTCTTGTGCAAAGGAAAACTCCTGAGCAGCAGTACAACAGTATTTATCACTATGCACTCATTAAGATTGTGGTTTTGCATCAGCTCGGCTTGCAGGGTATTTCATGGGAGGATTTCATTTCTAATGATTTATTCACAGCTCCTCAAGTTCCTCCAGAGGTTGTTCATGATGCAGGTGAACCTTCATATCAGCATGAGGGTCAGGAGATAGAAACTACTAGTTTGCCGATGTATGTCACTTATTAGAGAGGCACTATAGGATTATTTGCAGCAGCCCGGCGAGTATTATCTCCACTTGGGTGGAAGGGGTCTCGCTTCCATCATCAGCGGCACAGGTACAGGTACAGGATAGAGGTAAGAGGCCCATGTAGGATGAGGGGCCTTCAGGAGGCCAAGATACAGGTTTCATACTCATTGATGAGGATTTGAGCTCTCCCAGCTCAAAGTTGAGAGAGACTATTCAAGAGCAGAAGGCGGAGATAGACACATTGACCGTCAAATTGAAAATATCCCAATGGATTATCAACTACCTTGAGCAGTGAAAAAAACGGTTGGAAGATCAGAAAACAATCATGGAGTTGCCAAACATCTATGAAAGGCGGCAAACTCCCAGAAAAAATCGAGATGACGTCCATTGAGTGAGAGACTGAGGCTGATCGAGAGACTTGGTTTCATAGTGTCAATATTCATTTCGAGAAGCTGTTGGAGAAGGCCAACAATGAAAATAACATATTAATGCACATGAAGAATCATTATTGGGCTAGAAATCATGTTTTTAAAGCATGAATCAAGATCCTGAAGGCAAAGCTAAAGAGGGCATTAAAACATCGCAAAAGGCATGATAGACTCCAAATTTTGGCCGAAGCTTCCTTGTCTCAGTATAGCACATGATGGTGGAAATTTAGCCCAAATTTCAAGAAATTTGGGACACATTTTCTCAATTTTGAATTTTTTGGCCTTAACACAGATTTTCCTGCCCGACGCGTCGCGCCACTTGGCGCATGCTTATGATTGGCAGCTCCTCTTGGGTAAAACTTGATATTTCTAGATTTTTCATCAAAATTTATGCATGCCTTCCCATTACCTAGAGATTTTGACAAGTTTTGGGTTGCCGGAATGGGCAAAACCACCCTAAAAATGACCTTTCTACCTCTGCCTCTTTTTGGACACACAGGAAGCAGTGTTGGGAAAACTCAATTTTTGAGGTTAAAATGGCAACAAAATTCAGAAATTCTACTTGGGTTGGAAATTAGACAGGTAGAGCTTTCCAACAAGATATCCTACGCTCAATTTGGATTTCAGGAAGGCCCTCAAAATCGGCTCCAAAGTGGCGCGACACATAGAGATTTCAGGCGCAGTGCATTGGGAATTTCGGCTCCTTTTTCACTCAGTAACTCAGTTTTTCGTCTAGTTTTGGCCAGTTTGACTTTTTTTATCTCCAAATGTAAATCTCTTGATGTTACTTGATGTAATTTCATGACTTTTGATGTAATTTTGACAAATTTTAACTCATGTAAGTAGATTCATTCATCAAAAGGTGAATTATAACTGAATGAATCAGTTTCCTATCTTATAGAGGCAAGCTGTTCCATTGCCTATTTTCCAGTTCTTAGTTTAGATATTGTTGAAACAGATCCTAAAATAGTGAGCTTGAACCCTAAAGGCATGGGGATGAGTTATTCTTGTCTATATCTTGTAGTTTCTCAGTCATTTTCAAGGTTGGACACTTGGGATTGCTTAGAGCTTCGTTGTACATTTCATCTCTGCATTTTGGCAAAGGAATAGACCAAGATTTGCAGCACTCCTTGGGATCCATGTGGATCTTTGTTTTGATGATGTATTTCTCTCTGTAATTGTAAGTTTAGTGATGTTTCATGTGTATCATCTTCCTTCTTATTTCTTCCTAAGTTAAACAAACAAGTAATAAAGGTGGAATTCATTAGATTTGCAGTGCTCTACCTTGAGTTTTGTTTAATTTTATATGTTTTCAACTGTATGAAGAGGATTCCTGAAATCCTCTTTCCCTCTTCAACTCCTCACTAGTCTGAGCTATCCATTTCATTTGAAATTGAAACATCAAAACAATTGCCTACCTTGCCCCATTCAACTCTCTGCAAAAAACTAGGCCTCATTCCACAGACCCAAAATCTGCCCTTCCCTTTGATCCAAAAAACACCTTCCAAAATAAAATCAAACTCCTTTACATATATATAACTAGCCTAAAATCAACCTTTATTTCAAGTCATATCAATCCTCACTGATTATTCTTGCTGAGATTGACGAGGAGAGAGCCCTCTCCCGATCTGGTAGGGCTAGCTACCAGATTAAGCGTGGTTTGATGTTACCCTAGACTCTGCCTTTTTCAGTCTGAGTTAGATTTAGGCAATAACACCTTTTGTATGTGCTTCTTAGGGTTTCTCTCCATTCCCCAACGCTTGGAACCCTTACCAAGGGGTTTCCTCTTCATTTAACACTTCGATTGGGGGAAATATCCTTGTTTATGGTAATCCTACGATGGGAGGGGGTCCTTACGCGAATGCTTCTGGACCACAAGGTTTCTCTTATGGCTTAGCCTTTTATACGAAAAATATTTGGCAACCTGGTGCCTTAACAAATCTAGGGTATTCTTTTTAGAATGTTGGGAATCCTTCCTTTTGGGGATGGGATTCTCAAGCTCCTCTGCGCTTACCTTTCCTGGCAACTTTGAATTTTCTAGATCTATCAAAATTGAGGAATGATCCAATTCGATATAGCTCGGTTTTCCCTCCGATCCCTACTAAAATTCCCTTAGATATTCCAAAATGTAAAGGGAAGACTGGTGAGGATCCGACTGACCATGTTACAACTTTCACTTATGGCGTTCATTGAACTCCATTATCGACGATTTGATTAGGTTGAGGCTATTTCAGTGCACCGTAATTGGAAACGCTGCAAAATGGTACATTGAGATAACAGGGGGAAATTTTGCTACTTTTTGCTAGTTGGCTACTATGTTTCTGAACCATTTCTAGTTGCATGTTTGTTATGATGCCGTGACTGATATCTTGGACAATTTCCCACAAGACAAGGCTCATGAAAGCCTAGATTCCTAATGAATTCCTTCTTGAATGGTTTCTTAAATCCTTACAGCCAGAAATATTGAAGGATGTATCACTTTCTGGGGTATTTTTTGAGGAACACACTATGTTTAGGGCTCAACAATTAGAACTGATCTATTTTCAGTCTAGGGTCCTTAATAAGATTTTTCCGGATGCTGCTCATTCCAAAGTGGATTTAGCATAAAAAAAGTCAGGTCCTCATGCTGACGGGCTTATCGATTCGATTGGTAGTGGCACGACTAACCTGTTGAATCAATTGTAGAAATTGTCTTTACAATCTGCTCCTTCTGGTAAGGTTACGCCATCAGTGTCAACCCCTTTTCAACCCATAACTATTAATGCTGTTGAAGCTTATAACCCCAAAGGAAATCAACAATATGATGGGAAGAATAAGGGACAAAATAATATGAATAAAGAAAAGGATGGGAATGGTAATGCAAACATATCCAATGATAATGTTTGAGTGTGTAAGAGTGACAATAAGAAGAAACTTAAGTTTCCATGCAAGTTATGCACTAGAGACCATCTTACTCACCTCTTCCCAAAAATTCAAGATGCTCAACGCTTGTTGGCTCAACAGGGTTCTTTTAGTTCCCAGGATGTACTAACAAACCCTTTTCCCCAAGGGAAAAAACTACTTGCTGGTGCGAATAGTAATACTAGAGCTCCCGCACGGGGCAACCAGGAAGGGGAAAATTCCTCAAATGTATATATGATGAGTGCTCACACTGATATCGCTACGAGATCTCGTGATTATGGTGAAGCTGAGTCTTCAAAATTTAAGGGTTCTCCTAGTAATTATGAGCCACTCCATATAGAGAGGCTTGTAGTTGAGCTTATACCTCGGATGCTGAAAGGGTATACGAAGCATATGACAATTAATCCTAATGCCAAGGCTGCCCATAACTACTCCATTGTAGAAGATATGGCTCAAAGTCATTGTTCCATGTCTGCGTTAGAGGTATTGCAGTTGTGCCGGCACAAAGTAGTGAATTTCTCACTGCTATTGGGGTTGTTGATCCAAAAAAATTTCTTATGATCACATTTGACATGTCGAATCTTAAGAAGAAACTTCCTCACCACATGGATTTTTAGATTAAGTCTACATATCAAAAGATCAATATTTTTCGAGCAATAGTCATTGGTCGATGAGGGTGCTTCACATGTGTCATGTCTATCTCATGTTGGAAAGCCATTGGATCTCCTCCAGTTGTGCCTTAACCTACTCTTCTCACTGTATTTGATGATCATTCTCAAAGGCCACATGGCATTGTTCCAGCTTTACCCATTCGTGTTGGGGGTAAAACAGGCAATATTGTGGTCGAGATAGTTGATGCAAATTTAGAATACAACCTTCTGTTGGGGAGGAATTTGATTTATGATATGGATGCTCTTGCTTCATCATTATTTCGCATCTTTTGTTTTCCCCACGAAGTGATGATTGTCAATTTTGACTAGATGGACTGTTATCCTGTAGATCTAGATTCATCCACTAACTCTATTGTACCCTTGGTGAATGATACCAAGCAACCTTTTGAGAATTTGGGGGTTGGAATGTATACATCGTTGATGGGTACTTTTGATATTCCACCTCCTTTGGTTCATATTAATGCTATTTCATCCTCCAGGGTTCCTACTCGATCAAAGTTCTTTCAAACTCATTATTTTTTGTATCCTTCGACCTTGACTTCTCCAACCACCACATCAGAGGAAGGTCAAGTGGCTGGAATGGAATTCCCTATGCCTGCAATAGATATTTCATATCAATATATTGTTGACTTTGCAAACTCCATTCGATTTTATCTTTCACCAAAGGAGTTGGATGTCGATGTGGCTCCAGCTTGGACTCTTAGTTCATCTTCTGCTTAGGATTTCCTTGATACCACTCTTCCATCTAAAGAAGCTATCTTAGAAGCAATCACTGGCGTGGAAAGATTGTGGGATGATTTGCATCATCGGTCCTATTTTATACTAGACTTGCGAGAAGTTGAAACAAGATTGTCTAGCCCTTAGTCTTCTGGTCTTATTCACCCGGTCTTGAACCCCTTAGATCTAGCACAGGTTTTTGTTGAAGGGAACATGGCTATCATTTGTGAGACTACCCCGGTGAATAGCTCCATAGATCCCAACATCACTTAGAATGTCTTCATTGGAGCTTAATGTTCCCCTGAAGAAATTTATGCTTACACCGATCTCTTTACAGAATTTTGGGATGTGTTCACTTGGTATTATGAGGAAATGCTTGGAGTAGACCCATCTATTGTCTAGCATGAGATCAAGACTTACGAAAATTCTAAGCCTCTACGGCAGAAGCTTCATCTGGTCAACTCTAGGAAGGCAAAAACTATCAAGGCTGAGGTTGATAAGCTGCTTAAGGCGGGTTTCATATACCCCATTCCATTAACTAAGTGGGTTTCAAATCCAGTGCCTATGGACAATAAATAAGGAACAATCTGAGTTTTCATTGATTTCAGGGATTTTAATAAGGAATGTCAAAAAGATAATTACCCCAAACCATTCATTGATCATATTAATGATGAGTGTGTGGGGAATGAGATTTTATCCTTCATGGATGGTTTCTCGGGATAAAATTAGATTACTATCCATCCTGAAGATCAGCATAAGACTACTTTTATCTGCCCCTGGGGTACATTTGTATACAAAAATATGCCTTTTGGCCTTAAAAATGCTGGAGCTACTTTCTAACAGGCCATGTCCTATGCTTTACATGAAATTAAGCATATTATTGAAGCATATTTGGATGAGTTAGCTAATTTTTCTCAAAAGAGAATTAATCATCCCTCTCATCTTTGACAAGTTTTTGAACGTTGTCGTCATTATAAAATTCTGTTGAACCGTAATAAGTTTTTTTTCGCCATCACATCCAGTCGATTGTTGGGATTCATCGTGTCTATGGAAGGTATTCTGGTAGATCCCTTCAAGGTTGAGGCAATACTTCAGTTGCCTCCCCCATATTCTATTTTTCAGCTTCAAAGTCTACAAGGAAAGGCCAATTTCTTAAGGAGATTTATCGTTAATTATGTTGAGGTGAAGAAAGGATTTATGAGGTTGTTAAATAAAGGAGTTCCATTCTTTTGGGATGACTTTGCTCAATGCTCTTTGATGCTTTGAAAAAGGCATTGACCTCTGTGTTGAGCTTCAACAAGAAGATTCAGCACCCACACTTAGTTTATTAAGCACCCAGACTAGGGTGGGGCCCACAGTGCTATTTTTGGGTGCATGTCTATTCTGGTTATCCCTTAATTAAGATGGACATTAAACTGTAATATATTCACAATGTGGACTTAAAATAATTAACTCAAGTGGTAAATTCATTTAGCTAGTGAATTTCAAGTTATAGGTTGGTTGGTGGGCCATGTCGAGTAATTATAGTTGTAACAGAGTTCGAAGTGCAGTGGTGCATGAGTTGGTGCAAGTTGTAAATAGTTTAACTTAGTTAAGTGAGTTAAATTCAGTTGTGCTAGTTGTAACTGAAGATACACTAGTGAGAGATCAGTGATCTCACATGCAACTAAGGATTTACTATTATTAGCTGCATGCATATCAGATCCAGTGGAGACCCAGGGAATTTGACTATCAGTTGTGACATTATCCGCTTGCACACATGCAAGAAAACACTCACTGGATGTGCCCATGATACTTGGGTAATCAAGGCAGTCTGGATTTCATCAATTCAGGTATTGCATTCAGTAGGGATTGCGTAGTGATGGCAGGTTGTCTGGAGGTAGTAAATTGGCTAAGGGATTTACCAATTTTTGTATGACAGTGTGAGATAATTAGCTGATGTACCGAGGGATCTTGTGAGAAGAGTTTTATATGTAATTTTTTCATGATCCATGATATAATATACCATATAATATAATGGGGTTTTTAGCTATAAGCTTTTCCCGGGAAATTATGTGTGTTGTGTGTGATTGATATTTCATGTTCATGTGATTAGCAATTGTGTTTTTTTAATTCTGCAAAATATTTGTAGAAGCGATTCAATATTTAAATTTAGCACATTATTAGATCGGGTGAGTCCAAGATATACATGATTTTTGTATAATTTCTACATGGTATCGGAGCACAGGAAATTGTAGAAGTGAAGCAGGAGCTGAGTTTGTGACTGGATAGAATTCGAATTTGCAGAAAGACTTTCTTGGTGCTACAACTGATTCAAGATCGAAATGGCTTTTAATGGCTTTAGTTTACAATATGCAATCGAGGGCAGATCAAACTAAATATATTGGAAGGACAGGATGGAGGCAGTACTCGAAGATAATGCCTTGAAGGAATTCATTGACAAAGATGTTCCTAAGCCAAATGTTGCAGATGCTGCCAATCTTGATGCATGACAAAATAAAGTGGAAAAGGTGACGAGGATCATGTTCGAGGCACTATGAGACTACATTGTCTCAATCCTCCATAGGAAGGCCACACCATATGCTATGTGGAAGGCTTTGAAGGATATATTCCAAAGAAGCAATGACCATAGGAAATTGGCGCTCAAAGATAAACTCGGGAAGATAAATATGGAAAAGGACGACACCATTCCAAAATATCTCACAAAGTTTTTCCAATGTCGGGATGAACTAGGGAGTGTGGTAATAATAGTTGTTGATGATGATTTTGTGAGCTTGGCTCTACTAGGACTTCCTACAAGTTGTCACAGTTATCAAGACTCTGTCAACGAACGGGAAAAAAATTCTGGATTGGGAACGACTATGGTCGGATCTAATGAGGAGGAGTTCATACGGAACACCAAAGATGGATCTTCATCTAAGAATGAGGATGAAGAGGATTTTTATTTGGATGTTAAGGCAAGGAAGGGGAAAGGGAGGAAATTTGCTTCAAAATCTGAGTGCAAAGGCAAGAAGCAGGACATGTCCAAGGTGAAGTGTTTTCACTGTCACGATCATGGGAATTTTGCTACTAACTGTCCAGAAAAGAAGAAGAACAAGGCGGCTGCTGGAGTTGCGCCCTTGCCTCAGAAATTGAGCTTTAATTCTCCTTGATTGCATGCATGGTGTCAAGTGCATTGAGATCGGTGTGGTATTTTGATAGTGGCACTTCCTTTCACATGACGAGAGATAAGGAAATTTTCAGTGACTTGGAGGAGAAAGATCTCCAAATGCATATTGAGATGGGCAACAACAGACGATACAGTGCTACCGGGATTGGTACCATTACCTTTCAGAGGGAGTAGGGTAAACCATTTCAATTAAAATATGTAATGCATGTACTATGTTTGAAGGAAAAATTGGTCTTAGTCGCAATGTTGGAGGACAGAGGCTATGACGTTGTTTTTAGTGATGGAAAATATTTCCTACGACATAAAACAATGGGTCAGGCCAAGAGGATAGGGATTCGAGTTAAGAATCTCTAAAAGCTGGAGGTAGATGGCTGTGCTTCCATGATTGGCAAGGTAGAGAAAGTGGTGAGCCGAGATGAGGGTGAATTATGGCATAGGCGATTGGGCCATCTTCATCATGAGCCTTGAAATTCATGCATCAAATTTCTACTCGACTTCCAATGGGAACACTTACTTAGTTAGATCAGTGCAAGGGTTGTACCATGGGGAAGTATGTAAATTCCACCTTTCATTAGAAGGATAACCGTGCTTCGGGGATCCTTGAGAGAGTTCACACAGACGTGTGTGGACTATTATTGGTTTCTTCAACAGAAAAACATAAGTACTATGTAATATTTGTTGATGAATTTTCTCGTAAATTCTAGATCTTCTTCATGCAGAAGAAAGATCAAACATTTTCTAAGTTCTGTGAGTTTAAGGCATTGGTGGAGAAAGAGTCGGGGAAGCAAGTGAAGGCTCTTAGGAGAAATAATGGTGGAGAATACATCTCTAACGAATTTAAGAAATTTTACAACAAAGAAGGAATTCAAAGAGAACTCATAGCGCCTCATAACCCACAAAAAAATGGGGTCGTGGAGAGGAAGAACAGAATGATCGCAGCTGCAACATGAGAAATGTTTCATGATCAGGGCCTACCAATGCATTTGTGGGCGGAAGCATGCAACACTACGGTTTATGTGAAAAATTATTTTCCTCATAGAGTACTTGGCATGAGTACACCTGAAGAGGCCTTCAATGGTAAGAAACCTGATATTTCACACTTTTAGATTTTTGGCTCATCTGATTATGTGCATGTGACCAAGGATGCCAGGAAGAAGCTGGAACCAACTGCTAAAGTTGGGATTTTTGTGGGGTACACAGAAACACCCCATAATTATCGTGTGTATTTTCCAAACAGCAGAATGACTGTTGTGTGATGGGATATAAAATTTGATGAGGGGAAATCCATGCAGTTGTCCCCTGAGAGGGAGCTGGACTTGCATACAGTGGAGAAACTGCTGGTTACCAAAGATGAGTCTCAAGATGTGGATTAGCTACATGAGGAGGTTCATGGAGTGGAAGAAATCACTCATGCAGAGCCATCCATCAGAAATGGAAGAAGGCACACCCCGGAAGTTGATAGGCTGATACTTGATGCTGCACAGAATGTAGTAGCCCCTACTTCACAGCACAGACAAAGACAGTCTCCTGATCAATTTACTAGATAGATGGCTATTATGGGAAAATGTATTAGGACTGAACCACCTTCCTTTCAGGAAGTAGTGCAACAGCCTACTTGGGTTGATGCAATGGTGGAGGAGTATGAATCCATTTTCAAAATCAGTGCATGGGAAATTGTCCTAAGGACGGTTGAAAAATCAGTGGTAGCTTCAACATGGATCTACAAGGTAAAGAAAGTTGTTGATGGGAGTGTGGATAAATACAAGGCCAGATTTGTGGCCTGGGGTTTCTCACAAATTAAGGGGATATATTATGATGATAATTTTGCGCTTGTCACAAGGTACTCTTCCATAAGATCCATCCTTGCACTCTAATCACAAATGGGCTGGCGCTTTCATCAGATGGATGTGAAAACTAAATTTCTCAATGGGATCATTAAGGAAGAGGTGTACATAGATCAGCCTGAATTTTTCGATATCTTCAACAGGGAGTTGGATGTGTGCAGAATCAAAAGAGCATTGTATGGGCTAAAGCAAGCACCTCGTGCTTGGTACACTCAGATAGACAGCTATTTCATTAGACTAGGCTTCACCAAAAGTGAAGCAAATAAAAACCTGTACGAGATCGTGGTTGAGGGTAAGCTATTGATCATTTTTATTTATGTTGATGATCTAACTTTGACTGGTGATGATCAGCTTATACACTCATGCAAGGAGGGCATTGCAAGGGAGTTTGAAATGAAGGATATGGGTCTCCTTCATTATTTCCTTGGATTAGAAATATGGCAGCGGGATGGTGAAATTTTTGTGTCTCAAGGAAAGTATGCAAAGGAGATACTGGGTAAGTTTAACATGGAGAGTTGCAAACCCATGGATACTCCTCTTCCAGGAAACTGGAGGAAAGAGGATTCTACTTTTGGAGAGGTAGTGGATGCTACTGACTATCGAAAGTTAGTGGGTTCTGTAATGTATCTAGTGAACACGATACCAGACATTTTCTACATAGTTAACCAACTAAGTCAAGCTATGGTTAACCCTACCAAGCTCTTTTGGAAGGTAGGGAAGCATTTCTTGAGATAACCGAGGGGCACATCAGAGTATGGTCTATGGTACAAAATAGCAGATGGAGTGAAGTTGCATGGTTTCACTGATGTAGATTGGGCTGGAAGTCCATCAGACAGAAAGGGAAAATTAGGGGGGATCTTTAGCATTGGGTTTACAACAATTTCCTGGTACATCAGGAAACAAAGATCTGTGGCACTTAGTTCAACGGAAGCGGAATACATGGCAACAAGCCAAGCTGCATGTGAGGCTATCTAGATGAGAAAGATATTGGTTGGTTTGTTTAGTTCTTAGATGGATCTGACAGTGATTCATTGTGATAATCAGAGTTGCATTAAACTCTCGATTAATCTTGTGTTTCATGACAGGTCTAAGCATGTATATATCTGGTACCATCATCTAAAATATTGTGTGCAGAGGAGGATCATGTTGCTTTAGTACATTCCCATAGAAGATCAGGATGTAGATATTCTGACGAAGGTGCTCACTAGGAGCAAATTTGAATACCATAGAGATAGGATCGAGGTGAAGGATAATCCCTTTCTTGTTGAGAGGGAGTGTTGAGATTCAACAAGAAGATTCAACACCCACTCTAATGCATTAAACACCCGGTGGAATTAAGCAGATGGTTGCATTAAGCATCTACACTAGGGTGGGGCCCACAAGACTATTTTTGGGTGCATGTCTATTTTTATTATCCCTTAATTTAGATGGAAATTCAAATGTAATCTATTCACATTGTGGACTTTAAATAATTAACAAAAGTGGTAAATTTAGTTAGCTAGTGAATTTCCAGTTAGAGGTTGGTTGGTGGGACATGCAGAGTAATTCTAGTTGTAACAGTGTTCGAAGTGTTGTGGTGTAAGTTGTAAATAGTTTAACTTAATTAAGTGAGTTAAACTCAGTTGTGCTAGTTTTAACTAAAGACACATTAATGAGAGATCTGGTTAATTAAATACTAATTAATTCACAATCAATGATCTCACATGCAACTGAGGATTTAATATTATTAGCTGCATACATGTCAGATCTAGTGGAAACCTAGTTGAGTTCTAGGTGAAAGGGAAGTTGAATATCAATTGTGACATTATCCGCTTACACACATGCAGGAAATCACTCATTGGATGTGCCCATGATACTTGCGTACTCAAGGCAAGAAATATTGTAACAATTCAAGTATTGCATTCAACATGGATTGCGCAATGAAGGCAGGTTGTTTGGAGGCAGTAAATTGGCTAAGGGATTTGCCAATTTTTGTATGACAGTGCGAGACAATTAACTGATGTACTGAGGGATCTTGTGAGAAGATTTCTGTATGTAGTTTCATGATCCATGATATAATATATAATAGAATATAGTGGGGTTTTTAGCTGTAATATTTCCCTGGGAAATTATCTGTGTTGTGTGATTTATCTTTCTTCACATTCATGTGATTAGCGATTGTGTTTTTTAATTCCGAAAATATTTGTAGAAGCGATTTAGTAATTAACTTTAGCACATTTTTTGATCGGGTGAATCCAACATATACATGCTTTTTGTATAATTTCTACATTGCGCAGTCAAGGTAGGCAAGAATTCTTATCTTTTAGGGATCTTTACCATGAGGGATTACGCAAGCAAGGCATGCTATATGGAGTTTGAGAATTGGCTATGTGTTGGTCAGTGTTGCATATGACAGTGTGAGAAAATTAGCTGAGTAATGGAGGGCTCTTGTGAGAAGAGTTTTGTAAGTAATTTTTTAGTGATCCATGCTTAATATATAATAGAAGATAGTGGGCATCTTAGCTGTAAGCTTTCCCCTAGAAATTATATGTGCTGTGTGTGATGGATCTTTCTTCATGTTCATGTGAATAGCGATTGTGTTTTTATTTATGAAAAATATTTGTAGAAGAAATTCACTATTTAACTTTAGTACATTGTTAGATCAGGTGAATCCAAGATATACATGCATGTTGTATAATTTATGCATGGTATCCAAGCACATGAAATTGCAGAAGTGAAGCAGGAGCTGAGTGTGTGACTGGATAGAATTCGAATTTGCAAAAAGACTTTCTTGGTGCTATAAAAAATTCAAGATTGAAATGGCTTTCAATAGCTTGAGGTTAGAGTATGCACTCGAGTGAAGATCGACTACATTGCTTGGAAGGACAGGATGGAGGCAGTATTTGAAGATAATGGCTTGAAGGAATTCATTGACAAAGATGTTCCTAAGCTAGATGCTGCAAATCTTGATGCATGGCAAAAAAAAGTGGCAAAGGCGAGGAGGATCCTCTTGGAGGGAGTATGAGACCAAATTGTCTCAAGCCTCCATGGGAAATCCACTCCATATGCAATGTGGAAGTCTTTGATAGATCTATTCCAAAGTAGCATCGACCATAGGAAATTTGCGCTCAAATATAAGCTCAGGAAGATCAAGTTGGAAAAGGGTGACACCATTCCAACATATCTAACAAAGTTTTTCCAATGTCGGGATGAACTAGGGAGCGTTGGAATAATATTTGCTGATGATGATTTGGTGAGCTTGGTTCTCCTAGAAATTCCCAAGAGTTCACATAGTTATCAAGACTTTGTCAATGGAAGGGAAATTTTTTTAGATTGGGAACAACCGTGGTTGGATTTGGTGCAGGAGGAGTTCAGACGGAACACCAGAGATGGATCTTCATATAAGAATGAGGATGAAGAGGTTTTTGCTTTGGCTTCCTAGGCAAGGAAGGGGAAGTGGAAGAAATTCCATTCTAAATCTGAGTCCATGAATGGCAAGAAGCAGGACATGTACAAGGTGAAGTGTTTTCACTATCACGAGCATGGGAATTTGCTACTAACTATCTACAAAAGAAGAAGAACAAGAAGGTTTTTGGATCTACAGCTGGTGAGGCCCCTCCCTCGCAATTTGATCTTGAATTCTTATTGATCGCATGCATGGCATCCAGTGCATTGGCATTTTTGTGGTATCTGGATAGTGGCACTTCCTTTCACATGACAGGAGATAATAAAATTTTAAGTGACTTGGAGGAGAAAGATCTCTAGATGCATGTTGAAATGTACGACGACGGACGGTGCAGTCCTACTGGGATTGGTACCCTTACCTTTAAAAGGGAGTCAGGTAAACCATTTCAATTAAAATATGTAATGCATATACCAGGTTTGAAGAAAATTTTGGTCTTAGTCGTAATGTTGGAGGATAGAGGCTATGACATTTTTTTTAGAGAATGAAAAATATTTCTTGCAACATAAAACAAAGGAAAAGCCAAAAGGACAGGGATTCAAGTTAAGAATCTCTAGAAGCTGGAGGTAGATGGCTTCGTAGCAATGATGGGCAAGGCATATCAAGTGGTGAGTCGAGATGAGGGAAAATTATGGCACAGGAGATTGGGCCATCTTGACCATGGAGCCTTGAAAGTCATGCAACATATTTCTATTGGTCTTCTCTGCGATACACTTGCATAGTCAAACACATGCAAGGGATTTATTATTGGAAAATATGTAAAGGCCACCTTTCACGAGAAGGAAAATTAAGCTTCGGGGATCCTTGAGAAAGTTCACACAAATGTGTTTGGTCCTTTGTTGGTTTCTTCAACAAGAAAACATAAGTACTATGTAATATTTGTTGATGAATTTTATTGTAATTGTTGGATCTTCTTCATGCAGAAGAAAGATAAAAATTTCTCTAAGTTCTGTGAGTTTAAGGCACTAGTGGATAAAGAGTTGGGGAAGCAAGTAAAGGCTCTTATGAGCTATAATGGTGGAGAATACATCTCTAATGAATTCAAGAAATTCTACAACAAAGAAGGAATTCGAAGAGAACTCATAGCGCCTCATAACCCACAGTAGAATGGGGTCGCGGAGAGGAAGAACAAAACTATTGTGGGTGTAGCACGAGCGATGTTACATGATCAAGGCCTACCGATGCATCTATGGGTGGAAGCATGCAATACAACGGTACATGTGAAAAATTGTTGTCCTCATAGAGTACTTGGCATGAGTACACCTGAAGAGGCTTTCACTAGTAAGAAACCTGATGTTTCACATTTTAAGATTTTTGGCTTATCTATTAATGTGCATGTGACCAAGGATGCCAGGAAGAAGCTGTAACCAACTGCTGAGGTTGGGATTTTTGTGGGATACACTGAAACACCCCATAATTATCGTGTGTATTTTAAAAATAGCAGAATGACTGTTGTGTGATAGGATATCAAATTTTACGAGGATAAATCCATGTCATTTTCCCTTGAGAGGGAGATGGACTTGCATGCAAAGGAGGAATTAATGGTTCCCAAGGATGAGTCTCAAGATGTGGATCAACCACATGAGGAGGTTCATGGAGTGGAGGAAATCACTCATGCAGATCCATCCATCAGAAATGGCAGAAGGCACACCATGGAAGCTGATGGGTTGAGACTTGATGCTCCACAGAATGTAGGAGCCCCTACTTCATAGCGTAGACAGAGACAATTTCCTGACCGATTTACTGGATACATGGCTCTTATGAGAAAATGTATTGTGACTGAACCATCTTCATTTCAGGAAGAAATATAGTAGCCTACTTGGGTTGATGTAATGGTGGAGCAGTATGACTCCATTTTCAAGAACAGTCCATGGGAGATAATCCCAAGACCAGTCGAAAAATCAATATTTTAATCGAGATGGATCTATAAGGTAAAGCAAGTTGCTAATGGGAGTGTGGAGAAATACAATGCCAGATTTCTAGCCCAAGGATTCTCGCAGATCGAGAGGATAGATTATGATGAGACTTTTGCACTTGTTGCAAGGTACTCTTCTATAAGATCCATCCTTCCACTCTCATTGCAGATGGGTTGGGGTATTCATCAGATGAATGTGAAAAATTCATTTCTCAATGTGATCATTGAGGAAGAGGTGTACATAGAGCAGCCTGAAGGTTTTGAAATCTTCAACAGTGATTCAGATGTGTGCAGGCTCAAAAGAGCACTATATGGATTGAAGCAAGCACCATGTTCTTGGTACACTCGGATAGACAACTATTTCACCAGACTGGGCTTCACCAAAAGTGAAGCAGATTCAAACCTGTACCATATTGTAGTTGAGGGTAAGTTATTTATCATTTTTATTTATGTTGATGATCTAATTTTGATTGGTGATGAGCAGCTGATGCACTCATGCAAGGAGGATCTTGCAAGGGAGTTTGAAATGAAGGACATGGGACTCCTTCATTATTTCCTTGGATTTGAAATATGGCAGTAGGGTGGTGAAATTTTTGTGTCTCAAGGCAAGTATGCATAGGAGATACTGGGTAAGTTTAACATGGAGAGTTGCAAACCCATGGATACACCTCTTCCAGGAATTGGAGGAAAGAGGATGCTACTTCTGGAGAGGTAGTTGATGCTATTGTATATCGACAGTTAGTGGGTTCAATAATGTATCTAGTGAGCACGAGACCAGACATTTTATACGCAGTTAACTAGCTGAGTCAAGTTATGGTTAAGCCTACCAAGCTCTTTTGGAAGGCGGGGAAGCACATCAGGGTATGGTATATGGTATAGGTAGGAAGATGGATTGAAGCTGCATGGGTTCACGGATGCAGATTGGGTTGGCAGTCCATCGGACAAAAAGAGCACATTGAGGGGGAATCTTTAGCATTGGATCGACAACAGTTTCCTGGTACAGTAGGAAACAATGATCTGTGGCACTCAGTTCAGCGGAATAGGAATACATGGCAGCAAGTCAAGCTGCATGTGAGGCTATATGGATGAGAAAGATCTTGGCTGGTTTGTTTGGTTCTCAGATGGATCCGACAATGATTCATTGTGATAATCAGAGTTGCATTAAACTCTCGATTAATCTTGTGTTTAATGATAGGTCCGAGAATATAGATATATGGTACCATCATCTCAGAGATTGTGTGCAGATAATGATCATGTTGCTTCAGTACATTCCCACGAAATATCAAGATGCAGACATTCTGACGAAGGCGCTCACTAGGAGAAAATTCGAATACCATAGAGGCAGGATTGGGGTGAAGGATAATCCCTTTCTTGTTGACAGGGAGTGTTGAAATTCAACAAGAAGATTCAACAGCCACACCTAGTGCATTGAGCATATGGATGCATTCAACACCTTGCTGCATTAAGCACCCAGACTAGGGTGGGCCCCACAGTATTTTTGGGTACATGTCTATTTTGGTTATCCATTAATTAAGATGGACATTAAACTGTAATCTATTCTCAATGTGGACTTCAATCAATTAAATGAAAGTGATAAATTCAGTTAGCTAGTGGATTTCAAGTTAGAGGTTGTTGGTGAGGCATGCAGAGTAATTCTAGTCATAATTGAGTTCGAAGTGCAGTGGTGCATGAGTTGGTGCAAGTTGTAAATAGTTTAACTCAGTTAAGTGAGTTAAACTCAGTTGTGTTAGTTGTAATTGAAGATACACTAGTGAGATATCAAGTGAAATAAATATTAATTAATTCACAATCAGTGATCTCACATGTATCTGAGGATTTACTATCATTAGTTGCATGCATGTCAAATCGACTGGAGATCTAGTTGAGTTCTAGGTGAAAGGGAATTTGACTATTAGTTGTAGGATTATTGGCTTGCAAACTTTCAACCAAACACCCATTGGAATACCCATGATACTTGCGCATTCAAGGCAGGCAAAAATTCCTGTATTTTAGGGATCTTTACCATCAGGGATTGCGGACGCAAGGCATGTTGTTTAGAGCCTGAGAATTGGCTATGTGTTGCTCAGTGTTTCATATGATAGTGTGAGACAATTAGGTGAGTATTGGAGGGCTCTTGTGAGAAGAGTTTTGTATGTAATTGTTTCATGATTCATGCTTAATATACAGTGGAATATAGTGGGTTTTTTAGCTGTAAAATTTCCCCTAGAAATTATCTGTGTTTTGTGTGATTGATCTTTCCTCATGTTCATGTGATTAGCGATTGTGTTTTTAATTCCAAAAAATATTTGTAGAAGTGATTCATTAATTAAATTTAGTAATTTTTTAGATCGGGTGTATCCAACATATACATGCATGTTGTATAATTTCTACACTCTACTCCATTATTGAGTGCACCTGTTTATAGCAGAGATTTCCTTTTATATCTCACTGCAACATAATCTACTATTGGTATGGTTCTTCTTCAGGAGGATCATGGAATTTGTGAGCATGCTATTTACTACCTTAGTCAAGGCTTGGTGGGTCCTGAACTCCAGTATTATCCCATTGAGAAATTAGCTTTGGCAGATGTTCATGTTGTCCAACCACTCAGGCAATATATCCTTTTTGCAAAACTTATGTTTTGGCAGCAGTTAATCCATTTCAATTTGTTTTCAGTAAGCGAGTGATTGCGGGAAAATAAAATCGATCTATTTTCACTTTGTAAGAGTTTGATCTTGAATTCGTGTCTAGAAAATCCAAGAAATATTTGGTATTTGCAGAGTTGATCTCTGAGTTGACCTGTGGAAATGAAATTGTTTATGAAGATTCGTTCCCCGATGATAATATTTTCCTCATTTCTTTACAGGATCCTTGGTATGGAGATCTCATTGTTTATCTCCAGACTTTGAAGTCTCCCTTAGCTTTTTTGAAAGACAAGCGTCGAAAGTTACATCACTTAGCAAAAAATTATCTTATTATCAGTGACACTCTATATCGTCATGGGGTTGGTTCGATCCTTAGATGTTGCTTGACTCTCGAAGAAGCTGAGGTTGTGTTGAATGATTGCCAAAATGGAGCTTGTGGTGGTCAATTATCTGAGCTTGCTACAACCCAAAATATTTTGCGTGAAGGATATTTTTGGCCCTTGATTTTCAAATATTGTGTTGAAGCAGTCAAAAAATGTCATCCTTGTCAAGTCTATAATCGGAAGATGTGTGCTCATCCAGCTCTACTCTTTCTTGTTGTCACTGTCGGTCCATTCAAAAAGTTGGGTATTTATTATACTACTTGTATCCCACCTTTGGAAAAGGGTCATAAGTACATTATCGTAGCAGTAGAATACTTTACGAAGTGGGTTGAGGCTATGCCTAATTTTGCAAACGATGGTGAAAAAACAGCCCTGTTTCTGTTCAACCAAGTCATTTATTGCTTTGATATTCCCAAAGAGATTGTAACTGACCATGGAAGTAATTTTCAGAACAATATGATGGCTGAATTGGCTCTTAAATTGGATTTTCAGCAGGAGCATTCATCTTCGTATTATCCTCAGGCCAATGGGTAGGTTGAAGCCATAAATAAGTCCTTATAGGTTATCCTTCAACAGAAAATTGATAAAGTCGGGTTCAATTGGAATTTCATGTTGTACCCTACACTTTAGGCATACCGAATGTCTATTAAGACTACAACCGCATTCACTCTATTCCAAATATTTTATGGGCTGGAATCAATCTTTCCTGTTGAATGCGAGATTCCTTCCCTTAAGTTGGAAGTCGAGCTTCTTCCTAACACTTCAAGTCTTGAATATTTCCTTTTTTATCTATAACATATCACTGAGCAGCACTGAGATGTAGGTATGATAAACGAGGGTCATAAGAAATGAGTGAAGGTTCAGTATGATAAGGTGGTCAAATCTAGGGTTTTATTTGAGGGTGACCTTGTTTTGTTTTATGCTCAAGACAAGGATGCTTTGGGGCAGGAAAGTTAAAATCCATGTGGTATGGCCCTTTTATTGTTAAAAAGGTCCTGAAAAAAGGGATATTATGCCTTGGTTGATTTCGACAGAAATGAGCTGGCAGAGCCCAGAAATGGGCCCTGTATGAAGAAGTATTATGCCTAGCATTTGCTTTATTTGTATATATTGTATTTTTTTACATATCTGTATATCGAATTTTAATGTGACTTTGATGATTTTGATTTTCTTTGGCAGGTGTTTATGGATGAGATGAGTCTGTTTGGCTTTGTCGATGGTGCTAGTTGACATACCCGGAATCTTGCTTAAGAAGCTCAGGTAATTTACTATCCACCCGGCCAGTTGCTAGTTTCAAGGGGTGTAGGAATTGGTCATGCTTCAAACAATGTGGCAGAGTACACTACATTGGTCAACCTACTCTCGGAGGCAATCTCTCTTGGTGTTGATTCGTTAGTAGTATACATGGATTCACAACTGGTTTTTTCACAATTAAATAAAACCTATCGAGTCAGAGACCCATTTTTACATTGATTATTGTTTGGGCAAAGTGATTGCCTATCATTTAATTTGTCAACCCAGGGGTTTCGTAAACTTGTGAAGCATGCGTGCACTGCATGTGCTAGAAATTGTCTTTCAGTTTAGATCAATCTAACTAGAAAATAACGAAAACCAATTTATCTAATCTATGAAATCAAATAATGAAAATGAAATTAAACTAACCTATGAAATCAAGTAACGAAAATAAAGCAAACAAATTCAAAAGAAAATATAACGCACACAATCACACTTGCAGGAATTGAAATTTTAATCTAAAAAAGCATTTCAAAGCATGTAAAGAAAAACAACTAAGGTACGTTCAATCACTTCAACATCCAATATGATAAAATCACCCTCTTGAAATGATGTACAAGCAACGGATTATACTTTAGTCTTTAAATCTATGAAAGCAATTAAAGCATGCAAAGGGAAAACTCAATCATTAGGGGAAGTTTGAGGTCTAAAATGGACCTACTAATGAAATTATAAAATAATAGTGGAAATAATAAGATACGATTTGATGATATCATCAAATTTTAGAGGGAAAAAATAAAAAACTAATTTTTCAACTTATCTCCCAACTTTTTTACTCAAATTTTTAGTGGGAGTACTCGTTGGATGCAAAATTTAATTCCTCATCCAATGAGTACCCATGTTGCATACTTTCGATGGACCCTGCTACACAGAAAATGAGAAATACATGAAAAACGTGATTGCAATCACATTTTTTCATGTATTTATCATTTTTCACATAATGAGGTCCATCAAAAGTATGCAACATGGGTACTCGTTGGATGAGGAATTAAATTTTGCATCCAATGAGTACTCCCGCTCGAAATTTTAGTAAAAACTTTGGGAGATAAGTTGAAAATATGAGTTTAAAAAGTAGTTTTATTATTTTATTATTTTTTAATCTTTTTACGCTTTTACTTAAAAAATGGTGAATCATCCCCCATGGTTGACACCATCATCTTGAATCCTATTGGTTCTTATAAATTATATTTTGGTTGTACATTTTTCTTAGGAGGCCCATTTTAGACCTCAAAATTCCCCTAATGAATTGCATAAGTTAGGTATTCAAGCATTTAGTTTAGAAATATGATAAAATCACCTTCTTGAAATGATCTTTAAGAACACCTAATTATACAATTGAATGAGGATCTAAAAAGCAATATAAAAGCATGTAAAAGTAAAGCTCAATGATTGTATAGGTTGAACATTTAATCACCCAACTTGGAAGTATGAAAAGCTTGATCTTTTAGGAACATTCAATTATACAATGAATTGATAGATTTATCTAAGAAAGTAAATAACATAACATGAAAGAAAACTAAATAATTGTGATCTCTATTTCCTCAAACTTAATCCAATTGGAAAATAGATAAATCTATCCTATTGAAATGTTTTTAGAAAATCAAAGGTTACACAGCCATTCTAAAACGAAAAATAAGAAAGCAAATAAAATTTAACCTATAAAAGCAAGTAAATCTCACACATTTTAGGTAGATCATCTAAAATTATGAGAGATGGTAAATCGAGATGCTCCATATGTAAGAAAAACCAAGTCAAAATGAAGGAACATATATGAGTAAGGTGCCACAATCTAATTCTGTATTCAAAGCTTGAGCATGACTCCAATTTTACACATGATTTGATAGGAGAAATCTTCCCCTATTTATACAAAAGATGAGAAGCTATCTCATTAATAAGAGTCCATGAATCTCTCCCTATATCTCTAGAGTTACAATCCAAATAGGAAGTGATAAGGAACATGTCTTCTTAGAGTTCTAATACAAATAGGAAATGAGAAACATATCCTTATGATCACGTGATCTTCTCCATCCAAATTCGAATTTTTCCTTAGGAGGCCACATAAGAGTCTTCTAGAAGCTTCTTTTTGACCTACACATGACAAAAAACTCATTCCACTTGTTATGTATAAGTATGTGCATATTATATTCTAATTTTTAACCACAAATTCAATTGAAAATACTAGGAATTAATAAAGTTTGGAAAAACATAAATTTAACCCAATAATGGTAATGGTAAGGTAAATGTAATGAAATGGAGGTGGAGTGAAGGTGATAATATGGAAATGTAAGTGAAAATGTAATGGAATTAAATGACAATTTCAAGGCCAGACATACCCGCCAACTGAAGCTATTGCATGTCCTGATGCAATCTATTACATTAATTCTCTTTTATCCTTTGAGCTTTGGCTTAACTTTGCATGATATCATTTGATAACTTCATACTTTTGCAAAGTCTTTTAGTTGAATTGCAACATGGTTGGTTCTTGTGTTTCAACCATATTTTTTGTTGCACTCAATTTTGATCTTTCAACCTTGCATAATGATAATTTGATTATTGTTGCAAACTGTATCTTTATTGGATTTCATCATGGTTGGTTCTTGTGTGACAACCATGATTGTTTTTTCATCCAATTATCTTCTAAGTAATTTTGAAAATTCATTGTATGCTCATAACAATAATGTAATAGTTAATATATTTTGAAAGTATGTGGGCTTTTGAATGTGTTAAAATGTGAGTATGAATGTATCCCTCCCCCCCCCCCAACTGATGGTATTGGAAATTTTATGAAATGAGGAAAATAACTGTTTTTTCCAAAAAATATCATTCTAGCTTTTCAAGGAATTCTATGGTAAAAAGTTAGAAAATGACATAACTTAACTTACCCTTTGGAAATGGATGAGCTGCATGTGTGGTGGCTGAAAAATTCTGATCATAATCTACTTCATGTGGTTGTACAAGTTATGGATAAAAGAGTCAAGATGACTTTTTATTTCTTCTATTGGAACTGTTGAATTTGTTGCGAAATGATGTTGATTCTGCAGCTGCCATCTGATTCTATTGTTGCCCTCTGATTCTGCAAATTTCATCTGATTCTGCAGCTGTTATCTGATTCTATTGTTGTCATCTAATTCTACAACTGCTATTTGATTCTGCAGTTGCAGAATGGTGCTGATCTGTTGTAGCTGAATATCTTCTTCATTTCCTTCAAAATGATCAAAATGATAGTCTTCATGTCTTAAAAAATCATTGGCATAATTCCTTCTATGTGAATAGATGTTATGATGTCGAACATAGCAAGAAATTGTTGACTTAGTTGCCATTAATGGATGCCACTAGTCAACACGAGAACTCTCACCATTCATGATAATGAGAGTCAAGATGTGCAAACACATCTTACTAGGTACGAATATTTTTGCTATTGTCGAGTACCTAGAAGATGCGATGAACAAGGGACATTAATGTATTCCCATTGTTCGTTAGCAAGAAGACTTGCCATTAAGGCATGCAAGGCTCAAGGTGTTTTTGTAAGGATTTTAGAATCAAAGGACTATAGACTCAATAATTTTCATTGAAACAAGGTTTATTTGCGAAATGAAAATGATAGGAGAAGGAAAATGGAAATGAAAGATGAAAATGGAAAATGACAATGGGAAATAAGCATATAAGTGAGCTTCTTGCTTTTATTTGTGGGTTAGGAGTAGACAAAAATTAATGGAAAGTGTATGTGAAAAAAAAATGAACAACTGACTCTTGCTGGGAAAGTAGCTGTGGCTTGCTCTAAATTGTTTGGTTGGATTTATAATTTAAAAGGGAGGAAAGGTAATGCTCTTAATGGATATGGATATGGACTTGTTCTTATGTTTCTCATGAAATTGGTCCTTTGAAGACCAATTGTGCACACAATTGGTTTCCTTCAATGATCATTCAATCATCCCAAACTTGCAAAAACTTGGCATAAAGAACATAAGCGTGTTAAAAAAGAAATGGCCAATTCCTTCCTGACGTAAAATTTGAATTCAAAAATAAAACAGATTAAGGAAAATCAAAAGTGTTATATTCAGTCCAATTCATGATATTGATAACAATACTTTTTTAAGAAATAACCATGAAAAATAAATTAACTCTCTGTTGTCGGATGACTTCATGTAATGTTCTCAGTAGTATGATTGGCATCCCAAAGATTAGCTCTATCCTGCAAGTTAAAGCTTCATAGAAAAATACACAAAAATAATTATGGTTTTCAAGCTTCTATGGTTATCAATTGATGAAGAAGAATCTGGATTTTCCACAGTGTCAGAGAATATATGTTGACGTTCGATGCCAATATTATAATTTTTAATGCCAAATATTCAGAAATCCAAGCAATCAAAACAAGATAGTCATCATCTAAATAATCCTTCAATTATTCTGCAAATCATTATTAAATTTGTCAAATTGAATCTTCATCTATGTTGCAATTTTTTTTCTTAAAATTATATATGTTACATTTTTAAAAATTTAAAAATATATAAATATATTTTTTTTTTAACAAAGCAATTAATAAAGAAAAGGAATTTTCAAACAAGGATGATGAACCATGGCAATGATGAATGAATTTTTTTCTGTGATCGAATCCCACCTTCACCATTTCTTTTACTTCGTGAATCTATGATCTGGAAGCTCACAACTTATATATGCTATGGGAGTTCATTTGGATGAAGGGCCTAGTCCATTATTTGCTTCAAATAACATAAGTCTGGGTAACTGCTTCATGACAGTTGGTGCTCTTTATATTTGTGATCAGATTGTTCAAGCAAACAAAATATTGTCTGAGGGGATTTGTTTTACAACCAGTTGTTAGATTGGATCTGAGCTCTAGAAGTTCTTCATTGTCTCGGATTTATTGCTTAGAAAATATATTAAAAATCACCTTTGCATCTTCCATTCCAATGTACAATGGAAGTGATTGCCTCAAATCAAAATTGACAACACAAAATGAAATCATTCATTTGGGAGTGGCTAGGTTGCAGGTGTTGGCTTCGTTTCCAGGATCCTTTTCACCCCTTACTGAAGATAAATTCTAGGAAGTCTTATTGTTTCTATTTTCTCTTCTATTAGAAAGGCATGAACACGAGGTAGTATAACCATTGGATCCAATGTAGGGAAAACATTGTTTTTTAAGAAAGTGGAAGGAGTCACTCAGTTGGTGGACAGTTGCAGAAGGCTGAGTCCGCCGTCAGATCTCTGACCACCTAGCTTTCTTTTAAGTTACATTTCAACATAATGGAGATATTGTGTGAGCACTAATCCTCACATGCCCTAGAAAGATTGTTTTTAGTGGCATATAAACAAGACCCTGAGCATTCAAACCTTTCTCCATCTGTTTCACTGCCAACAAAAACCATAACTATCTCTGTGAATTAATTTTAAAACCATATTTTTTTTATGGAATTTGGAAAATGGAGCTCCGAAGAACCTTGAATTTCTCCCAAATGGTTGAAAAATGCAGAAAATCACTCTCAAGTTACCTAGTTTCCCCCGTTCTTGAAAAAATCCATGTTTTATTTTTTTCTAATTCACCTCAGTTTGATTAGAAAATTCATTTTAAAATCATATGTCAAAACAACTACACATTTTCTAACTTCTGCTCTGGCAACAAAATTAATTGTTGGTTGAATAGGTTCATCAATTGCCACATGAATCGAGCATTTGACTTCAAATCGAAATCAAACTTCAACTTCCTGAAAAACATATATGTACAAAAAATTCACCTGTAAATGGATCGATGTAATAGGTTGCAGATGTAATTGAAGCCTGAAAGATGGTTTGTTTGATTATGCGTAGTGAAATATCACTTGTATTTGTACACAAAATCCCTAACTTAAAAGGATATGTGCAATGATCTGGTAGATAAGATCTTCTTGTACCTAAAATAGAAGAAGAAATTGTATATAGATAGAATGGAGGAAATGACGATGTGGAAAGGAAGACAGAGAATCTCCACATTTTGAAATGAATTCAGATTACTACAACATTGCATTGAAGGATACATAATTCTCTTTATCTCTCAATTGTCTTCATGTACAAAGTCAGTCGAGCGAGGTAGTGATATTTCTCTATTCATAACATTCCATGGGGAACTGCTGGAAACTGGGCAATCCCAACAGCTGCTGGAATGAGAAAATGGAAGGAAGGAGAGATGTACTTGTTTTGTTTGTTTATATATATATATATATATCTATATATATATATATATATATATATATATTTATTTATTTATTTTTATTTTATTAATTTTTAATTGCTTTTATATTAAAACGTTTTAGTTAAAAAATTATATATGTTACATTTTTAAAAATATTTAAAAATATACATATATATTTCTTTTAAACAAAACAATTTATTAATAAAGAAAATGAATTTGACAAGTTTTATTTTGCTTTTAATTTTATTTTTATTTTAAAGTTTATTGAAAAATCAAATTAAATTAAATCAAATGATAGAAACAAAATTTTAGCTATAAAATTTCATTTCGTAGCTAAATAATTTTTTTAGATTTTATGATATATTAACAAAACAAAAAAATTTCTTTTTCTGATCCTCCAGGTCACATGAAGTGCAGGAGAGCATACTCGAGATTTTTATTTTATTTTGTTAGCATAATCAAGATTTTATCAATCGATTCCTTTGTAAATTTTGTAAAAATAAAATTAAAAGGATTGATCTTATACCTTAAATTATTGCTCATGATCTTTACTTGTGTTCCTTGTTCTCAATCATTTATTTTATTGCAAATCTTTCCTGCCAAGGGTTAGTAGATGGGTAGTTCTTTCTGCACCACAAATCATCAAATTTGTCCTAAAAAATGATAAAAATTTATTTTTATTTTTCCTATCTATCTAAAAAAAACTATTTTTATTTTATTTTTAAGTATATTCATGCTTACAATGAAGCCATTTACGGATTAGAATTTCTGAAATGCTCATATCCAAACTTAAAAAATGTACCTGATTGTTTGTAAGGATATGAAAAATCAACTTGACCTTTTGATTTGTTGCAAGGATCTATTGAAGAATTGATGAATGTTGTGGCGCAATCGCTTTTTGATACCATTCCTCAATGTAGTCTTTGTGCTGCATTCTAGACCGTTTGTCCATAAATGGTTAGTAAAAACAAAAACACATAAAATACACTCTAGACTAAAAGCTAGTTCCTATGCACACTTCCCCAGCAACGATGCCAAAATGTTGGGGCAAAGTGAATGCATATTATTTAATTTGTCAACCCGGGGGTTTTGTAAACTTGTGAAGCATGCGTGCACTGTATGTGCTAGAAATTGTCTTTTAGTTTAGATCAGTCTAACTATAAAATAAAAAAAACCAATTTATCTAATCTATGAAATCAAATAATGAAAATAAAATTCCACTAACCTATGAAATCAAGTAACGAAAAGAAAGAAAACAAATTCAAAAGAAAATATAGCATGCACAATCACACTTGCAGGAATTGAATTTTTATTCTAAGAAAGCATTTCAAAGCATGTAAAGAAAAAAAACTAAGGTACGTTCAATCACTTCAGCATCCAATATGATAAAATTACCCTCTTGAGATGATGTACAAGCAATTGATTATACTTTAGTCTTTAAATATAGGAAAGCAATTAAATCATGCAAAGGGAAAACTCAATAATTGCATAAGTTAGGCATTCAAGCATTCAGTTTATAAATATGATAAAATCACCTTCTTGAAATGATATTTAAGAACATCTAGTTATACAATTGAATGAGGATTTAAAAAGTGATGTAAAAGCATGTAAAATTAAAGCTCAATGATTGTATAGGTTGAACATTCAATCACCCAACTTGGAAGTATGACAAGTCACCTTCTTAGCCTAATCTTTTAGGAACATTCAATTATACAACGAATTGATATTTTGATCTACGAAAGTAAATAATAGAACATGAAATGAAACTAAATAACTGTGAGCTAAATTTCCTCAAGCTTAATCCAATTGGAAAATAGATAAATCTATCCTATTGAAATGTTTTTAGAAAAGCAAAGATTACACATTCATTCTAGAAGTAATACTAAGAAAGAAAATAAAATTTAACGTATATAAGAAAGTAAATCTCACACATTCTAGGTAGCTCATCTAAAAGTATGAGAGATGGTAAATCGAGATGCTCCATACTGTTATGCGAAATTATGGATTAAGGATAAAACATTATTCCATAGATGTAGAGCTCACCTAGAACAACAGGTTAAAGAATTTGCAACTACTTTTCCTAACTGTAAATAGACACACATAACAGATCAACGAACTTACTTGGAGTCCAAGTGCTTCCTATTCTCCTTTTTTCGCTCTTTTTGTAGCTTCAAATATGAGCTAGATCACCAAAATATTTCCTACAAAGATGAACACTAAATAGAAAAAGATAGCAATAATACAAATGTCTATTCAAGTTATTCAGTTAAATCAATAAAACATGAACCATATGCATCAAATAAGAATTCATAATATGAAATACATGAGATTATACAGATACATATGTGGGAAATTAAGCAACAATATTTATTAATGGATAAAAGGGGAGGTTACAACCAAGTGATTGATTTAGTGTCACCATCTCCAACAACATCCTAGCCTCATCACAATGCACATCTCTCCAGCAGCATGTCACTCAAATCAATTCCTCAATTGAAATTCCACCAGCATTTCTCTACTCAAATTCTTCCTTATCAAATACTAAGATCTGTGCTCAATTTATAGAGGAGCTGAAGGTAGTTTTACAATCAATGAATTTATAATAATAGGCAAGACATGTTCCTAGTCTCAGAGGTATCAAATGGATACATGGATTCAAATTTTGACACATGTGAACTCTTCTAGAAGGCACTGGCCAAGTGGAGATTCCAGAACAATGAGAATTTCGCTCCCAATGTGCCCAGTGCACCCTTGAGTAGCAGGAAGTGCTTTGTAGAGCACCCTTGATTGGGGTTACTTGCATATGTAGCAGACCTAATCCCTATAGAGGCAGCGTTGGTGAGCTCTCATATGATATATTATAAACTTCAAATCTTGGAAACCTTTTCAGATGAAAGTCATGGATGATTTGTCATGTTCTTTGTCTTAGGGCATGTAACAACTAAAATGATAGGGAATGATAGACCCTATTCATCGGTTCTAGAGATGATTTCTAGTTAACCAGGTCATTGGGAATGGTGCCCAAATTGACCTATAACAATTGCCGCCTAAATCATGAAGTCAGAATAATAATAACAATATTTTGATTGAGATACTTTACACTATGATGGGCTGGAGATGAAGCGAAGTGGAGACCTGCAGAAATCCTACAATACATTACATCATGATATATCCTCTTGATCATAATTTCTAAGGGAAGGCATTCCCATGCTCAGCACATAAACTTTCCAATAACATGTACATAATTCAGAAAGTTGTCTACATTGGAATGTTGCCCAATACAGACATGCCTACAGATATAAGCCCATGTTTGGATGACGATCTTTATGTAAGGTCACCGTACAAATGATGTGTACAAAAATCCTGAAATTGCAGCCCAGATGGCTGAAACTAGATTCTAGGTCTTCTTATCTCGTTCAATCGATCATTCGGGTACAAGTCTAGCCATGTGAATATATGATTTGTAGTCAGACATGGAAAGACATCGTTTGATTACTAGCCAATGATGTGAGATTTTAACAAACATGAGAGAACCATCATTGATGTTAATTTCCCTCAAGGTACTGCAATACATTTCATAAGGTGTGAATAGATGATTTGATGTCGAACGCCAAACAAAATCTTTTGGTCAAAAGTCTGGAAATGAAGATCTTGTCAATGCTGTAACAAGCCTCATGGTACTAGAATATAATGTTTCTAAGTGAACTTCCTGGATAACGATTTTTCATCGACAGGAAGCCACCTTTTTGCGAAATGGGAGTTACTAATTTCATAGACAAAGGTATGACTTGATATAGCAATTTTCAAGGATGATTGTCATGAGAATGAAGGTTTATGAGTATCACAGAAGGATGAGTATTCAATGTATGACTTCTTTTGGACATATCCGCGACATTGAGATGGGTTGGCAGCATTGACCCAAAACCAAAGTGAAGGTATGATGGACCATAGGTATGACTGAACCGTCAAGAATATTACCCAACCCAAACATTCACGGTGATGAAGTGAAGTGTCATGTTCAAGAGCGACCTGCTACCGTAAAAAGTTTTGTTCACTTTCCCAAATTTTCCTCGGTCATTTATCAACCAGTACCTCTTTAATTTTTAACAAGTTTGAGGAGGATAACATTTTCTTGATCTATAATTCAACCCTTACGGTGAATAAATTATCGCTATTTAATAATTTAACGAGTTTAGCGATGAATGAAACTCGATTCTTGCCATGATCGACAAGCTCATCGCTATTTTATGTTTTAACAAGCTTAATGACAGTGACAACTCGGTCCTTTTTTATATTTAGAGAGTTTGAAAAGGAGGATGAAAGAAAACTCCATAAGTACTTTTTCGTAAAGTTTTCGCTCAGATCCGAAAAAAGTGTAAAATAGTATCTGATAGAACCTCTTTAGTCATGTTTGACCAAGGTATTCCTTTTTCATAAATAATATATCTTAGTTTGGGAAAGGGTTAAACTTATATTGAGTAGATATCAATTCATTTACTTTTACGAGCTCGAAAAGACAAGTGCTCAACAATATTTTCAAATTATCGGAGTCTGAAAAGAGCTAAAAGAAGACTCCAGGGGTTCCTTTTTTGCTGTTATTGAATCTCGAAAAAGATATAAAATTGCGCAATCCTTTTTCGTTTTTAACAAAGCTCAAAAAATAAGGAGAAAAAGTATGCTTTGTGGTCAAATAATTCTTGAAATAAATCTACACGACTAATCTATTCATCAATTGTAAAAATTGTTCAGAACAACATCAAATGGATTAAAAATACCTGTTTCATGATAAAAACATAATAAAACCATAGTCATAGCAATAAATATGATTTGCAAACAATTAAATGACTATTAAAAAGAGTTTTACTATTCATTTTTACCATTCCATAGTTACCATTTGAATTTTGGGGCTCTAAACTTGATTTTTCCCCTGAACTTCAGCTGTTGATTGTGATCGTTTCTGTGGACGGATTTCATTGCCGTTGGATCCAAGTTAGTGCCATGAACCCTTTCTTTCCTTTAGTAATCATTTCATTTCCATTCATTGCAAATTTTTAGGGTTCTGGGGGCCCTAGGGTAAAGTGTACTCCCAAAGAGGGAAACACACCCTTGGACATCAAAAAGTGTGTTGAATAGTAGCTAAAATAAAGGCTAACTGCATGTACAATGCACTGTCTCTTGTCCTAGGTTGCGTTGGGTGCAATCTTCATTTTATTTTTTTGCATTATACCCAAAATTTGCCCAATTTTTTGCATTGAATGGAATCTAATGGCTCTTATGGTTGTATTTTAGGTTTTCATCATATTATAATGACGATTACATGGAGGGAAAGAGAGCATGAAGAGCAGGATATGATTTCCCTAATGATCCAGGCACAGTAATAGCCCTAAGAGATTGTGGACT
Source organism: Pinus albicaulis (assembly GCA_034641835.2). NCBI lineage: Eukaryota > Viridiplantae > Streptophyta > Pinopsida > Pinales > Pinaceae > Pinus > Pinus albicaulis. The sequence continues at coordinate 140,150,342 of CM076576.1, forward strand.
GTTAAAGTACTTCTGGTTGTCAGGGATGAGGAAAAAAATAGAACTCTTGGAGTTCTTAGTTCGAGCATGGGATATAGCTATCGATGCATTTAATATTAAGAACAAAGTGGTTCCCATAACAGTAGATGATGTATAATTTCTTACAGGTTTCTCGAGGAGAGGCTTTCCTATCTTGCTCTCAGGGTCTATTGTTGGAGGAGAGACTATGAGAGATTATGTTTTGCAACATTGTTATCTAGGGGAATAGCCAAGAAAAATGGAAAGATAAACATCTGGGATGTTAGATATTTTCCTTTGAGAACTATCCTTTTAAAAATCACAAAACTTGCTAGCACCATTACACTACAAGTAGCAAATAGATCGTATATGTAGTACACGCTAGAGTGTATGGAGCCAATAGTCTTCAAATAGTCTGAAGCTGTACATTCTCAGATAAAAGAGAACTTGAACAAAGCAAAGAGAGGAAGGAGGAAGAACTTCAGTTATAGTTAGATCCTCATATCATTCGACTTAGAACAGATTCCGCTGATGCAGCCACATCATGTGACACTGGATATGTCTAATCCTAGAGATCCACAGATGCAGAGATGGATAGAACTAATGGATAGGCATGCAAGCCAATCGATCATTGTGATCTCGACTGTGTTCTTTGCCTGGTTCTGGCAACATATTTTTGCCATCGATGAGTATGCATACATAGGCATTGATTTCTGAGGAGATCCAGATTTAGCTTTACTAGAAGGTGCTCAGTGGGGTGCAATGGGTAAGAATATTTTGACCATGTTTTTTATTTTCCTAAGGTTTATACAATTTTTTTGTATTTTTTATGTTTTCCCAAGACTAAAATAAATGTTTGATGTAATGCAGATGTTGGTTGAGTTTAACCGGTGGAGGAACTGGAGTGTGTAGCAGATGAGCCAGCAGCGAGGTCTATCGAGAGAGCAGTCCTTTAGGATCTTGATATGGCTCAGACTCTGGCTGAGCTTTGGTAGCACATAAAGGGGTTGGCCTTCGGGAATCCGGATTGCCGAATCGAAGAGTTACCCATGCGACTACATAGGATAGCTATATCTATAGCATGTTACCATGAGAACCACTAGTTTACTTTTGACCTTTTGCATACATTTTGAGGTCAGATGAGCAATTTGTCTTGGGCAAAATTTTTGTAAAAACCTATGACTATCTATCTATTTGATTTTAGTTTTTTTCCTATGTTTATTATGAAATCCTATTCAATGATGTGAATTTTTTATTTACATGTGTTACAAATGTCTTTCTAAAACTTTATTAGCTAAAGAATAATTCAATGTGTTCAAATTTCTGGAAATGTGTTGATATTGAATAAAATCAAAGTGTATTTCCAAAAGTAGAACTCTTAGGAAAAATATATGAAGTGTTGGATTTCTAGCAGTATAAACACTAGTAAGTTGTAATACCACAAGTTGTGAGTCTAACCTTATGATAATGCGGTTAATACCAAATGAAATGGCATTAGAGAGAATTTTTATCAACACGCTATACTCAACGATATTTTTCATCGATCTACTGATATAAATCCCTTGAAAACTCACTAACTCACTGTTTAGAGAAAAAATGGCCCACGTTGTAAAGGATAGATTCTGCGTACTATGACTAGCACCATCATCATATCCAACAAATGGTTCCAAAGATTTAGACATCTGTGATGAAATGTAAAGTGGATTACTAACGTCAAGAAAACTCTAAAAACAAACTAAGACAGTGAATGAAAATCAAAAGCATATATATACAATATAATACAAAAAATTACTACACTCATGATTAAGCATAGTAACGTTTCAAATGCAACCCATTTTTGGGCTACGCCAATAGAATTCCATCGTAATCAACTAACTCGTAGGCACACTTAGCAAGAACTCTTTTGACAATATAAGGGCCATGCTGTAATGGTTCAAATTTTCCTGTACCTATTACATCAACTTCTTGATCATAAAGTAGGACCAACTCGCCCTCTGATAAAATGTGAGGCTGGACATTTTTGTCGTATTGCGCCTTTATACGTCTCTTATGCGCTTCATTGCCCAATTGGGCTTCACGACGCATTTCATCAAGATGGACGAGGTTAAAAAGACGTGCTTCTTCTTGTGAGGTATCAAGTAACAAGTCGATTGTGAGTTTTAACGATGGTATTTCACATTGTTTTGGCAAGATAGCTTCCAGATCATACACCAATTGAAAGGGAGTAAATCAAGTTGCATTTCTCATCGAGGTTTGATACGCCCACAAGGCTGAGTACAGGATCAAGTGCTAGTTTCTTTTACGAACTCCTATCATTCGTTGAAGCATACATTTAAGAATTTTGTTGATAGCCTCAACTTATCCATTTGATTGTGGATACTAAGGAGTAGAATTTTCATGTGACAATCCTAACTTGGAATTTAATTCAGTCATCATGTGGTTGTGAAAATGCTTCCCATGATCTGTAACTATAGCCTATGGGACCCCAAATCGTTCAATAACAAGATTAAAGAAAAAAAATGCAGTTGTTTGTCCTATGTTGTTGAATGTAGGCATCGCATTGGCCCATTTGGTAAAGTATTCAACTACGATAATAATATAACTATGCCCCCCAGACGAATGAGGGTTACAGGTCATGAATTCAATACGACATTTTGAAAATGGTCCCACAGAGAGAACAGGATGAATTCGTGCTAGCAGTTTGCGAATTTTACAATAAAAAATATGGCACGAATGACAACTTCTAACTGCGAGGATGCAGTTGCGAAATATTGTAGGCCAAAAGTAACTGACGTAGAGTATCTTCTGCACGGTAGCGTATCCAGATAAATGTCCACCACAAGCCCCAAAATGAAAATCATTTAAAACCTTTTCGGCCTCCTCATGAGTGAGGCACCTCATTAAAATGGTATCGACACCATGACGATAAAGTGTATCGTCGATGATTATATAATCTTTGGCCTGGTATTGAATACGTCGCTGTTCAGAGTGAGAGGTATGAGGTCAAAATGTTTGAGTTGTTGGGTGTGGAGCCTAATTATCTTGTTTACTTTGTATCACAGCATTGGACCCCTGTACCTTAAAAGGGGCGGCAACGCCACCTGTAATTAATCGCTACCATGGGGGGTCTTGGGGGGGCGGCAACACTTTTCGGAGCCTCCCCTGGTGGGGGTTCGGGGGCAGCGCCCCTGAAGCTAAAAACAGATGTAAAATTTCCTTGTAAAAGTATAGTAATTTCTAGTCAATCTGGGTCGTTCATTAGGAAAATGATCTGATGGTAGAATTTATGTTTAGATTAGGGTTTTTTACCCTAGAAGGCAACCCCCTTGTATATATGAGGGCATTGTATTGCGGCTGTGCATTGTATGTGTATTCTCGAAGCGAGAAACAGAGAGGGAGACTGTGAGAGAGAACAGAGGATATTACAGCGGATCTGCTTTAGGTTTTGTCTCTTCATTTTTGCTGGATAATAGAAAGGAAGGACTGGTTGTTCGGGGTGGACGTAACCCAAACTGGGTGAACCACGTATATCTGTGTCTCTCTAGTTTTATGTGTTTTGTGTGCTTTTATTTTCCGCATATTTTATGTGTTACATTGATCCATAATATATAATTTTATAACAACTGGTATCAGAGCCGAAGGTCTATTTGGCTGATAAACTCGCAGGAAAGAAGGGTTCCTGGTTCGAGTGGGAGCAATGGCGGAAGATGGTAAGTTTAGGGTCGAGAAATTTAACGGCCAAAACTTTCTGTTGTGGAAGATTATCTGTATCAGAAAGATCTATACCTACCATTGAGTGGAAAAACAAAGAAGTCGGCGGCCATGACAGACGCGGAATGGAACATTCTCGATAGAAAGGCACTCGGAATATTGCGGTTGTGCCTTGCGGCGTCAGTCGCCTTCAATATTTCGAAGGAAACAACAATAGAGGGTTTGATGCAGATGTTGGCGAAACTATATGAAAAACCCTTGGCCTCAAACAAGGTATTTCTTATGAAACGACTATTTAATATGAAGATGTCGGAAGGTGGATCTGTTGCAGACCATTTAAATGAATTTAATACAGTTACCAGTCAGTTAAGTTATGTAGGGGTAAACTTTGATGATGAAGTTAGAGCTTTGTTATTCTTGTGCTCATTGCCAGAGAGTTGGAATGGTTTAGTAATGGCCATTAGTAACTCTGTCTCTGGATCTAGTACTTTAAAGTTTCATGATGTTGTTGGTGCTATCCTTAGCGAGGAAATGCGACGGAAAAGCTCCGGTGAGACATCGAGTAATGCTTTGAGTGCAGATTCTAGGGGAAGAAGAATGGAAAGAGGAAAGAGCTCGAGATATCGCAGTAAATCAAGGAAAGGCAGATCCAAGTCCAATCGGGGATAGTGTGCTGGAATTGTGGAAAGAAAGGACACCTAAAGAAAGACTGTAGATCTCGGAAGGGAAAAGAAGGAGACACATAGCAAGAAAACAATCACGAAGCAAATGTGACAGGTGATGTGTTACAAGATGCTTTGATTCTTTCTTTCGAAAATGTTACTGATTCTTGGGTTGTAGATTCAGGGGCTTCATTCCATGCCACACCTGATAAGAAATATTTTCATGACTATGTTCAAGGAGATTTTGGACAAGTTCGTTTGGGTGATGAAAAACCCTGTAAAATTGTTGGAATGGGTAAAGTTCTTGTAAAACAACAGAATGGAAACCAATGGCTACTAAAGGAGGTAAGGCATGTTCCAGATCTGAAGAAAAATCTGATTTCAACAGGGCAGTTAGGCAGTGAAGGTTGTGTGACAACTTTCACGGATAAAACTTGGAAGGTCACCAAAGGAGCCCTGGTAATAGCAAAAGGCAAAAAGGTTGGTACATTGTATTTATGCAATGGTATTTCTAACTCTGTTAATGCTTTAACTTCCAAAGGAGCAGATGCAGCATTATGGCATCATAGGCTCGGACACATGAGTGAGAAGGGAATGAAAATTCTTCACTCAAGAAATTTGCTGCCAGGTTTGAAGAATGTTGATTTGGATTTCTGTGAGAATTGCATTTATGGAAAACAAAAGAGAGTCAGATTTCTCAGAGTTGGGAAAGAAAAGAAGAGCGAAAAATTGGAGCTTGTGCATACAGATGTATGGGGACCTGCTCATGTATCATCTCTTGGTGGCTCTCATTATTATGTTACTTTTATTGATGATGCAACTAGAAAAACTTGGATTTATTGTATTCAGAATAAATTTGATGTATTTGATACTTTCAAGAAATGGAAAGCTTTCGTTGAGATTGAGACAGAAAAGAAGTTGAAGTGTCTCAGATCAGACAATGGAGGTGAATATTGCAGCAAAGAGTTTGATAGGTACTGTTCAGAGCATGGAATTCGTAGAGAGAAGACAGTTCCAAGAACACCACAAGAAAATGGTGTGTCAGAAAGGATGAACAGAATAATCATGGAGCATGCAAGGTGCATGAGATTGCATGTAGGATTGCCTTTACAATTTTGGGCAGGTGATGTAGATACTGTTGTCTATCTAATAAACATAGGGCCTTCAAGTTCCTTGGATGGTGGTATTCCAAAGGAAGCATGGATAGGTAAAAAGGTAAACTACTCTTTTTTAAAGCCTTTTGGTTGTGAGGCCTTTGTCCATATTAATAAAGAAAACAGAACAAAGCTTGAGGAAAAATCAAAGAAATGTACCTTTATTGGATATGGTGCTAATAATTTTGGTTATCGCTTATATGATTATGAAAATCACAAAATCATTAGGAGAAGAGACGTAATATTCAATGAAAAGGTCTTGTATAAGAATCAGCTGCAGGAAAAGAAACAGGAAAAGGAAAGCAAGGAATACATGGTTCTTGATGAGATAACTGAAAAAGTAAAGGTGCCTGAAAATAATAATAATCAACAACCACAGCAGCAACAACCACCACAACAGCAACAGGCACCTCAAACACCTGAAAGTGGTGTTAGAAGATCTACCAGAATAAGTAGACCCCCTGAACGATACTCTCCTTCATTATATTATTTATTGCTGACTGATTCTGGTGAACCTGAATGTTATGAAGAAGCAATGCAGGTTGAAAGTAGGAAGAAGTGGGAGATAGCCATGGAAGAAGAGATGGACTCCTTAATGCATAACCAGACTTGGGACTTAGTCAAGTTGCCTGCAGGTAAAACTGCATTGCAGAATAAATGGGTTTACAGGCTGAAGGAAGAAGATGGAGGAAAAGAGAGGTACAAAGCTAGACTTGTGGTGAAGGGGTTTGCACAAAAGAAAGGTATTGATTTTGATGAAATATTTTCTCCTGTTGTTAATATGAATTCAATCAGAACTATCTTAAGTCTAGTAGCAGCGGAAGATTTACATCTTGAACAGTTAGATGTAAAGACAACATTTCTCCATGGAGATTTGGAGGAAGAGATATACATGCAGCAACCAGAAGGATATGAGGTAAAAGGGAAAGAAAATTTGGTGTGCAGGTTAAAGAAGAGCTTGTATGGCTTAAAACAGGCTCCAAGGCAGTGGTATCTAAAATTTGACAAGTTTATGTCTGAACAAGGTTATACTAGATGTCACTCTAATCATTGTGTTTATCTAAAAAGGCAAAATGATGGCAGTTATATTATATTGTTATTGTATGTAGATGACATGCTTGTTGCAAGATCTAACATGCAGGAAATAAATGTGCTCAAAAGAAAATTGGCAAATTCATTTGCAATGAAGGATTTGGGAGCTGCAAAACAAATCCTTGGTATGAGGATAACTAGAGACAGAAAAAATCGTGAATTAACACTGTCTCAGAATGAGTATATAGAAAAGGTGTTGAAAAGATTTAATATGCACAATGCAAAACCAGTTAGTACACCTTTTGTTAGCCATTTCAAACTTAGTAAGGAGATGTGCCCCAAGACCCAAGAAGACATGGATTATATGTCTAAAGTTCCATATGCATCAGCAGTTGGAAGCTTAATGTATGCAATGGTCTGCACAAGGCCTGATATTGCACACACAAGGAGTTGTGGGCAGCAGATGAATAACTGCAGCATAGTGACATTGGATGGCAGTAAAATGGATTCTCAGATATTTGAGAGGTACAACAAATCAAGCATTGTGCTTTGGTGGTTCAAACATTGCTCTACAGGGATATGTTGATGCAGATATGGCAGGTGACAGAGATAACAGGAGGAGCACTACAGGATATGTATTTACTGTAGGTGGAACAACTATCAATTGGGTTTCAAAAATCCAAAGTGTTGTTGCACTTTCAACAACAGAAGCAAAGTATGTTGCTGCTACAGAGGCTAGTAAAGAAATGATTTGGTTACAAAGGTTTATGGGTGAATTGGGTAAGAAGCATGATATGGGCACGTTATACAGTGATAGCCAAAGTGCCATTCATCTTGCAAAGAACTCAACATTTCATTCCAAGACTAAACACATACATCTCAAGTACCATTTCATATGGTCAGTATTGGAAGATGGAGAGTTGAAGCTGGAAAAGATACACACTAGCCAGAATCCTGCAGATATGCTAACAAAAGTTGTAACCAGGGAGAAACTGAGAACATGCTTAGTTTCAATTGGTCTTCAAGGATGACGATGAAGATGAGGAATAGCCAGGTCCAAAGAGGAGTCATTGTCCAGCAAATGAAGCAGCGGTGGAGTTGCTACAATCAGTCTCCAAGTGGGAGATTGTTGGGTGTGGAGCCCGATTATCTTGTTTACTTTGTATCACAGCATTGGACCCCAGACGGGGTGTGCTGGGGCGAAACACCGCCCGTAATTAATCGTCGGGGGTCCGTGGGAGGTAGCGTTTAACTGTGGGTTCGAGGGCGGGGCTTCGGGCTAAAATAAGTAAAATTGCCTTGTAAAAGTATAGTAATTTCTAGTCAATCTGGGCCGTTCATTAGGCAAATGATCTGACGGTAGAAGTTATGTTTAGATTAGGCTTTTTTCCCTAGAAGGTAACCCCCTTGTATATATGAGGGCATTGTATTGCGGCTGTGCATTGTATGTGTATTCTCGAAGCGAGAAACAAAGAGGGAGACTGTGAGAGAGAACAGAGGATATTACAGCGGATCTGCTGTAGGTTTTTTCTCTTCATTTTTTCTGGATAATAGAAAGGAAGGACTGGTTGTTCGGGGTGGACGTAGCCCAAACTGGGTGAACCACGTATATCTATGTCTCTCTAGTTTTATGTGTTTTGTGTGCTTTTATTTTCCGCATATTTTATGTGTTGCATTGCTCTGTAATATATAATTTTCTAACATGAGTTTGGAGATAAATGATGAAATATCCATACCAAGGATCAGATGATCCGATCAGAAACAGAGACTTTTCAGGAATTTATGGTTCTGATGTACTTTCAGTACTATCAGAGGGAAGGTCACAAAGAAGCTTAGCCAAAACTAAAGACTTCTTTGACTTGGATTTGATGAATTCCAAATAAAATTCCTACAAAATGACAATCCATTTTGAATATTTCCCCCCTAGCAATTGATGTGATAAGATATAAGTCACGGGGTTGCAATCCGAAATGAAAGTGGTCTTTCATAGCAGGATATAGTGGCGAAACCTTTGGACAGCTTGAATAGCTGCCAAGGCAAGCTTTTCTATGTATGAATACTTAGCTTCTGTATCATTGAGATTATGACTCAAATAATGGATTGGATGTTCAATTCAGTCTTCTACTTGGACCAAAACCATAGCAATGGTCATTTCAACCACAGAGATATATAGGAAATAATCATTTTGATAATTAGAGGGATACATTAATGATGCTCGGACAAGAGTATCCTTGATAGCATCAAAATAATCTTGCACAACTTGGTCCCAATGGAAAGGAACCCCCTTTTGCAAGATTTGAGTAAATCCTTTAGCCATTTCAATGTAGTTTGGAATGAACCTTCCTAGGAATTTAGCCTTTCCTTGAAGTTTCTGTATCTAAAGTAAATTTGATGGTTCACGTGAATCAAGAATGGCTTGAACCTTCAATGGGTTGATTCTAATTCCTTCTTTTGAAACTAAGAATCCAAGAAAATGACCAGAACCAACACAAAACACACATTTATGTGGGTTGAGGCGTATTTTTTAATGTCAGCAACGTAAGAAAATGGCTCTCAAATGCATCGAGTGATCAGTCTGATTTCATGAATGCACAGGTAAATCATCTAGATAACGTTGAAGAATGTGCTTGATGTCATTGAAAGCATAGTTCATTTCTATCTGAAAAGTTTCCTCGGCATTCTTTAAACCAAACGGTAGTTTCCTATAAGTGAATGTGCCCCAGGGAGAGATGAATGTTGTCTTATGTTGATCCTCTGGGTGGATGTTGATTTGATTTTAGTCGGAAAATCCATCCATGAACGAAAATATTTCACATCCAACACAATCGTCAATAATCTGGTCAATAAAGGGAGTAGTATGGTTGTCTTTTGGACAAGCAATGTTGATGTCCCGATAAAAAATGCACACTCTAATGGTTCCTTATTTTTTCATGACAGGAATGATATTGGAAACCCACTCAGTTAGCGGAATAGGGTAAATGAAACCAGCACGCAAACGTTTTTCAACTTCTACTTTGATGGCAATGACTTTCTTTGCATGAACAGGACGAAGTCGTTGACACACCGGTTTAACATCAGGATACATATTAATAGTGTGTTCAACAATACTAGTATCTATGCATGGAATTTCCTCGTAAGACCAAGAAAATACATCAAGGAATTGAAGAAATACAGAGTGATATGATTCGAGTTCTGATGGAGAACAAGATACACTAACATGAATATTTTCTACGATTCCAAGTTTAGTCAAAATGTTGATAGAAATGGTTTCTTCAATATTTGATAGATTTAGATCGGAATCAATTGCATTAATAGGTAAGAATTCGAAAAGAAATTTTTTATTGATGGGTGATAAAGTTCATTAAGATTATTTTCTTCATAATCAGGAAGATGGGAACGATGATGATAATCTTCCCATGGTTCTCCTTTTGACATCACAGCTTCCAAAATATTGCCATCTGTCAAGAAAATTAAGGAAAATGGATCATATGGAGTACCCAAATTCTAAGGAAAGATCAACCCATCAATTGGCGACACTGATTTTGGATTCACTGCCCAAGCCATATATATTGATTGCTATGCCAACTCAATAGGGCTGGGTGGTAGAAAATCACCCAACATAACAATTTCAGAATCATCCGTACTCTCCCTTAAGCCAGATGGAGTGAAAGAGATCATGTAGCTGGTCTCTATACTTGCAATTTCTTCCGACGTCGCAGGCGGCGGTAATGCAAAGGTTCCCATGAGAGTGGAATCCTTTAAGAGTCCTACACCAATGTTCTGAAGTGCTAGTTGGGGTGCGTGAATGAATGGAACATTTCCAAATACCTGCGAAGCACATGAAAAGAAGGATCGCTAATTAATGACTGTGATAGTACCTTTATATGGAAAGGAAATCATTCTAAAATATGTAGAAACAATTGCAGTCGTTGCATATACCCATGGCCTTCCAAGTAGAATATTATATTCAAGGGGTCTGTCAACAACCTCGACATCAACATTCACTATTTTCCCCCCTAGTTCAACATGCAGGTTATTAATAATACCACAAGGCTTATATGTACATCCATCAAAAGCCTTCAAATTCCAACAATTTAGAGACATAATGCATGTAGATTCTCGCTCATCAATAATAGTACGATGAACAAGGTGATTGAGAACATTTACTTGTATGGAGAATTCCAATTCTGCTGTAAGTTGCGGTACATAGCCCATATGATTAAAGACGACAAGATTAGAATCAGTCGGATCAATTCCACCAATAGCCGACAATAAAGCTTGTTTTTGGGAGGGAAAATTTTGTAATACCTCAAAAGCAGACATAACTGAAGGGGATTGAGCCAAATATTGAACTATATTATAATTTTGAGCAGCTCTTGCTCGAGGATTATATCTCGATTTGTGAATTACTCCCTTTGGTGGCTTGATTGTTAATTCAAGAATAGTAGTAGGCAGTATTGATTCCGTAGATGGATTCGTAGTCGAGGTAGTAGGTTGATCAATGACCTAAATACCATAATATTTATTACGTGTTGACACCAAAATATCCGTTGAAGGTTTTGTGATAGATAACATAAGTACTTGGGAACCAGAAGTTGGATCCGTAGCAACCAAATTTGTGTCCGGATTCAAAAATGGATCTGTCAACACAAATAATGCATTGGAAGTCTTAATGATATTTGAGACTTCAGCATGGTGAGGACAATCTTAAAAAAAGTGTTCCTCATTACAGATTATGCATGGATAATGAGGTTTCCTAGGTCCAGACGATTGATCAAATGATCTTTCCTGCGGGTTAGAAGTTTTCTTTTTCTTAGATTTCCCCTTTTCCTTACTTATGGGTTTCTTGTCACCTTTTCCCTTGTCAAATGAAATGGCATTAATTTTGGAAGAAGGTGCACGATCAGATGCAGTAGTATGATGTGTGCTTTCAGTTCCAATCAAGTCGTCTCTAGCATGAGAGTCCTTTAATTGAGGAGGAATAGTAACATTAGATCTCGGTGCGTTAGGAATTTTTTCATAGAGCATCCCAGATTGAGTATAAATCAAGTCTAAATATTGGGCACGAGCAATAACCTACTCTTCTATGATGACGCCACCCTTAGCCACATCCTTAGTTATAGATGGTAACATGGACTTAATAAACCACTCAACAAGGAGCTAATCTAGAACAAATGTCTTAGCCATTCTACGACGATGACACCACTCATGAATATGATCATAAATGTGAGTAGCATTAGTCTATTTGAAATTGGTTAAGAGTTTCATTCCAGTTTCATATTGGATGGGTAATTGGAAGTGAGTCAAAACGACAGTAGCTAGGGTAGTAAAATTATCAAAAGAAACTCTAGGTAATTCAATGTACCATTTTGCAGCCGGACCAATGAGCGTACAATGGAAAAGACATAGTTGAAAAGAGTCATCATTCAGAGAGTTTGATGAACACAACAAATGATAATTCATAACCTGAGTCGACAGGTATTTCCCAGGGTTTCCATTTAACTTAGGAATATCCGAGGGTAATTTGTGAGGTATCACTGACCACCAAGGAGCATAGTTGATTGGATCATTGGTTAGCCGATTTAAATCTGGTAACTCTAAAGTTGCAACAAAGGGAAAATGTCTATTAAGGTCAGGTTGAGCATAACTAGGGTAAGATGGAATTGCTTGAGAAATAGGCCTTTGAGCACCAACATAAGGAATCTGCTACTGGTAACCCAGATAGGGGTTATTTTGAAAAGCAAACTCTTGATGATTCTATTGACCAAAACCTGGATATGATACTTTTTGAAATGAAGTCTGAGGTATTTGTGCCTAAGGCTGCCAAGGGGTCTGTCCATCAATGTTATAACCCAAATAAGAATAATTTGGATTCGGTTGATAGGTATAACCAGGTTGTGGCTGTGACATCCCATAAAATGGTAAGCTATCTTGTGAATAAATGATTCTAGATACAAGTTGTTGTAAATTAACCGAAGGATTTGGAGTTTGTGGACCCACTATTTCAGGGTATTGAGTTGAAGGACCCACTTGAAAAGGTTGTTGTACAACATTTTGATTCTGTAACAGGGGTAAAGATGTATTAAAAAGTGGAAATGATGTGGGTGTAATAGATTTAACTAGTTGATACGAGTGTACAATCGTTTGTGGTTGGATAGTCAGAGTGGGCTGTCATTGACAAACATTCATTTTGACATTAGGTTGACCAAAAAGTGATGGAGTACTGTCATAGTGGGTGACCAAAGATTACCCCCCATCATGAGGAGGATAATAATATGGAAAATATTTATCTCCAAATGTTAGGAGTCCAATTGATATGGTACTTGATGGAATAGACCTAGAAGCACTAGCTTGATATTGCCCTGATGATGTGTATAAAGAATAAAGTTTTTTAGTACTCACTTTAGGTTTACCAGTTAGAATACCAGACGATGACATTGGTAAATTCCATGGATTGGAAGATGCACCAAATAAAATTCTAGATAAATATTTATAACCTGATGGGACAATAGGGCCACCATGAAAATATGACTTTGGTGAACTTGTAAACATCGACAGGGTAGCGAAGGCAGGTGTTGATGTAATTGGAACATATGACACAACCGATGATGTTGGTTCAAGCATGGTTACTTGACCAAATTTATACCCTTTTGGATCGATAAGATTTTGAATAGGAACAGGATCAACAAAAGCAGAGGGTGGTGATTCAGGAAAAGACTTGTACAGGTAAATATCTTCCCCAAAATGGGTTGGAGTTAAAGGTGTAAACCAAGTGGAAGTATTTCATCAGCAGGCCAAAAGTATATTTCAGGTGGCTGACTGTGTGATATGGGAGACTCAATGGCTACAGAAATTTGTGGGGTGAACAATGTAGGAACAACTTCCAGTTGTTCGACTTCGGGATTCAAATGTTCTATAAAATAGGAGACATGATCTGGATCAACTTCTGGTTGAACAATATCGGGTCTAGGAGATATGGTCTCACTGATTCGATGGATCGTGACCACGGGTAGCTGCGAGGACTCCGTTTCGACAACAGTAGACAAACTAGGATGTGTAGAAACAACTTGAGCTAACTCTGGTATATGGGAAGATGATGTTTCACCAAAGGTACGCATAGTACTTGATTCGGTAGAGTGTTGTCGCCTTCGCTGACCAGGAGTAACTTGTGGTGGTAAAGGTGGTCTCAATGCTAATATACAAGAACAACAGGGGAAAGGATTTTGTTTTTACATGATTATTTATTTATTTAAACCAAAAAAAAATAAACAAAATTAAAGGGTATTGCTAGGAAAAAAGGTTTACAAAGAAACTGTGGACTATAGAATACCTCTTGGCGAACCAAGAAGTACGGGCAGGAAATCTCCCCGAATGTTGTGTTCGGTGTATCACAATTTACAAGGCGGCCGACTCAGTTCACTATGGATGGATAAAAACTTAAATTTGTCCTTCCAAATATACCCAAAGATATGTGAAGGCCCAAGACCGTATTAGTGTTTTGTAATGTGAAACCACACAGTGAGAGCACCCCTTTATAATTTACGTACTGTAACACCGCCCGATATACCCGAAAGTACGTGGACAAGCTAAGATATACTTACCTACGTGGAGTGAGGCATCACACTTAGAATGTATCACAGACAATTAACAACCGCTGCTATGTTTTACAACGCCGGAACACGTCTCTAGCCTAGACCTTCTAAATGTTATCGTTATGGTTCCAATGCTTTGTTAGGTAAATTGAGATAAATTTTAAGTTCATCTTGTTTATCAATTTTCCTTTCAAGGTTCACCGCGATGATGTATTGGAAATTCCTAAAATGAAAACTAAAATGATAAGAAATCTTTCACTTCTGGTTTTTCAATGAAAATCTTAGCTACTAGAGGGAAAGAACAATCAATTTGAGAGAAAACAAATCAAAGAGAAAACTACATGGAAATGCAGGTTTTTTTTTTTTTTTTTTTCAGTCCCTTTAATTTTATGAATGCAGAAAATAAACTAAGTGCATCAAATCAATGAAAACAAATGCCTTTTACTTTTGAGAACTGAATAATTTAAACAACAATTTCTCTTTTGAAGGAAAAATGAGGAATTTAACAACAATTTCTCCTATCAGGAAACGAAGAATTAAACGAAAATTTCCTTTTTAAAAAGAAAATGGATATAATGTAACAATGAAAATAATTTAAAATTAATTTGTCAATGATAAAGAAAAACGATTTAAATAAACATTGAACAAACTTTTCTTTCAAAGGAGGAAGGAGTAAGTAAGGCCACTGGTCAATCTAACGTATTAGGCTCTTTAAAACACATCAAACAACAAACTAAAAACAAAATGCAATGAAAAATTCAATGGAATTTGGATGGTTTCAAGGGGAAAAGCAGTCCTTAAGGGGAAACAGTGTGTTGCAACACAGGTATGAAAGGGAGACAGTGCTATGCAAAGCACTGTGTCCTGTTCAACAATGCATTGGGCGCAGTGTATAAGGAAAAATACAACTGTTTACCACACTTCTAATGAAAATTTGGATTTCAAAAAGCCTAATATTTCTAAGTAAATGCTACTAGGTGAATAAACAGAGAAAATCAGGGGAAAATACACTAAGGATGAAGGGTAAACTCCCCAGTGGAGTCGCCAATTTGTTATGCAAAATTATGGTTTACGGATAAAACATTCTTCCCTAGGTGTAGTGCTTATCTAGAATAACAAGTTAAATACTTTGCAACTACTTTTCCTAATTGTAAATAGACACACATAATAGATTAAAGAATTTACTTGGATTCCAAGCGCTTCCTATTCTCTTTCTGTCGCTCTTGATGTAGCTTCAAATCTGAGCTAGATCACAAAATATTTCCTGCAAAGATGAACAATAAACATCAAAATACAGCAATAATACAGATGTCTATTCAATTTATTTAGTTAAATCAATAAAACATGAACCATATGCATCAAATAAGAATTCATAATATGAAATACATGAGCTTATCTAGATACGTATGTGGGAAAGTAAGCAACAATATTTATTAATGGATAGAAGGGGAGGTTACAACCCAGTGATTGATTTAGTGTCACCATATCTAGTAGCATCCTATCCTCATCATAATGCACATCTCTCCAGTAGCATGTCACTCAAATCAATTCCTCAATTGAAATTCCACCAGCATTTCTTTACTCAAATTCTTCCTTCTCAAACACTAAGATATGTGCTCAATTTATAGAGTAGTTGAAGGTAGTTTTACAACCAATGACTTTCTAATAATAGGAAAGACATGTTTCCAGTCTCAAAGGTATCAAATGGACACATGGATTCGAAGTTTGACACATGTGAACTCTTCTAGAAGGCATTGGCCAAGTGGAGATTCCAGAAAAATGATAATTTCTCTCCCAATGTGACCAACACACCCTTGAGTGTCAGGAAGTGCTTTGCAGAGCACCTTTGAGTGGGGTTACTTGCATATGCAATGCACTTAGCCCCTATAGAGGTAGCATTGGTGAGATCTCATATGATATATTATAAAATTCAAATCTTGTAACCCTATGCAGATGAAAGTCATGGATGATTTGTCTTGTTCTTTGTCTTAGGGCATGTAAAAATTGAAATGACAGGGAATGATAGACCCTATTCATTGGTTCTGGAGATTATGTCCAATTAACCAAGTCATTGGAAATGATGACCAAATTGGCCTATAAAAAATATGTAAGCAAAACCAAGTCAAAATGAAGGAACATTCATGAGTAAGGTGCCACAATCTAATTTTGCATTCAAAGCTTGAGCATAATTCCAATTTTACACATGATTTGATAGGAGAAAGCTTCCCCTATTTATACAAAATATGAGAAGCTATCTCATTAATGAGAGTCCATGAATCCCTCCCTATATCTCTAGAGTTACAATCCAAATAGGAAGTGATAAGGCACATGTCTTCTTAGAGTTATAATACAAATAGGAAATGAGACACATATCCTTATGATTCCATGATCTTCTCCATCCAAATTCGAATTTGGCCTTAGGAGGCCACATAGGAGTCTTCTAGAAGCTTCTTTTTGACCTACACATGACAAAAAAACTCATTCCACTTGTTAGGTATAGGTATGTGCATATTATTTTCTAATTTTTAACCACAAATTCACTTAAAAATACTAGGAATTAATAAAGTTTGGAAAAACATATATTTAACCCAATAATGGTAATGGTAAGGTAAATGTAATGAAATGGAGGTGGATTGAAGGTGATAATATGGAAATATAATTGAAAATGTAATGGAATTAAATGACAATTTCAAGGCCCAACAATTATTTTTGAGAGTGCGTTTGTTATAAATTTCATTTCATTATGTTACATTCATTCACATTCCTCGTTCAGCAAATTGGTTTGCAGACTCATTAGATAATCAAGAAATTTATTGGCATATTAGTCATTATATACATTAAAAAAAAAAAACATCATTCATCATTGTACATTTGGGACAATCACATCATATAAATCATTGTATATATATGTGTGTGTGTGTGTGTGTGTGTGTGTGTAAATATACAAAAACCAGATAATCATGTCCTACAAAATTAGGACTTATGCCCGATCATGTTCATCATTGAAAAATTTTATAGTCATCTGATCAATAAAATCTATCCCTGTGGTCCCTGCCTAGGATAGGTGTTCCAGAAGAACACTATAGTTTTCGCCACACAGCAGAACAGCGGCACCCAATCGCATGGTACTCCAACCACACGTCTCTGTATTGCCTTCGGGAGGTCCTCTATGCCGGCCATAGGGACTTAGCAGGTCAAGCTCTCCAAGTTTCTCTATATAGCATGGAGGGCCCTCCCTGGATCTTCTGTGGCATCCTTAGCTTCTCTTCTGCGGTGCCTGTGCCTCTGGAAACCCTCACGTCTCACTGGTCCCATGTCTGCAACATGATCCATAAAATTTGTATGTCAAATGTTCTTAACAAAAATATTTTTCATTTTCGTATAATTTGAAAATAAATAAAAAATCATATAATCAAAACATCATTGTGCAATCTTACCAATCGCCCCCCATGCTGCATCGGGTGGAAGGGTCAAATCTTGATCTCCCCTGAAATCCATGCCAGCATAGGGATAGTCCTCTACTACGATGACTTGTTCTCCCCACCAAAGGAAGAACTCATCATCCCAAGTAGTCCGGGGGACCTCTCCAATTCCCAGTCTCTTCATCATATCTGCCCACCTAGCTATCCGTGGATCATGAGGGCTCATGATGGTAGATATGATCTTGGGGTGAAGCCCTAGAATCCTCTCGAAGAATAATGTGCATAGGATGCTACCATAACCAAATTCTTTGTCTTATTCTTCTAGATTGAAGTCAGTTGTTTCTTCAAGATTTTCAGTAATTCTGTGCACCAATCATACAATGTAGTTAAGCAATCCACTGCTAGACTCATGCTTCCTCGTGAATATTGGTGTAAGTAAGTTGATCCAGATAGCCTCACAATGGTGAAAATAAGTATCTTGATGTGAAAACCTTGCAAATATTTAATTGGGATTTGTGTCCCAACCTTTTGAGTACCCTCAGCACAGCAAACATGAATATAATCCTCGACATTTAACCCTCCTGTGGACTTGCCTTGCAAATTACTGGTTCCCATCTCCGAGAGAGTCTAGTTATGAAGTAAATGTCTTCGATTTCAATCCTTAGTGGCATATGATCTATCATGAAACAATTCTCATCCAGATCCAAGTAACTTACAATCATTTCGAGCAATATTGTGTTCATTTTCATGTTTTGCATTTTGAAAAATTTCAATAATCCACATCCCCGGAGTACATCCAAGAATAGTTAGTCTTCCATGAACTCATTATCAATAGTGCTATTCTCTCTTTCCCTCCAGCTTATGGTCATCTTGCATCATTTCATCCAAAATCCAATTAGAAATTCATTTTAAAATTCTGCTTTGTGCATACGCAAGTCCATTCAGACATAGTCGCGTCTATACGCGAGTTCATAATTATGAACCCGCATATACGTAGAGGGTTTTAAAAAAAAACATAATTTCTATGGTGAAAATAAAAAAAATTTCTTGAATTGATAAAGAAATTAATGAATAAGTTGAGTATGAGGCTTACCTGAAAGATTTGGATCAATTCTGTGAGTAATTGCTTCATTTCCAAGAAGGGGTTTTTTTTCTCCAAAGCACTTTCACAATTTCTTCACAGCAAAAATGACTAAATGTGAGTCCAAAAGGCTCATTTATGCCCAGAATTCAAAAAAAAATCACAAATTTAATCTATGGTCATTTTTTGAATTTGTTCACGATTGTTTAACCTTTTGGCTTGTAAGTGATGGGATATGTTATTTTCTGGTCCATTCTATGATTTTGAGATGATTCCATTTCTGCTTCGATTCCATGACCGCTGACCTGTCATGGCAGATATTTTATTATGAACTATCATATAGGTTAGGGAATTCACTTTTCATTGCACTTATTCATAATAACCTCCATTCGGAAATATTTCCATAGGTTCGACCCCATCATGTTATGATTATTAAACCAATTTCACTCGTCGACTTATAAATTATGATATGAGGGTAGAGCCATCCTTTACATGGGATTCTTAGTTAAATCCTCGCTAGAATTTTTCGCCCATCCTACAATTTGTGTAGGCTCAGGAGTCCTCTTTATTCTCGCCATGAATTATGCGTTGAAGCTTCATTCTTCTTCTTTTTCGCTATCTTTTTCTGGCCATATACCTTAGAGACTCCCATTTTGTTTTTGAGTTGTTTTGCTGCATTCAATATTGACCATTTGTATATCTTGGAATTTAGCCCGCTTCATTTTCACTCATATTTAAGCTATCTTTTGACCATGCCCTTTTACAAATTCAACTATGCAATCACTTAGCATTCGAAACTTGACACCTTTACCCATGGATGGAACATTCCTCTGAGTGTCACTTACTAGTTTTCGCCACCTTGCATTGTGCATAGGATTGTTCCTATCCCAGTAAATAGTGAATCTGTTTACCAAAACGTGTTTTATCCATTGTAATTTAGGGATTCTTTTATTCTTTTTCAGGCTTTGAAATATGAAAAAGACAAAAAAATCAAATATCCCAAAAAAATCCAAAATAGGACATTACTTCCACATTTTATGGCAGCTAAAGAGTCATTTGTGTCGCGCTTGAACAAAGCATAAAAAGCTAAGTCTTTTCTCCATTTGGGATGGGTTTAGTTTTGACTTAGGAGAAGTTGTAACCTTGTTATAGAGTCAATAATCCCTCGGTTGGTTATCTCTTCCAATTGTATGGAGGGTTTTTTTATGCCTCATGCATGACAAACTTATACAAAGTTATTATATGCTGCCATAGTCAAAATGAGTCATGCTTTTGTTCAAGGGAATTAAACTTGAGTCGACCTTTCTATGGTGTCTCTTGACTTATTTTTTAGTCGACCATCCCAGTCTGTCAGAGTCTTGTTCTATCACATCAACTATTTGGTCCTTTGCTCGTGTAGGTTTGAGAAGGTCTCCATTGAATTCTTGTCAACGTGTTTGTCTCTTATCGAATTCGACAAATTTCTCTGAGAGTAAACCTAGATCCGCACCCTAGCCATATTTACATCATTGAATGGTGACCTTGTGCTCAACATTTGATCAAAACCATGGGTCTTTGACTGAGTGGTTTCCATTGTGTTCAACTTCAACTTACATTATCACACCTGGGATTCGTGTAGTGCCTTGGTTTCCATTTGACCCTATCAGTGGATTCCTCGCCTCTTTGTCAGCTTTCATTATTGGTTGGTTTAGAGGTTTTCTGTCATGCGCTAGCTACATCTTGTGCATGTCGGAAATGTACTTTGGGTTGGTTACTTCACTTTTATTCATCTGATTCCTTCCAAATTTTTGGCCTGTAGGTTACACTCACATTGGATTGATGTGGGATGCCTTAATGCCTTCCTTCTAGCATATACTTTCACATCGACCCCAACTCATTTCTCTCAGAATAAGGTCTAGAGTCCTTTTGTCAGTACCTTAGGTTTTGCAATCATCAGTAGCAGACTCATTTGCTATCGATAGTGAGAATACATCAAGGTATCCTGATTGGTATATTCTCTCAAGTGTTCGACTTCAACTCATTTATTCGCACTTGTTAGATTGTACTGGGGCACCTTAACTCTCATCATCATTATCGGTGAGTTGTATCATGTTTGTTAACGATATACATCGATGACCGGTAATCAAACAATTTCTCACATGGTCGACCTCAGTTCATTTATTCCCATTGTGTACAATTGTGCCATAGCGATCGGTGAAGACCTCAAGTTTACATTAACATGTTTTGGTTCACTTTGACAGCTCCTTTAGTTTTCTTCCAGTGACACCATCCACCCTTATATGCTGCAGTTCATCACAGTAGCATCTTATATGTTGGCACCCTAGTTGCGTGCAGTATCGTTTGTTCCACCACTTATGATTTCGTACTTGGAGATTTAGTTGTGACTTCAGTGATCAGATATCTTTGCAGCATCATTTATCAGTCTTTTATATGTGATACTTGGACATGATTTTGATATGTACTTCTGGGTAGTGATCAAATGATTCACTATGAACTTTATAGTTTAGTTATACTTTTATACATATTGGATCCACTCCATACTTGATATGTGGACATGCTTTTCTTTCATTGAGCATGGGTATGCCCACCTCAGACATGAGCTTTCTTTCTGATTTCTTTCACTAGTTTTTGGCAGGCTGAAATCTTGTGAAGTCCTCTCTATTCCTCGTAAGATACTTTCTTATGCACATAATAAATTTTGGCCATCATGAACCCCTTCTGACCTCATATATGTAAGAAAATAAATTAAATAATAAAACACATAAAAAACTAGAGACATAGAACTGGCAGAAAAGGCCTGAGAGCCTTATGGCATTCCTCACATATTCTTCATTATTCAAATAATGTTATAATACAAATAAATAGATGAGGAAGTCATCTCAAGATAGTGCATGTATCTTGGACAGCTTGGTTGAGAAAATAGCTCAACCACACACTAATCTAGGATCCAAGTTAGGTTGGCCTAAACTAACTCATATTTAAGAGGAACTAACATAATCTAGAAAATTAGGCATAAAATCCTAATTTTCAATATTAAATTAATTTAATTAACTTTCGATTTATAATTGTTTATGAGAGAGAGGCTAACATTCCCCCCCTCAATAATAAATCCAAAATAATAACGACGAACCATATTCCAAGTTCTCATGTTGATCCTCAAAACAATTGCCTGAAAAAATCACCTAAGCTGGATGCCGAAAACATTGCAATCTGAAGAGACCATGAGTTAGCTGCATGTCTAATTCATCTCTGAATTTTTCTTGACAACTTCATCACATTCCAAGTTGCGAAATGACCCATTTTTCCTTTGTTTGCAATCAGCATCCTTTGTCCACTGACAAAATTTTGAATATACCCACTGGAGAATTTTCTTGTCCATTGAAATTTTTTTGAAGACGCCCACTGGCGAATTTGCTGATGATGATAGCCCACTAGCTAATGAGGTTGCTGATTTTTAAAAAAGCTCACTGTTTCTTTTGTTTATGTTGTCAAAAACTACTCATTTTTTATGCCCACTGGCTTATTTGATGTTTGAATGCCCACTGAATGCTGAAGATGCCCACTGGCTTCTTTTTCTGATGTTGTCGAAACTTTTAGTCTAACAATAATCGTCAATTTCATTAACATTTTCCCCCCTTTGTTAGCTGAAAGGAGAGACAATCATCTGCAAATGATTTCTAAACTCCCCCCTTCAGGTGTAGGAGTCTTGCACTGGTGTACTCCCCCGTTCAACTGCATGAGAGTACCATCTTCTTTTGACTGTCAGCTTCAATAGGTGTGATTGAATTCAGTTGTAAAACTTAGACAATATTTTGATTGTTGACGACCATTCCCAAGGATCAATCCATTCATAATTGATATTCAATCTTGCTGGTTGGTTTGGTTGCAGCATTTCTCTGATGAATTATTCGACTTAACCCAATGGTGACAAGGAGGGAGATCAAAACAATGATCTTTGATATGACCTGTTTTTTGAAAATGTGAGCATTTTGGTTTGATTGCAACTTTGGTTTGTGTGCATGTCAATTTTCCTGCAACTTTCGTATAATTTGTTGATGTGATTTGTTCAAGAAAGCCTGCACTGATGAACATGATGGGCTTTGAATAATATGTGATATGTAAGTTGTCGTCATCTTTGACATATCCTAATCCTCTTAGGTTTCTTTTACTTTGGATTTCTTCCCATGGCATGATGATCGACTTAGAAGATAGTTGAACTTGGACAACTTCGACACTTGAAGTTGTGTGGATGAGAGGCTTGGAATCATAATTTTTATCTGTATGGGTGAATGGCTTGGAAGTATCACTTTTCTGTTGCAACTCATTTCTTCGTAGTTGCGAATCCAATTGAAGTAACTCAACTGTTTCATCTGTCTGTTGTAGATGCTTGGAAATATCATCAAATTGTGAAGAACTTGTAACAACTGGATGTGTTTTTCCATGCGAACTCACTCGCTTGAATTTAGGCTCGCTTGTCTTGAACTTTCTTACTTGATTTGAACTTGTTGGATTGAATTCGCTTGCTTGATTTAAATGACACACTCACTTGCTTTGGAATTTTCTTGATCTCTTGCTTGGTGAAACTTGTTTTTCTTGTTTCACATTCACTGGAACTCACGCTCTCTTGCTGTAGATTTCAACTTGCTTTATTGTTAGTTGAATATTACATTTAATTGTGTTAGAGTTGAACTAGCTCACTTTATTTGATTGTTTCTTCGATGAAATTCACGTTGGCTTGCTTGATGTTTGTGAACTTTGTACTGAGAGGGTCTCAAACACTGTTGAAAATTCACCAAAAAGACAAATGAAAAGTTCAAATAATATGACTCAATTTAATACTTACTTGAATTAATTGTCTTAGGTTGACCACTTTACCAATTCAATTTTGGGTGTCGGTTTCAATCGAGAATTCACCCATACAATTAAACTCAGTTACAAAAATGTTTATCTGCAAGTGATACAAAAAGTGTTGTTGATGTCATCTTGTCTGGGAATGCTTGATGTGGAATGTGGTTGTATAAGACCTCTTGATCAACTTGATGATACGTTGCACAAATTCATGTGATTGTTTTTTCTTTTGTACTTAAGCTTGATTACATGAGATTGATTACTTGTGTAATTAAGCTTGCTTATGTGCCTGTAGTTGTTTAATTTTTGTGTACCATATTACAAAGAGCATAAAACAAATAGACACATTTCATGCACATGCATTTACTACACACGGTGTACCTAATATCCCCTTATTCAATTTTGGGCGGATCTAGGACACAAGTAACATAAAAAAATATGTATTTATTAATTACTGGAGTACATCATCCTTCAACATATGAAGCAATGATAATGCCAAGCTCTAGCTTCAAAGTTGTTGACAACTAATCCTATGGATGGGTGTGCATATGTATTTTTGTATATTATTTAATATTAGGAAATAAGGAAGGCCAAGAGTCATTGGGAGATGAATCCCAATAGCCTCACCTCCCATCTATAAGAGCATGTACATTCTTCAGCTAATACACATTCTAGTTTTGAGGAGTTACCTCCTGGTTTGACATGGTATCGGAGCCAGCCCCACAATTGGCATTTCTGCCCTGTGGTGTAACTCCCTATCCTTTGCTCAGTCAATATTTTTTAATAGTTTTCTGCTGCTCTTAATTGCTAGACTGTTATTCTGCATTTTTTTTCCCTATATAGTACTGACATTTGCAGCTCCAGCTCCTACAGCTCCTGAAGACTGAAGGCTCTGTCATTCTGCAAATTGCAGGCTCTGCCATTCTGCAATTCCAGCAGTCCTGCAACTCTGTCATTCTGCAGATTCAATTTCAAAATTTTTCTGTAACGCCCTTTTGGGCCTCCTCCATTCTCCATCGACCAGCGCTCCCCTCCATTCATCGTTTCCATTCACTCACCTCCCTCTCCCTCACCCTCGACTCCCTATTCACCCCTCACTGCTATCCCTCCATACAGCGCTATCTTATGATATCAACGCTCCATTCATACACTGTCCATTCATACACTGCCAATATATACACTGTCACGCTCTGTCATACAGCGCCAATATAAAACCGCTCCTACTATCTTCATTTATCAAAGTCCTCCTTTGACATATGATACAGCGACTAGAGCTCCCTCTCCACGCTGCTTTGAAATACCATTGCGTTGTATATATATGTAATACCGCCTCTCTCACCTTGTAATACCGCCTCTCCACCTGTGGAATGTAATACAATTCGGGGTCATTATTTCAATAGGCATTGTTCAACGTTTCATTCCGCTTTGGTCTACTATAACACATATACAACGCTGCATAAGTTACAACGTTGTCATTTCCCACTATACCACGCCTATATAAGTTACAACGCTGTCCACCCGCCTGCATACTCCATTCAATCTGCTCCACGTTATATATTGTACATTGTATATATTACAACAGTCCATTGATATGTAATACGCGTTGTGTTATCTCACCGCCCTCATTCAGTGGTATTTCAATGCTTTTCCATATATAATACAGCGTTTTGTTCATGGTATATCACCCTCTGTCATATTAATACATTGTCTGCTTTATAATACAACGTTTTGTTCATGGTATTTCCGCCCCTTTCCAATTTAATACCGCTCTCATACATGGTATTTACGCCCCTTCCCTTCACATTCCATATTCTATACCACTCCTCCTTTCATAATTCCGCCCTCTCCCATAGTCATATAATTCCGTCCCCCTCCCATTCATAATTCCACTTTTTTCATATACATTTTTTTTCCCAAACAAAAAAAAATTATATTTTTTATGCAGAATTCAGTTTATAGCAAAGAGTGTTTTTTAAAATTCAGTCTTCAGCAAGAGTTTTTGAGCAGAATTAGTTTCCAGCAAAGAGTTTTTAAACTCAGAGTATTTCTCCAGCAAGATTTTTATCCCCTTTATTTGAAAGATTTCAAGAGTTGAAAGTTTTTATAGCAGAAATTTGTTTCCTCTTCAGAAGATTTTTTCCAGCAATCTAATGCATTCTCTCATCTCAATTGTTGGGGTGGTTCTCTCCGGCAAAGAGAACTATCTTGAATGGTCTCGGAAGATTAAACACACACTCATTTTTAATGAGCTGTGGAAAGGAATCTGTGAAGGACAAGCATAAAATCCACCAGAGAAGCCCACTTCAGACAAAGAGCTTGCCATTTGGGAAAACAAGAACTGCAAGGCCTATGCCTTGATTGCAGCCTCAGTAAGTGAAGAGGTGAGTCGCCATATTTCAACATTCTCAAATGCCTATGAAGCCTTGAAGAAACTAAAAGAACTCTATGACTCACATTCAGAATTAGAAAATGTCCAATTGATGATTAAGCTGTTCAGTCTTGAAATGAAGAATGATGATCCCCTTGCTTTAGCTTCAGAAGTAAGATCTATAATGCATGACATTGAAAACACTGGTGTAAAAATGGAAATACCTCTCATAGCATATGTTAAGGCATTATATCCGACTTACTCACATTATCTTGAGTCTTTGCAAGCAAGTGGAAACTTTGAGCATATCACCTTTGATAAACTTGAGCAGAAGTTTGCAGAAAGAGAGAAAGCTTTTGGGAGGATGACAGTCCCTTCATCTTCTAAAGAGGCTGCATACTTGGCACATAGAGAAAAGAGTCATGCTCCAGATTCATCTAGAGGAAGAGGTGGCAGAAGAGGAAGAGGAAGAAGGAACTTCACAGAAAGGGGGGGCAGACAAGCTGACAAATCCAATCTTCATTGCACACGGTGCAATAGAGATGGACATGATGCATCCAAATGCAGAACACCATGGGACAAAATTGAGCAGCACAGAAATCAAGAAAAAGGTAAAACCAATGACAAAGACAAAGGTAAAGCACCTGAATCCGCTCACTATGTTCTAGCACATTGTAACAATGGAGTAACTGAAAACCTCTTTGATGTTTCATTTACTTCATGGAGAGATTATTGGTTGCTAGATTCGGGGAGTGAATACACAAAGTAGTCAGTGATTGAAGATTTCTAATCGACAAAGTTGATGCAGAGCAAGATATTTTTTGCATAAATCCAACCCGAAGCCATCGTGTTTAGCTACCAAATAAACTGTCTTCCCGATCATATCTCATGAGGTTCCGACAATTTCCAGTTGAAGAGAAACTTGCTGCCTCGATCAAAACGTGGGCAACATGACACCACAACACTTGTCGATTGGCAAGGCGGTGTCGCATCAAAGATCGACGACCATTGCCGGAGGAATAGAAGAAGGGAGACTCTTGAAGCTGAAAGGTTCATCTGCTCATGCTCAAAACTTTGCATTCAGTTCACATCATGATGAAGGTACATTTCCATCAAGTCTTTTATGGCATGCTAGATTTGGACACTTAAATTATGACAACCTTCAATTGTTGAAGAAAAAGGGTGTTGATGGACTGCCTACAATTCCTAGAAAACCTAAGGAATGTGATGCTTGTATTCTAGGAAAGCATAGCATGCTTGTATTCTAGGAAAGCATAGCAAACAACCATTTCATGATTCACACTCAAGAGCACATAGGAAACTTGAACTTGTTCATTCATATTTATGTGGCCCTATGCCTATTGCTTCTGCAAATGGAAACAAATACATGATGACATTTATTGATGACTACACCAGGATGTGTTGGATTTACTTACTGAAGAATAAGTCTGATGCTTTTCAAACTTTCAAGAATTTTCGTGCATGGATTGAAAATGATGCACAAACACATATTGGCTCTCTACGTACTGATAATGGAAAAGAATACACTTCAAACGAATTTGAAAATTATCTTCGTCAACATGGAATCAAACATCAAACAACTGTGCCATATAATCCACAACAGAACGGTGTAGCTGAAAGAATGAATAGAACTATTTTAAATATGGTCTGCTCCATGTTATTTTTCAAGAATGTAAAATTGATGTTTTGGGCTGATGCAGTTCTATGTGCTGTTTACATAAAGAATAGGTGTCCTTCAAGTTCAATTAGAAAAAAAAATCCTTTTGAAATGTGGCATGGCCACATTCCTTCGGTAAAGCATTTCAGGGTCTTTGGGTCCACCTGTTATGCCTTGATACCCAAGGGTCAAAGGAACAAAAATCACAGAAGCAAGAAATGTATCTTCGGGTAATTTCAATACCTCCTCCATGATATCGTCTCTATGATGAAGCAAATAAGAAGTTTGTGATAGCAAGAGATGTCATATTTCTGGAATCTTCCAAGAGTGACAAGGTTGTTGAGCAAGAATTGATCAAATGGATTATCTACGTTATTAAAGTCTTTTCTGAATTTTTATAACGTATCTTCCACACCTTGGAAGGGGGTATTCTGGAGACAACTGGAAATTCATGGAATCAGTATCTCAAGTACCCCCTTTCACATGAAGAAACAACCACGCATGACACATTGGATGATGTGATTTAAGGCACTGGGAGATTTAATTTTAATCCTTCCAATCAACAAGGAGCCATCAAGCATTTCGAAAAGGTTCCAAGTATTTATTAAAGACACTGGAGGATGTTCATCCTGATGAGGTTGGAAAAACAGGAACAAGAAGTTCCACTCAAGAAATCGAAGGTGATGTAGATAATTCTGATTCCCCTGTTGATATGGATATTGTTTATAACTGTGAATTGAGTTTGTCTACAGATCATGAACCAACTTCCTTCAAAGAAGCCGCTTCTCATGATGAATGGAAAGAAGCGATGCAGAAGGAGTATGATGCCTTGACAAAGAATGGCACTTGGAAGTCAAGCGGATCCGCTCGGGAACAAAACCAATTGGCCGTAAGTGGGTCTACAAGAACAAGTATAAAGCAGATGGCTCACTTGACAAGCACAAGGCCAGGCTTGTGGCAAAAGGTTTTGCACAAAAGGAAGGAATCGATTATGAAGAAACTTTTGCTCCCACAACAAAATGGACCACCATCCAGACTCTCTTTGCCCTAGCAGCTCAGAATGGATGGAAAGTCCATCAGATGGATGTAAAAACAAATTTTTTGAATGGAGATCTAAAGGAGAAATTTTATATGTCCCAGCCAGAAGGATTTGTTGTAAAGGGTCAAGAACACAAAGTTTGCAAGCTTATAAAACTTTGCGTCTGCTACAATTAACAGCCTTGCAGAGAAATTTAATTAGCATCTTTCCTAAATCATCAAACATTTTGATCTTGATGATGCAACTTTGTTTGTTAAGAAAGTTGAAAAAACAGTTGTATATCTTGTGGTATATGTAGATGATCTTTTGATAACAGGAAACAATGAGAGCTATATTGCATCCATGAAGAAAGAGTTGAAGAAAGGTTTTGAAATGACTGATTTGGGTCATGTTCATTACTATTTGGGTATTGAAGTAATTCAACATCCTAAATTCATATTTCTTTCTCAAAAGAAGTACATTGGATATCTCTTGAACAAATTTGGCATGGATGACTGTAAACCCTTAAGCACTCCAATGGAACAAAACTTGAAGCTCACATCTATTGAAGGGAAGGAATTTGAGGATGCAACTAAGTATAGACAGATTGTAGGAAGTCTTATCTATCTGACCACCACCAGACCTGACATCTCATTTGCTGTTGGAATCCTCTCAAGGTTCATGCAAAAACCTTGTGAAGGACATTGGTCTGCTGCAAAAAGAGTGCTAAGGTACTTGAAGGGGACTCAAGACTTTGGACCCAAATATACACAGGTAGGCGACTTCAGCTTGATCGGATACTCTGATTCAGACTTTGATGGCGACAAAGAAATGTGGTAAGCCAAATATAGGTTATACCATGAGTCTTGGATCAAAATCGTCTCATGGAGATCACGCAGCGAACAATTCTAGTGGTATCTCCATTTACCGAGGCAGAATATGTGGCAGCAGCTGAAGCAACAAAGGAAATTGTGTGGCTCCGGAAAATCCTGGAAGATTTGCAGATGAAACAGATGTATTCCACTCCACTCATGATCGACAACACTTTTGCAATAAAGTTGGCCAAGAACCCAAAGTTCCATGATCGAACAAAGCACATCAATACAAAGTACCATCTCATTCGACATCATGTTCAGGCCAAAACCATCCATCTACATCATTGCTCCACAAATGAGCAAACTGCTGACATCTTCACCAAAGCACTTGGAAGAGAAAAGTTTGAAAAGTTCAGATCGATGCTTGGACTCACCAACATCCCTTCGGATTAAAGGGGGAATGTTGACACTAATTCTATGGATGGGTGTGCATATGTATTTTTGTATATTATTTAATATTAGGAAATAAGGAAGGCCAAGAGTCATTGGGAGATGAATCCCAATAGCCTCACCTCCCATCTATAAGAGCATGTACATTCTTCAGCTAATACACATTCTGATTTGAGGAGTTACCTCCTGGTTTGACAAAAGTCAACTTCAATATCTGTTTTACTTATCTTTCACCTCAACCCTCACTTTTCTCACTTGGCTCACTTGACATTGTGACTTCTCAATTACAAGTTTAACTTTGATTTTGACTTTGAAGTGAACTCAAGCAATCTCAAGGTAAAACACTACTTTTGATTATGACAATAAGCTTCCCTTAAGAGGAAAAATCACTCATCATTCCATATTATTAAGCACTCCTTCCAAAATCACTTATTACTCCCCTAACATTCCTTATCTCTCTAATAAAAAAACTTTAATCTCTTTTAACCTCACCTTAAAAAAAACAATTGATGAAGTCTTTATGAAAGGTGAATTAACTTTTATGAAACCACTTTTAAATGGTGAATTAACCTTTAAAGATTTAATCTTATGCATATAAAAGTATAAAGGAATTATATATTTTGTTGGAGAAGTAAGCACCTTTAAAGAGAAACGAAAAAAGACCTTTCACCTTCACAATCTACCCTCTTTGGTATTCCGCTGGAAATCGAAAATCAAAGGAAATTCCGAGAGTGTGTCGTGATGTAAATCGACACACATGCTCATTTATCACCTTAGGGGGCATCGGTTATAGCATCATTTATCGCCTCTATATACTTGATGACTTATGCATTGTCCTTGGGAAGCCCTTCCATTCAGAATTGGTAAAAATTCTTAAAAAATAGTATTTTTAATTCCATACGCGACTCTGCCTAGACATTTCTTCTTGTAGACGTGGGTCCACTCATATCTAACTTGTGTATACAATTTAAAATATTAAAAAATAATAAACTCCCAATTAATTGGGTCGATTTTATGGGTTTTAACTATAGATTACTTACACCATTATGTGGCCAAACTGTTTCCCAACTCGAAAACTGATTTGAGGAAGTATAAATACACCTCAAGGGAAATGCCTAAGGGAGGTGAGAGAATACTATTGATATTATAGCCTGTTATAGCCTTGATGAAGTCTGATATTTCCCTGTGCCTCCTGTACTTCCCAGGTTCAGGAAAACCTTCTTTCCTTGTGATGTTCACTCCCTCTTTATGTGACATCGTTTGTGCACCCTTTATGGAAGAAGCTTTGTGAGTCTAGGGCTGGATGGATCCGGAGTACAGTTTCACTTGGAGCCGTGGCAGATCTCAGGTGATTTCTCCACTTTCTCTTCACATATTATCAATAAAAGAATATATGTCTTGTTCCTGATTTATTTTTGTTATATGTTTCCTATACATGTTGAATGATCTTGTAATGGTTTATTTCATGTTATTTTTATGAGATTATATGATGTAACATGCTAACATCTAGAATATATATGTTGTGTAGCTAGTTTGTATGCTTTGTCTTAATTGATTTGCAGGTCTTGACACAGGAGTAGTAGAGGGTTTGCACCTTGTGGGATCGACCTCATACATAGGACACATAGGTAAGGTCGGCTATCCTTAGTTTTCTAGTTCAAGCATTAGGACTTGTAATTTGAGTGTTTTTTTTTTATGATATGTCTTCCACTCTATTAGGTCCCTCAACCCAGACCTTAGGGTATTTTTTCCTGCAACACCTCTATATCACCCTCTCTGCCTATTTTAATTGTATATCCCAATCAATGAATAGGAATTCCTTCTTGGAATCCTCAATCCTGGATAGATTAGCCTTTCGACCATCTACAGTATCCTGCCAAGTGATATATTGAGAGACTTTGTCATCAATTTCATCAAAGATGATCCTGTGGTCAGCTACTTGATTCATAAGTGAATCACTTTTTTCGCATAACTCATTGATGTTAGTCAATATTTGACAAAATATCACTTGTTTCTGAGCCAAAAAATTATTGAGTTACAGAGCCTCTTTTTTTAAATCATCCACCTTTGGATTATCCTTTAACTATTCCATTGTAGATTGTAGCTAGTGAATTTGAGCATCCTTGGCACCAATGTCAGATTGATGCTACAACTTTAATTGATCCATGCTTTGTTGGAGTTGTGACAATTGGGTTTCCAATTTATGTTCAATGCTTTGTTTCTCTGTCAGCAACTCTTTTTCTAGTTGTAGGATTCTCTCATCATTTTCTCTAATCAATTTCTGGACTAATGTAGCTTTTTCAATTGTAGCAGATGCATAAGCACTTGCAAACTGAGCCACCATTGTCAGATCTTGAGATGGATCTTCTTGCAAATCCTTCCATACTACCTCCATGGGAACATCACTAGGGACTAAAGCTTGTGATTTTTCAACTATCCTCCTTTTTATTTTTCTGCTTATTACAACCTTAAATTTGGGGTTGTAGAAGATATCTAAAGGAGGGATCTCTTCTATCTTTAATACAATTTCAGATGTTTGGTAGGCCGAGATGAATTCAACTCCTTCTGCATTAACAACTTTTTTTAGGTACCTATATTACTAGTATAGTACCTTATTGTTGTTAGTGCAACCCCCTTATTATTATTGTTGTACCCCTATAACCCCCATATTGTTATTATTGTGCCCTTAAATTATTATTGTTAGGTCAACTAGGATTACATTGTGGCCCCATGGACTCCTATATATAGAAAGGAGGTTTTGTTATTTGTATCATCCAAGAATTATTCATTTATGTAATGTATTGGAGGTTTCCCCCTCGAAGTGGCTGATTTATATGGTGTTGATATCTCTTTTCTTCTATTTTTGGAGCTGGTTTCACAACATTTGGTATCAGAGCTTTGGGATTCTACGGTTTCGCTGCACCAAACAAGTCATCATGGAATTTTAGCCATAATTTTTTTTCTACGAAGGTTCAGAAGCTGAAATGTTTAGAGAGCGAAGCCGAAATCCTTAGGAACATCTTCACAAAATTTTAGAGCTTGGTTCGCAATATTTTCGAAGATATGATATGTGGAAGTCACGATATTTTTTAGGCTCCTGAATTTCATCTCAAAGTGGTGATCGTGGGGAAAGCTTCATAACTCTCTCTTTAAGCATCAGAGTGGAATTTTGTTAAATGTGGATGGAAGTACATGGTATGTAGTTTTATTTCTATCAATTTTAGAGCCAAAGGAGCAAACAGTGATACGTGGCAAGTCGTACAAGTTCAAAATACTGAACCAGTCCATAATTAGGTCATTGTGGGAGATTGGACATAAATTTTCCTTAAAGAATCCAAATCAGGTCAGACCTGTGGCATTAGAAAGAGGATTTGGAGAGCTACCGTAGGGCAAAATTTTAGATATTGAAGATCCAAAATCATAGATATAATTCAGTTTCAATATCGAGCTCCTCAAAAGAAAGAAAAATGTGTGTACTTTTTTCGAATTACATAAGTCTCGTTTGAAAAAAATTAGTTTGAATTTATTCCAAGGGAATATTGAAGAATAGATATCAGTATTGGGTTCTAAAATTCCCCCTAAAAAGATTTCAACACCAATTAAAACTTCAAAACGCTCTATTATGAGCCATGAAGACGAAGAAACACAAAATGAGATATCAAAATTACAAGAGCAAGTGCACCAAATTTCGCTATCGCAAAGAGCAACAAAAAATGAAATGGAAGTTTTGAATAAAGGCGTGGAAACTAACATGGATGGTTTTCAAGTTCCTGTGGTTATTGTTTACTGAATAACTTGCCAGATTATCCACAATATCATGAAACATTTGTCGACGTTTCGAATCCCAATGGGGATCCATCTTCAGGACAATGGAATGAAGAAATTTAAGAAGGGTCATAATACAATTTATGACCCTTCTTAAATTTCTTCATTCCATTGTCTTGAAGATGGATCCTCGTT
Organism: Pinus albicaulis; assembly: GCA_034641835.2. NCBI lineage: Eukaryota > Viridiplantae > Streptophyta > Pinopsida > Pinales > Pinaceae > Pinus > Pinus albicaulis. The sequence continues at coordinate 140,184,130 of CM076576.1, forward strand.
GGGATTCGAAATGTCAACAAATTTTTCATGATACTATGGATAATCCGACAAGTTCTTTAGTAAACATGGATGGTTTGAAGAAAGGCATGGAAGCTAATATGAATGGTTTGGAAGCTAAGATTGATGACATGGAAGTGGGCATGGAAGCTAGGATGGATGGCATGGAAGATAATATGGATGACATGGAAGCTAATATCGATTAAAAAATGAAAGACAACATCGAAAACATGAAGAATGATTTGGAAAAGTTGATACAAGAAATGTTTCCTAATGGAAAAAAGATAGTAGAGGGAACTCATGATGAGAATAAAATACATGTTAATCATGATTTCATAAACTCTAATGTTGGATTGAAGAACCACCATATTCCAAATATGGATATGAGGAAGTTTGATGACAAGGATATCATAACATGGATACTACAGATAGAGCAATATTTTGATCTCAATAATGTTCAAAACACACAAAAGGTACGCATTGCAACTTTACATTTAGAACAAAATACATTTGTATGGTATCGATGGCTTTTCTCCCATAAAAAAATTATCACTTGGTCAATTTTTTACGGAGGAAATGATAACACATTATGAGGATACAAAGAGAAACACCTTCTTTAGCCAATTGATAAATCTCAAACAAAAGGGTTCAATGGCGGAGCACATTGAGGACTTCCAAAAATTGAAATTAGGGTAACTGATATTCCAGAGGAACACATGATTGATGTCTTCATAGGGACTTTAAAGGATAACATCCAACATGAAGTTTGCATTTGGGAACCTGATTCATTAGAGAAGGCATTCAGGTTGGCAACAAAAATTGCATGTAAAAATATGGCGACAAGGAAGCCTACCACTCACATCTATAAATATGGAAGTGTTGCTACTCTTAGACAACCACAACCTACAAGGTTGACACCACAACAGTTGGAAGAAAAAAGAGCAAAAGGGATTTTCTATAGTTGTGATAGCAAATACACTAAAGGTCATAAGTGCACTGAGAAGAAATAATTTTACATAGATTGTGAAGAGGAAGAAGAAAATGAAGAAGAAACTTCAAAAGTAGAGGATATACACTAGGAAGAAACCCTAGAAGAAGAAGAAAGGAGTCTGACCATATCATGTAATGCACTGGAAGGAATTACCATTCCTCAAACTCTCAATATAGAAGGACATATCAATAATAAAAAGGTAATAGTGTTGATTGATTCGGGTAGTACCCACAATTTTATTCATTTTAAGGTAGCCAAGGAATTGAATTGTTTCCTATACCCAGCACCTGAATGTCAAGTGATGGTTGCAAATGGAGGTACTATAAATGGCTCTGGAAAATTCCATAATATGAAGCTAGCCATGGGGGAATATGTATTGAATATTCCAATGCTTTCCATCCCAATGGGAGGTGCTGATGTTTTACTAGGAGTACAATGGTTACAATATTTGGGGACAATAGCTTTTAATTTTCAGGAACTTTTCTTGAAATTTTTTTCGAAAGGAAAGGAAATTGAATTACAGGGTATCGCAAGGAAGCCAAGAAGGATAAGAAGCTATAATTTCATGACAAAGCTTCTGAAGAAAGAACAACGAGGCATAATTGCACAATTATGCTCACTAGAAGTTCCAACATCAAAATCATCTATTTATCCAGATCTCCAAAAAGTCTTGGACAATCATTCCAAGGTGTTTGATACTCCCAAAGGACTCCCACCTATTCATTATCATGATGATGCTATTCATTTGATTCCAGGAAGTGTTCCTCCAGCCTTACATATATACTTATGTCAAAAATAGCGAAATTGAACGTATGATAGCAAAAATGTTAGAGGCTCGTATAATTCAACCTAGTCAAACTTCTTTCTCTGCTCGAGTAGTATTGGTGCACAAGAAAGATGGATCATGGCACATGTGTCCGGATTATAGGGAGCTCAATAATCTGACTATTAAAGATAAATTTCGCATTCCTATGATTGATGAATTATTGGATGAATTACATGGAGAAATTTATTTACCAAGTTGGATCTTTGTTCAGGATATCATCAAATTAGAGTGAAGACTGAAGATATTCTGAAAATAACATTTTGAACTCATGAGGGTCATTATGAATTTTTGGTCATGCCTTTTGGCCTTACCAAGGCACCTTCTACATTTCAAGGGTTGATGAATTCCATTTTCAAACCCTTCCTTAGAAAATTTGTGCTAGTATTTTTTGATGATATACTAATCTACAGCAGGTCTTGGAAGGATCATGTTCAACATGTTGACAGGGTGCTCAAACTATTGGAGGAAAAACAATTATATGCAAAAACATCCAAATGTTTCTTTAGAGTACAAGAGGTAGAATATCTGGGTCATATTGTATCTCACGAGGGTGTTAAGGTAGACCCTAACAAAATTAAATCAATTAAGGAATGGAAAGTCCCCACAACCATAAAGCAGTTGTGTGGATTTCTCAGATTAACAGGGTATTATCGCAGGTTTGTTAAGAATTATGGGAGAATAGCAGCACCTCTAACAACATTATTGAAGAAAGATGCATTTTCGTGGACTCATAAAGCAACTAAGGCCTTTGAACATTTTAAAGAGGCAATGTGCCTAGCACCAGTCTTAGCTACGCCAGACTTCACAAAAAACTTTATTGTGGAATATGATGCCTCAGAAAATGGAATTGGTGTTGTTTTAATGCAAGAAGGAAGACCCATTGCTTTTGAAAGTCATTCAATCAAAGGAAAGTATTTACTAAAGGCTATTTATGAGAAGGAAATGTTGGCAATACTCCATGCACTAAAGAAATGGATACCTTACCTAATGGGAAGACACTTCAAGGTAAAAACTGATCATGATAGTCTTAAACACTTTTTGGAACAAAGACTATATTTAGAAGAGCAGCAAAAATGGGTCACAAAGATGTTGGGTTATGACTTTGAAATCATCTACAAAAAAGGGAAGCTAAATGTTGTTGTAGATGCACTCTCAAGAAAGGATGAAAAGGTGGAAGCATTGCTTTGTGCCATTTCAATTATCCAACCAGATTGGATAACTGAAGCAAGGGATGAATGGAAGAAGGACAAAGAAGTGTGGACTCTCATTCAAAAGTTGCAGCAATATCCTAGTACATATGATACATTTAGTTGGAAAAATGATTTGTTATGGTACAAATATCACTTATATATTTGCAAGAATTCTCAACTAAAACAAAAGATTCTTTTTGAATTGCACACTTCTCCTTTCAGAGGACACTCGGGATTTTTAAAAACTTACCACAGGGTGAAGAAATAATTTTTTTGGGATGGCCTTAAATCTGATATTCAAAAGTTTGTGGTGGAATGTTTGGTTTGCCAGCAAAATAAAGTTGAGACAATTAAGACCCCGGGTCTTCTACAACCTTATCCATTCCAAGTCAATTTTGGGAGGAGATTTCAATGGATTTTATCACAGGTTTACCTAATTCTAAAGGAAGGAGTGTCATCATGGTGGTTGTTGATATATTTACCAAGTATGCAAACTTTTGTGCATTATCTCATCCATTTAAAGTGAGTACAATTGCTACTGCATTTATGGAAACAATTCAAAAGATAAATGGAAACCCAAATATTATTGTAAGTGATAGAGATCCCATTTTTACAAGAAATTTTTGGACGGAATTATTTTCTTGTTTGGGTACTCAACTAGCTCATAGCTCATCTTATCATCCTCAATCTGATGGTCAAACAGAGATAGTGAATAAATTTTTGGAAGGATATCTTCATTATTTTGTATCTGATAAGTAAGCACAATGGGTCAAGTGGTTACCTCTCGCTGAATGGTGGTATAACACTTCCTTCCATACTGTAGCAAAAATGACCTCATTTATGGCACTTTATGGATATCATCCACCATCAATCACATCTTCTTTAAGGGAAAATTCTAGGGTTCAAGCAGTGGAGGATCACATCGAGCATCAACAAGAAGTTCTCAAACTCTTAAAGGATAAACTAAATTTGGCACAAAATCGAATGAAACAACAGGAAGATCAACATCATAGTGAGAGAAGTTTTGATGTGGGAGACTGGGTATTTTTACGGCTACAACCATACAAAAAAATGTCCCTCAAGCAAGCTAAGAAGGATAATAAATTATCGCCTAATTACTATGGTCCTTACAAGGTTTTGCAAAATATTGGTACTATTTCATACAAATTGGAGCTTCCTGCTTCTTTGCGAGTGCATCCAGTTTTCCATGTTTCATGCTTAAAAAATGTTATAGGGGACAAACTTTCAGTTCAAACAATATTTCTAGAACTTGATGAGGAAGGAAAAGCCATATTGGAACCTGAAGCAGACACGGAAACAAGAACTCGACAACTATGAAATCGATCAATTTAAGAGTATCTCATCAAATGGAATAACTTACTCACTGAAGATTCTACATGGGAGGATGAGAATTTTATACAAAAGCACCTAGAGCTACTCAAGCATTGATGACAACACTTTTTTGAAGGAGAGGAGCATTTTAAGTCCCTATATTACCTTATATTTCCTTATTTTTGTTAGTGTAACCCACATATTGTTATTGTTGTACCCTTGTAACCCCCATATTGTTATTATTGTGCCCTTAAATTATTATTGTTAGGTTGGCTAGGATTACATTGTGGCGTCACTAGGATTACATTATGGCCCCATGGACTCCTATATAGAGAAGGAGGTTTTGTCATTTGTATCATCCAAGAATTGTTCATTTATGTAATGTATTGGAGGTTTCCCCCTCAAAGTGGCTGATTTCTAAGGCGTTGATATCTCTTTTCTTCTATTTTTGGAGATGGTTTCACAACAACTTTGTTAGTAGAGCCAACAGTAAATGGGTTTTGACTTTTTTCTTGAGGTATTTCGACTGTTTCTTGAGCATCAATGATTATCACCTCTTTTTATCCTTAAGTTCCTAGCTAAATTGATCCCAGAATTTATCTAAGTCACTGTTGACCATTGGCTCACAAGTTTGTATTTGATTTGATTTGACTTCCTCTGTTCCCAATAGGACATCAATATCCTTGGGAGGTTGTTCGAAGCTCTGTTCTTTTTTATAAATAGGTTGGGACACCTTCAACATGTCAAGAGGAATGTTTTCTAAACTTTTGTTCTTGTATTCTTTAAACTGGGTCGATTGTCCAGGACTAAGACATATTTCTGCTAATATTTCTCATCAATTTCAAATGGATCATCATAATGATCATTTTCATGAATGAATTGCCTTATCTGTACCTGATTTGTAAAACTTTGGGAATTTTTTTTTGGATCAAACTATCTATTAGGAACTGTAAATAACTTCAAACACTGGATTTTACCGATTTATAGTCCAGTATGTTTGAAATTTCCCAATGCATAAACACCACAATTAATGGGTAAAGTAGGCTGGGAATATCTCTTCGCCTCTTTCAAGGCTTTAGTCAATCGATGACCTATTGTCTGGTAAGCAATTTCCCTTGCGAGGAGCTTGTCTAGTACATACAATGGGAGGACATGGGGTTTGGCTAGGCTTCCATAAACTCTTACATAAGTAAATAGTTCATCCCCAAAACACTTTCAGATGGATTTGAAATCAACTTGGGCTTCTTTCGACAATATTAGGGCTTTCTCATTAAAAACAACTTTAAAGAGTGGAGGAATGACTCTGTGACAAATTGTGTAGAAAATAGATTCATACTTGGATTCCCCAGAGAATATTATGGTAAACATGAATGGGAGTGAGGTCTTGGATGGTCCATTTCCAACCCATGGTTGGAAAATCATAAGTGAAACACAAAACTTCCATGATATAAGAACTCATAAAAAATGGGGGGACTACCTTAGAGGTAAAAGAGCATTTCTTTATTTAATAAAGGATGTGAGAAGCAATATTGTTTGACAAGATGGTGCCCCAGTCCATACTATATGCTTCTGATGCAACTTCCAAGAGAGGGACTCATTCAATTGAAAATTTACTTGTGTTGGGGGAACCAAAAATCCTACAAGTCATAGCAGCAACATAGTAGTAGGGACCAGAGAGAGAGAGGTAGTAGAATACATAAAAATTTTATTATGTCTATGTTTTTTAGGGTTTTTCCTCCATTTCTTAATCGACTCTAATTGGAGCTTATTCTCCTTCGTAAATTTCTTGAGAAAAGCCTTGTCATATACCTTTTGCGAGTCAGGTATATGATACATTTTCTTTAAATCCTATACCCTGAATGACCCTATCACTATAGCTCTTGAGGTCATAAATTTCATTTCATCAATATTGAGATTATCAATTACCCATTTTACCATATGAGTGCATGGTAGAATATTTTGGCGTGTGGAAATTTTGTGAAGGAAAGAATTGTCAACGTTAGTGATAGTAGCTTCTGAATAATTAGGGACATTAACTGTGGGTACCCTCTGGACTGCCTTGGTTTTCTCATCTTCGAAAATATTGTACATTGATTCCCATAAATAAGAGCCACTATCTGCAGCGCAAGTAGTATCTGAAAATGATGGCGACATCTTTGTCACTTATGAAGTAGAAGGTGTGGGATTTGGAGGAGCCATAGGTTTCTTTTCTTTCTTTGTAACTTTATACATTTTAGGGGAATTTTTTTCTTTTGGACTAGCCTGTAAATAAGGAGAAAAAGGAGTGAAAAACAATATTTGAAAATGTGGGAGCGATTTAGCAATATAAATGAAGTGATGGCGAATATATTGTTGCATGCATATAAATCCTAAACATTAATTAATAAATCATTAAATCATTTTGGAGGTTCGAAGTTGTCATACCTTTATCACTGTGCATTTATGAAAAACATGGGTTCACATGCCTAATATGGACATTTAAGCATTTGAAATTAATTCATCCTGCATCGCAGTTTTTTATGTGAGTTTAGTCTTTAAAACATACAACGCAGTTGTTTCGTCGATATGCGATCAAGCTTTTCCCTTTTTAAATAATGCTTTTGAAATTATTTATTAAATATTTTATTCATGTATGGAATGTTGGCATGGGAAGAGTGATGGATGATTTACCATGCGATATACATATCACAATTGCAATCTCAGAAAAGCTAATGGCGGAAGTGAAATGAAATTTGGTAAAATTGTGATGTGATGTATCACATCGGGAAATCGAAAGTGGGCGCAGCGTATGGTAGCGGAGGGAATTGCGATCTGCAATTTGTGATGAGTGACGTGGCAAAGGGTAGGTCCTGCCAAATGGATTTTTGTGAAATATAACTTGTCGGGGCCATTTTTCCTTTGTTATCGCTTTTTCCTCTTTTATCACCTTTTGTTCTTTGGAAAGCCTTTTGCGCGCTTTATGCCTTTTCGGAAATATCGCATCACAAATTTTATATGGAGCACTTTACATGTTGCCTGTTGGGATTTGTGATTTGCGATTTAAAATGAAGGCTTTTTTTGGGTTTTTCCACTTAAATATTTAGCCAATAAGCTTATGACTTTAATTTTTCAAACTCATATTCCTATCTTATAAATCACATAGTGTTTTATTGTGTTAATCTAAAAAAATTTGAAAGGGTTCCCATTATCTTCTAAGTCATCTATTCACAAATAATGGGGGGTTGTTGAATAGCACAAAATGTCCATAGAGAATAATGTATGTTCCATAATTCTATATCAAATTTAGGATAAAATAAAATTTAGTAAATTGGAGTGGGCCAATATATTACTATTGTGACCAATTGAAGAAATTATATTCAGTTTCTCAAAACAAATATGGTGCTTTTGATATGTTTGAATGTCTAGCCAAAGTAAACTTATTTATATGATTAAGTAGACATATTATGTGAATATGTACATTGGGATATGTGTGTGTGTGTGTGTGTATGTCCTAAGATATATATTGACATATTATATTGGTGTATATATTCATGTATATACCAACTAGCTCTCTCTCTCTCTCTCTCTCTCTCTCTCTCTCTCTCTCTCTATATATATATATATATATATATATATATATATATATATATATATAGATATAGATATCTGTGTGTGTGTGTGTGCGTTTGTGTGTCAACATAATATTTCAATATATATACTACTGTATATATCGATATTTATACTTGTATTAGTATATTTAATATTTTGTATATCAACATATATACCACCATACATATATGTTTTTATATATACCATTTTATACTACATATACATATATAATACTATTGTTAAACCTTCAATAGTATTTTCAATTTCTTGGGACAATTCTCATTCCCATGAATTGTAGTAGCAATTATCCTAATAGCTTGCCACAATAGTTCTACTTCCGCCTCCTTAAACTTCACAATTCATAGCAAGATACTATTACAGAATAAAACATTGATGATGGGGGAACCTTGCCTAAATATTTGAGAGCTTTTTGCTTCCCGAAGTAAAGGTTTTCATTTTTATCAATTCAAGATTCAATAATATAATATTCCCTTTCTTGATCTAGTCAAAGTGGATAGAATAGATCCATGGTACTTACGTGGTATTTTCCCATGTTATTGACCCATGGTATTTCTTGTTGGTATTGACCCATGGTACTGGCGCATGGTATTTCTTGTTGGTATTGACCCATCAAGCCTATAAAAGGGGAGAGAAGCTAGGCATTTAGAGCATTCTGGGTTATCTATCTTATTATGTTTGGGTTGAGAACCTTGCATGGCCAGTTCTATCATTGATCCCGGGACGAAAACCCCGTGGTGATGTTTATGTGGAAAATCCATCCAGGATTCACAAGTGGGCTTTAGTTTCTTATATTTTTCATTTTCAAGTAGTTGTGCATGCAATTTGCAGGATTTTATGGTATAGGCATGTATTTTACTTTCAGTGAATAATATAAATAAAATGGTTGCATTTCATTGTGTTCTGGTTCTTGATGAAAGATTGTATTAAATGAGAAAACTAATATGTTTTAGATCTATGAAATTTTTATTGTTTGGAATCTTACAGTGGTATCAGAGCTATGCATCCTGCGAGCCTGAGAGTTTTATGCAAGGAACTTCAGTGAAATTTATTTTTCACCCTAGCCAACATTTCTCACTTCGGTGATATTTATCACCCTAGTTGGATTTTTATTTTTTTAGTAAATTATTTTTATTGGGAGACATAAGTGAAGGGAAAATCATTTATAAGTCTGTGGGTTAAATTTGTGAAAATATTTGAAGGCATGATTGACAAAATCATTTATAGCTTGTAAATAGCCTCTTATGAATAAATGTACCCATGATATTTATTCATGTGTATGGAATATTATAAATGTACCCATGATATTTATTCATGTGTATGGAAGATTCATATCTTTCTTTCAAATATGGTCATTGTTGAAAGGCTAGAAAGTTCTCATTAGCTAAGTATTGAGATCCATTGATGCCAATGTCGTCATTTTATTTTTGGAAACACCACAAAAATCAACATAATGATATATCAGTCGGTTCTCTGGGCTACAATACTTCTGTGGATCAAAGGTGGCAACAACATACAAATCAGAAGCAAGAGAAGAACAGTAGACCCTTCTCTTGAAAGGTCCATGTTATCCTTCAGCAGTCAAAAGATACCCGGAAGGAAGATATAAAAAGGAAGTGTCTCTTTGATCTTGGATCCAAATTGCAGGGCACAAAGTCAAAAGATGTTCTCCTACAGCTAGACACATTAAATACAGCTTTGAGCTTGATAGATAAATCAGAATGGGAAGGTTCAAGTTGGGCCTTGAAGCCATCCATGCTTGCTTTGATACAACCTATGTTCTTAGAGAATTCTTGTGAAAAGTTTAGACTCACGGTCGCCTCTTGTCTCAGTAAAATCATAGCCTTAACAACATCGCTATTGCCCTACAATGATGACATCATGAGGAGGACTTTTCAGGTAATGGTAGAAGCACTCCAAGGGTTGGACAACACCACCGTTCTTACTTTTTTCCAAAAGAGCACAATTTTGGAACACATGGTGAAATTCAGATTTGGTATAATTATGCTGGATCTGGAGTGTGATGACTTAATCCTTCAGATGCTCCAATAATTCTACACTAGAATTATAACATCTCATCCAAACTTTATCAAAACGGACATGCAAAATATCATGTCTTCGATCCTAGGAGAAGATAGGGCCATCTGTGAACAATTGAGATCCAAATTGTTGGCCATTTGGAGAAAGGAGCTAATTTCATCACCTGCTTCTTATGAACTCGCTGAGGGGTTGATCAAACAGAGCATCAAACTACTTAGAAATAAGTTAACCAAAGAGGAACTAACAAAGATTTGTGGAGACAGTAAGAATTAACTAAGGAGGAAAGGCTTATCCTTTGTATGCAAGGGAGTTTGGGCACTTGACCATTCATGCCCAGATAATAAGGAGGCGACAAGGATAGAAAAATTAGAGACTTCTTCAAATCATGGGGACTCATCCATAGATGGGTTTGTTGATTTTCAGGAGAGGACCTATGAAGGATCTGAGCATTCAAGTACAAATGGTGAACAAAAACACCATGCTCTTCAGAAAAACTTGCAGGACAAGCTGATTAGTCAACTTGACAAAGTACATGACGAAAGGAAAGATGCAATTCCTCCTGATGATGAGGTAGTTGAATCTATAAATATAATGGAGGACATCCATAAAGAGTATGGGCAATCAGGTATAGACAACAGTCCACCCATACATCCATGTTTGACAACCAGAGAGGATGGAAAACTAATCGTCACATGTGAAGAGGTCCAAGATGAATACACCCAAGGAGAATCAAATGAGGAGCCAGTAGTAATGAACCGATATGATGAGCATGATCATGTAGGCCAACAAGACAAAGATAGTATGCAGGATGATTCATTTCTAAAGGGACAATCAAAGATTCAAGTTGAAGCAGTGGTCGTGGGGCATCCAGTGCAGTCAAATACAAAGACATTCAGCAGGGCACTAGAATTTCCAGTGAAAGAATTTCAGGAGAGGATCATGCATTTCAAGATAGATCTTATGTTGTTGAAGCAAAGATTCTGGATAGTCCAAGACACTGTCTTACAGGAGAACATAAAAATTGAGGAACTCATAGGGGTATGTGCTAAATCAACGACCAAGTTGTCTAGTGTTGAGGAACGACTCAAATCCCTCATAAGGTAGCAAGAGGAGTACAATTGGGAGTTCCAGAGAAGCCCTCTACAAGAATACATAGATAAATCTTGCAACGCCAACAACCCACTTTTATACATTGGGAAGAGCGGGGTAGAGTTCTCCAAATACATCATGTTGGGTAACCAAGTAGAGCAGCATGAATCGAGCATCAAACAACATCAACACAATAGATTTGTAGATATTCATTCTTTCCCAAGTATGGATTGGCGAGAGGTTATGAGTTGGTATTCTATTGATGGGTTGATTATTTGGAGGATACCCATAGCCAAGGGAAAATTACAGCTTGGTCCATTTGGTGTAGGCAACGATGGAGAGCTGAAATGGTACCATAACCCACAGGTCCCAGGATTTAAGTGGCATTGGGATCCCAGAGAATCCATTGGGGAAAGAATTGTTTGGGATCTAGGTAAATCTATTGAGGAGATGATTGATCGGAGGATTTTTTGGGATCCAGGTATTGGAGGATCCATTCAGGACCATTCAACATGGAGGGTACATCGGATTGTATGGGATCCTGGTATCAATGTACAAATGCTTCTGTTATGGATAGAACTGGATCGCTTGAGGATAATAAATCTTTGGGCAGGAGGATTTGTAATATTCCATTTCTTGATCCAGTCAAAGTGGATAGAATAGATCCATGGTACTTACCGTGGTATTTTCCCATGGTATTTACCCATGGTACTAGCCCATGGTATTTCTTGTTGGTATTGACCCATTAAGCCTATAAAAGGGGAGAGAAGCTAGGCATTTGGAGCATTCTGGATTATATATCTTATTATGTTTGGGTTGAGAACCTGGCATGGCCAGTTCTATCATTGATCCTGGGACGAAAACCTCGCGGTGATGTTTATGTGGTGAATCCATATAGGATTCACAAGTGGGCTTTAGTTTCTTATATTTGTCATTTTCAAGTAGTTGTGCATGCCATTTGCAGGATTTTATGGTATGGGCATGTATTTTACTTTCAGTGAATAATATAAATAAAATGGTTGCATTTCATTGTGTTCTGGTTCTTGATGAAAGACTGTATTAAATGAGAACACTAATATGTTTTAGATCTATGAAATTTTTATTGTTTGGAATCTTACAAATAAAATCGTAACACAATTCGAAAAATACATGTTATATGGTTCAAAGGTGCACTTGAATGTCAAGGCATATGCATACCATAGGTATTTATTTTAATTTATTGCAGAAATTAGATTAACTCCAAAGGTTTCTAGATTAAATGAAAATGTCACAAAACCAATTTTCAACTATGGGTTCAACTATTATAGAAGCTCAAGTTCATGGTTATTAGTCATTGCATTTTAGTATTTTTGCATGCATTTTGATATACATTAACATTTTTCACACAAGAATATGCATAGTTATGTAAAGAAAGAGTGAAATAATAATGTATAAACATGTAAGATCAATAGGTCCATGGGATAGCAATGGAATGTTCACATAATAGGCATTCTCCGTGAATTTTATGCAAACATATTTAGAATTAGCGAAGCTTACAAATCATTCCCTTTTTTATAGTCTAAATTTTTTATGAGCTTATTGAATCTTGAATTGATAAAAAATTTGCAAGCCTTTGATTGGGGAAGTGCAAAACTCAAAAATATTTAGGCAGAGTTCCCCCATTGTTAATGTTTTATTTTGGTAACAATACCTTTCTATGAATTGTAAAGGTTAAGGATGTGGAAGTGGAAATATTGTGGCAAGCTATCAAGACAAGTGTTATTGCAATTCATGGGAATGAGACATACCCCATAAAATTAAAAGTGGTATGAAGAGAGAGAGAGAGAGAGAGTATATGCATTCCAACATAAATATATGTTAGTATATATCTCGATATATAGAGTAATATATATACTAGTACTAGTGTGTGTGTGTGTGTGTGTGTGTGTGTGTGTGTGTGTGTGTGTAAGGGCATGTGAGTGTGTGTATCAAATAAAATAGGTTTCTCATGGATTTTAGAAGGACTCAATAGTTGATGGTTGCTTAAAACATTTTCTTAACCTATTATCTATATATCTAATGGATTGAATGGCTTGATGCCATTTAAAACATTCCATTTGTTTCCCATGGACCTATTGATCTTACATATTTATACATTATAATTGCACTCGTTCTTTGCATACCTATACATATTCTTATGTAAAAAATCTTATTTTTTATCAAAATGGAAACACACAAAAATACTAAAATACAATGACTACTAACCATGTACTTGAGCTTCCATAATAGTTGAAACCATAGTTGAAAATTAGTTGTATAATATTTTCATCAAATCTAGAAACTTGAGGAGTAATATATTTTCCCCATTAGATTGAAATAAATACCTATGGTGTGCATGTTTCTTGACATTAAATTTCACCTCTGTACCATATAACATATATTTTCCAATTGAGACTTATCCAATATAGAAAATATTGGTCTTCTAATTGGCACCTTCAAGTTCTAGAGGGGCTCTAAATTTCCTCAATCTTCCCCAAATCCACACAACATATTGACCTTGCACGTGGAAATTCTTAATACTTGCTTACATTGTTTATTGAGCTAGATTAAGAAAGTTATCATTAAGTAGGGATTATTATGCTATCCCTTCCTTACCCCTTAGTCAATATTAAGGTTGGATGCAAGTGTATAATATTGAATTTGGTCTTATTATCATTAATAATAATAATATTGTATACATGGGATTTTATTGAAAGGTTGCAAACCCTTCTTGTGTTACAATATATATTGGGTTTAGCTTAATATAAATATTTTCCTACATAGAATTTATAAAAAAACTTGGTGGTTCAAACTCTAAAGAAAATTTCATCATCAAGAGATGGGAAAAACTGTAAAGAAAACAAAGTTGTCTTTCAAAAAAAAATGTCTTTCATTAAAAAAAGTGTGTAAAGGCAAGGTTGGCTCTAATTATTCTTTAATATTAATTAAAGGGAAAAAATATCAAGAGAGCTAGAAACATTAAAATTAATTCTAGCTTAGATGATTAGTTTCAAGGTGTTACCGATTTTTAACTCATATCTTTTTTTTAAAGTTATTGTTGTGCTTTTCCAATTTCCATTCCCTTTCTTACATGTATATTATTATTGTGATCAATCGAAACTATTCATTTTATCAAAATACTCATCTATTCATTTTCTATTTCTCCTTACTAAGATAGGAGAACTAGAACCATAGTAGCAAAGTGAAAATACTCATATATCACCAATACATTACAGTCATGTAGGAAAAAACACTTAACACATATTATTTAAATGAATAACTATCATATTGTAGGTATTAAATGAAGCTATTAGAAATTTTTTTAACACCCGATTAAACATCATACATAGATAATCAAACATTAGACACACGACTCAAGTCCAAAAAACACCTTTCTGTGTATTAGATTTCTTATGCAGTACATTACATCTGAGACTCTGCAGAGTTCAATACACTACAAAAAACACAACATCCTAGAACTAACTGACTCCCTTTCTCTTTTCCTTGCTTATCTATCGCTTTTCTTGGCATTGGCAGCCTTTGATCCTTTTTTGCTTAGCTATTTTGCTGTGCTTCGCTATTTCTTGTTCCCTTATTCCCTTGGCTTTGCTTCCAGGAGTATTTCAGCATGTTTTCTATTGACTGTCCTTGACACCTATGTTTCTGCATGTTCACACTCTGCCACCTGCCCACCAATGCTCCACAAACCACCACAACTCTCTTCCTTCCGCAACGGCTCTCTGCCACTTGCCCCGTCCATAACTCAAAATCGGTTTCTTCAAAACAAAGGCCCTAACAGGCCCCGACCACAAGACATTGACTCGTCCTAAGTCAATTTTCTCCAAGTGTTGCAGTCCCCATGTGATCATCTATCATGGTATTCTTCTTGTCTTGTTTGGTTGCTCCCTTCTCTTGCTCCATTTTCTTTGGTTCCAAATCTTCCAACAAAGGCCCTAACTTCGAGAACTTATGCATGGCTTTAGTCTTGAGTTCCATGAAATCATTGATTGCTTCCTGCCATGTTTTCATCAAGGAATCTATTTCGTGCACCACCTTCTCAGCCTGAGTGGCATCGATGGGTTGCAGCAGACCTGCAAAGGTTGCATTGTACTAAGGATCAACATCGGAGACCAGTTGGTGTACTGTATCTGCCTTCTATTTGATAGGGTGTTGGAGATCATGAAGCAGCTGCTTGGTCTTTGCTAAGTTCTCCTCAATCGTTTGGATATACAATTGCAGAACGTTGGCCGAATTGTTTAGTTTTCTGCGGCTGGCTTGGTCAGGGGTTCTTTTGATCTCAATGAAAATCTAATGTAACTGCTCCAAAACTGGATGAGCTTTCATCATCAAGGAATTTGAGCACTCATGGATTTTCTCAAGTAAAGTGTACGCTTCAATGACAGTGCTCCCCAGTGTTTCTTTAATCTGACTCATCTGTTCTTTACTCTAGGTTATCTTCTCTGCATACACTATGGAGGGATATTGAAGTGCCAACATGCTTCATAGGGCCTGCCGGAGTTCCTGATTTGCACTGCCTAGAATTGTGCATGTTGTTATGATGTGAATTTAGCATTCTACAATGAGGCAGGTCCACATATCTGCGCGAGCGGCTTCGACAACGCCGGTGATGGTTGGCCATAGCTCTTGGAAGTTCATGATGATCTAATCAATTTGTTGATGGAGGGTGTATCTTTCTTGTTGAAACTGATTACGCTCTTCAATGAGCGTCATAACTTGTTGGTGATGCTACTCATATTTCAGAATAAGGTCATTGTGGAGAGATTCTTCTTGCTAGGTCACTACTTGTATTAAGTTAAAGAGCTCTCCTAGTGTCCAACTATGAAGATCTCCACTACTCATTGTCTCAGGGCTGGGATTTCTCTCCCTGAGTGGCTGGCCACTAGCGATGGAGTGGTCATATTATTCTGGTGGAGAGTTAAGTTCGTTCAGCGGTATGGTTGGTGGTTGGGTTGGATGAAAACTGGTGGAGGGTGGAGAAGTGGGTATGAATGGTTTCAATTCCAACATTGATTGCTGAAATCCAGAAAAATGAGCTCTCACTCGATGTAGTTTTAGCCAAGGGTAGGCCTGTCTGAATAAGTAGATTTAGGAATGTTCCCGGCTCTACTAAGGTTGAGTTAAACTCGGTTACGTGGGCAGTACCCAAGTTAAACTCTACTTCAATGTCAATTTCCATCATTGTTCGTATGGATATTGCATCAGATATGGTTGTAGATGTGGAAGCGATGTGGGATGACTGGTCCTCGAAGGCATGAGAGGTGTGCGGCAATGACTTTTGAGTGCTTGGAGAGGAGGAGGCCAGAGTGCTTTACGATGACGAAGGGTTGGGTTGCGGTATGGCTGGGGAAGTCTGAGTACCCTTCTCTGGCTCCTCTGTGATGGAGAAACATGTACATATTTGATGTACAAGATCCTCCTCTGTCAATTCTATCACTTGGTCAGGTTTAGATTCCTAGCTTGCTTTCCCTTGGGCTAGGGGATGGGTGGTTTAGTTGCCTTGGTTTTTTGGAATGGGGCAATGGTTGACTAAGAGTGTCAATGGATGGTGGTGGAGGGGAGAGCGGTAAGTATTTGGGTCATTAATGAAGGTGACCATATGTTGAATGCTTGAAATTCATTAAACAATGGAAAGGTAGTGGTTACATCTCTAATACTTACCGTGGCTTTGTTAAAGGCTTGCACCTGTGTGTCCAGATTTTGAAGCAACGACTGGATGTGATATCTAAGAGCTGTGTCTACCGGTGTTTCTCCTGGAAACAGCTGTGGAACCATGGCCTCAAAATAATACTTATGCTTCACATCTCATATTTCCCCCACAACCCCCTTCCAATACATAACTTCTTTGTGGAAAGACTTCTCTTGCACCTAGAATCTCAACGGCCTATTTTGGAAGGTGTCTACCACAACACGGTGGGGTCTAATCCATGTATTTCCACGCAAGATGCCAAGCCATATCTGCCCAAAGTACTCATCTAGTAGTGCTCTGGGAATTCTTCGTTGGGTTTGAATGAAATCCAGCATCATCCTGTACCAATATATGAATTCCTCCTCATTGATCTCTTTGATGCTGGGGTCACCTGAGACTCTCCACGGCATATATCTAAGGGCCAGTGGCTGATCTTTGCCTATCTTTGCAAGTGGTCATTTCCCCGGTGGACACCATTTCCATATAGACAACTCCATTATTAGATACCTATAGATAAACCTAGTGGCACTTTTGAAGTTGTCTTCACAGACCTCGAAGAGTTCTTGCAGCGAAAAGTGCACCAATTGAGTTGTGCTCCCTGCACACAAAGATCTGCAACTGAAATTGTGTCTAGGGTAAACTTCGCTTTTGTATAGTGTCTCATGGTCTTCCCTATCACCAGGTAGCATGCAGACTTCACATTGGGCGTGTTGATGACGTCTATATTTTCCCCCTTCCCTCCTCTCCTGGTCTCATACTTCTTGTAGTAGTCTAATTCCCCCATCTTCTTCGCTCTTTTGGAGGTAGTCTAGAAGGTCGTGGATACATTTCTCCTTACCACCAATAGCCCCGTGAGCATGTGGATGTCTTATACATGAATTTTGATCTCCTTACCAAGCTAAAGTGACTCATTGTGAATCTTGCTGATTAGGAGCTTTGTGCATTGCTTGGTTGCTCCCAATGTACCGAATACCGATAGTCTCTTCAAGTGAAGAACTGTTGATCTTTGAATTCCTTTGAAGTCTGGGTGAACCCAAGGTGCTTCGTTGCCACCCTCCTTCACATAATTATTAATGTAGACTTACCTCTTGAATGTTGGAAAATGGAAGGAATCTGTGAAATCTGTGTCTATTAGAGTTTCATTATCATACCTTCCTATCAACGGCTCCAGTTTCTTAGTCCTCTCGTCAAGCTCTGGTTCAACTACCGACACCACTATCTTCGCCATGTTGTTTCTCCTATATTACACCAGTATTGTTTCTGGTTTGCACCTTTGAAACTCTTTTGGGATGTTATGGTTAACTGTTATAGCAGTTTCCTGTTGTTGAAATTCTTCATTTTCTGTCACTTTGATTTTTCTTTTCTCCATACATATTAAGTAGCAATGTTGGCACGAAGGGCATTGACGTGACTCAATAACTAATTAATTTTTTTTAGGTTCCCTCCATGGCTACAATCATGTGGTCAGTCACTTATATGAGGTGGAATCTAACTCTGCTGATGGTGGCCTTCGAAATGGAGCGAACGTGATGGCTAGTTATTATGGCTTGATGTGGAAATTTTATTACAGAGTGGTGTTTCCTATTACGGAAAATATTTTCAAATTTTTGGCTGACACTACAAAATTTCACCTAAATGATGGTTAATTATGACAGAATGATGGTTTACATGCATGGTCTTACAGTACCTATCAGCTCCCTGTAATTTGCTAGATTGATTGAGATGCAAATTGAAAAGAGTAACATCAAACCAAGCTTTGGAATCCAAGGACCTAGCCTTCCTGGATTCGGAGAAAGATCTCTCAATGTGTGCAAAGATATGTCTTGTTTACTGATTAGGGTTGATTTTAGGCTAGATGTTAAGTACAAGCTATTTTGATAGATATTTTGATTGTTTTTTGGTTGGGTATGATATTTTGATATATTTTAGATAGGAAACATGGAAGATTGTTAATTCATTGGGAAATGGAGTCAAACAAGGTCATGAATGAGCTCATCAATGGTGTCAAGAGAATTTGCAGGGAAATTTAACTTGGTTGGTGGATCTTTAAGATTGTGAAGGATCATGAGATGGACATTAAACTTGGGAACAACAAGCTAATAAAGGGCTGAAACCAAATCCTTTATATACTTGTAAACTGAGGGAGTTAGAAAATTGATAAGAACAGCAAGAGAATCAAAGGCATAAGCAGAACCTAATCCATTTGATTTCAGACTGAAAACAAATAATTAACCAAGAAAAACTTTCAGATAAAAACTTAGAAAGGTAAGAAACTTATCCAAATTTCAGAGCTTTTATCATCTAGAACATAAAAACATTTAAGTACACAAGTAACTAACCATAGAAGGAGAGAAAATTATAACATCCAAAGTTACAACAATAAGGTTTCCTTAAAACAGTTCTAGCTAAGTAAAGGAAAAGAGCATGTTTTTAAATAGACAAACCTAGACAAAGCTGCTTTAAAGAGATGATTCCAAGAACATAATATTTCAGTGGGAACAATATGCAGGGCTAGCCATAAATCATAATTGATGCTAACTGATGTAAATTATTCAATAAATGGACAAACTAATAATTTGCTAGACAGAAAATAAATGATTTCTCTAATATATCTTAGCAGAAGAAAACATTAAGGCAGTGAAGGACAAACAGATTTAAGGTGCCATTAGAAAACATTTCTTAATATAAATTCTGTGTCCTACTGCAACATAGCAATATGGAAAACATAATGGAAAACTAGAAAACATAAACAAAAGAAAAATTCACCATCAACCAAGCCTATGGATCCTGCAAGTAATCCTTCTCCATCAACAAGCAAATCAGATCATGCATGAGTTCCAAGACATCAATTTCTCTTCAAGAGCTTCAAAGGACTATGTATCATTCTAGCATCAGTCATCAAAATCCAACATTTGCAATGAGTTCCGAATGTAGTATTTATGTTGAAAATGAGGAAGTGGAACTCTTTTAGGGTTCAAAATGTTATTAATTATAGAGTAAATGCTTTCCTAGCCTTGAAAACCACACAGGGCATAAGGTAAGAATATCCGTAGCTACTTCTTTGTTAAATAACTTTGTCTTAATTTCTGAGATAAAGATAGGTGGAAAAGATTGACTTTTAAGGCTCTACCTTATCTTTACAATAATTGTCCTGACAGTTTAAAATATATTATTTTGTGTAATAACTGCTTAATTGGTTTTATGGATAGAAAGTAGGCTCAATGTGTCAGTTAGATATTTCTAAGGGAATAATTTCTCTTTGTTGATGTATTCAAGGCCTTTTAGCCTAATTTTCCTTCATTTCATCACTAAACAGTACTTTGGCCTAATTCCGCTTTAGGCCTTATTTAATCATCTTCCGTGCTTTTTTTACACTTCGTTGACTGATTTAGCTTTGAATCCTTTGTCTTTCACTGTGCTTTATCCATAATCTGCATAGTTTAAGTCTTTTAATCTTTAGACTCTTGACTTTAACCTTTAACTTTAAATCTCTTTACACTTAAGCTATGATTAAGCTTTTGATCCGTTGCTCTTCTCTTCTTTACTGATTTGCATTCTTGTGCAGGGTTTTTTTCACGTATTGGAGGGTTTGAATAAATGATTGATTTCTCATGACACATCGACCCGAATTTGGAGATAAACCCCTTTTGTCCCTTTACGCGATTAATAATAGCCCGAAGGTCGTCACCTTCATCCTTTTCAACCATTTTTTCTATGGGATGGCTTTCGAGCCTAAAATACCATTAAACCTGCAACAAAAAAAACAATATTTAGCTTAAAACCTGTGGGATTGGGGTCAAATTTCTTTTCTACGGGTTTGTGAGACATTGGGAATGGTGCGCTGGAGCAGTTTGTAGAGGGGAAATGTAGCAATGGAGGGTTTTTGGGTGGAAAAATGTGCAAACGAGGTTTTAAAACAGGTTTGGCGTGAAACTGGGAAAAAGTGGTTTCGAAAAACCACCAATGGTTTTCATGCTGCTGATGGGTGGTTTGTCGTTTTTCCCTGGGGGAACGTGATTCCATTCATCGATTGCCACGTGCCCTGCGCAAAACCACTTTTTTCGCGTGAAAATGAGGTGTTAAAACTCAGCATCAATTTTCACAAGATATCAGATTTGGACCATCAGATCTCAATCAGTGAGATCGACAATGCGGAAAGGACGTGATATCGGGTGCAGGTTTGGAGGTGTGGGACCTGGCGGACAAGTGTCAAATGGAGGTTTAGCGGGAAGGCGTGGGTGGGAAGTGGGACCAAGGGGTGACGTAGTTTTCTTTGTCGGGTAGTGGGGTGGAAGTTTTAGCGGGCAAAGCTAGCGGGAGCCATTAGATCGGTCAAGATCTATTGTGAAGATCTGCGGAAGGGGAAAGGTAAGTCGGGTGGGTAGATTATGAAGTGAAGGGGGCTAGGAAGATAGGCGAGGAGATGTAGTAGCCGTTGGATTTGGAAGATCCATGGTGGAGATTGCCCCATGGAGTGGTCAGATGGGGGAATGATTGACAGATTAGGAGTATAATGATCATTGGATCAGAGCTTGAGGATCTAGATCTATGGTGAGGATGAATTGATAAAAACAACGGAGTGGAGAAAAAAGGAAAGAGAAGAGGGGGCCCAGTTTTAATTTTTTTGGAGATTGGGTCTTTATACGAAGGTTTTGGGGTGTATAAATATTATAAGGGTGGAGATGTTTTCAAATGGGAAAATGGGCTTATAAGAGCGGTGGAGGAAGTGGTCCTGTGGGGTTTAGAGAGGACCAGGGTTAAAAATGAAAGGGGCAGAAGCTTGAGCGGAGGGTCTCAGGGGATCGCATCGGCGGGGGGAAAAGGGTCAGGGGACAAGGGAACTAGGAAGTTGCGATGTGCGATGCAATGAAGTGCCGATGGAGCGATGTGATGGCGAAGTGAAATGCGATGCGGTGGAGCGTGTAGTGCAAGGGCCGTCGATCTAAAACATGATCAATGGTGGAGACGCGATCGGGATTTCGCATCGGCGACGAACACTTTTTAAAGGGAAAAAGGTTGCGGGGACCGGTGAAAATCCGAAATGCCGATGGGCCGATGCGCCGATGGGCCGATGGGCCGATGCGCTTGGTCACAGAGTGTGGTCTTATGGTGGAAAAAGGGGCTCAGGCATAATCGAAAGGGGCTTAAGGCCTTATATTTTAAAATGAAAGATTTGGACAGAGAATGAAGGTTTTTGAGGATTTTTGGAGTTTTCGATAGGGGGGATAAGGGTTTTAAACCAGAATAAAGGGATTTTATTGGGTTCAAAGGGGATTTTGAGGGAAAATAAAGGGTAAAAATGGGGAAAATGGGTGAAATGAAGGGGTTTTTAGAGCAATTTTCCAAAGGAAAATTTGATGGAAAATGGTTCTGAAAACAGTCTTTTCTATAATAGCAAGGCTTTTCTTTGAAGGTTTTTGAAGTGAAGATATCAAAGAGGTGCATCTTTTGGCCAAGGTCCACAACAAGGCTTCAAGAACTCACATATTTTGCATAAATTCTTTTTCTTGAAGACTAATAGACTGGTTTTATCCATCATCAGTGATGAAATTTTTTTATTGATGGCTAACAGTGCCTCCACTTGGGGATGGAAGCTCCTTGGAGATGTCAACAACCTCAGAGATTTATCTCTGGAATGTAGACCTATGCTTTGCATTTTGACAACCTTTTCTTCTTTGATCATGCTGCTTAAAAAAAAATGATTAGTACTTTGTATCAACAAACAAATTTCTTTCCCCAAACAACTACCTACACAGCCTACCTTCCTAGAATTTTTTCTTCATAAGGTGCACTTGGACTTGCAAACCTTTTGACATCAACATTTTATTCTTTTATTGAAAGCAGGAAACTAATCTAAATCTACCCTTATTTCTTCCATGAGTTCAGATTAAACAGTTGAACTCATAAATTCTCTACCTAAGCTACTATCTGTTAGGATTAAGCTGTCTGACAGATTTTATTCTCTATATTCTAAAATAGAAAATTGAAACACGGCCAAAACAGGATTAAACTGTCTGATTTTTTGTTGAGACTATGGCATAAAAGCAAGCTGCACATAGACTGAAATTTATAGAAATTCAAAAACAAAATTGTGAAGGCTTAAGATCTGAAAATTAAGAACATCCTTCTATTCTTTTTTCAGCTCTGGTTTTGATCTATCTAAAGCTATCTTTTTCCTTTTCTTGGTTCAGATTTGGAGTTTGTTTGAACCATTTTTTTCTATCCTAATATATTCGAATGATAAGCCAATATTATACAGTTTGGCAAATCTCCGTCACTAACCTATCAACTTGAAATTCAAATTCACTCAATCATGTTTAGGCTATATGATTGAATAATTTCAAGTAGTGGCATTTGAGCTTGCACACAAACATTATTTTGCATAAAATTAAATCAGAAAGATAAGGCCATGAATTGTCTTGTGTGAGGCATCTTTATCTATCTCTTTGGTTATGTTTTAAGCATGTGGAACCAGTATCTTTTCAATATCCTAATCTAACTTTCTTTGAATAAGTTAAGTCTGAAATAATGTTTTATCAATCAAAGTTTCTACTAACTTATCAACATAAATTTAAAGCATGTTCAGCCAGGATTAGGCTAGATAACTAAAAAAAATATCCCTTTGAATCAGTAGTGGCATTTAGAATTTCAAACTTTCAGAACTTCTCTTTTTGGGTATGGGGTTGTACCTTTTATTTTAATTGCCCTCTTTTTCCCTTTTCTATTGTTTTTGTGTTTTTCTTTTCAAATTAAAAAGAAATTTTATATATAGTGAGAGAGAAAAAAAGTTTTGAAACTAAGATTCTTGGCAGAAATAGTGCTTGAGCATCCTGCCATTGACATGACCTCCAAACATTTCAATTCCATTAAGTTTCTTCAAAAATACAACATTGTTGCCTCTCACCGAATCAATGATATAGGGGCCTTTCCACAGATTTTCAAACTCACCATGTTTTCCTTTGTCCTCCCTTCTGGAATCCCATTTTAGAACTACATTTCCAACTTGGAAGTCATTTTTTTTGGTCCTTCTATCAAATAATTTATTGATTCCTTCTTGGAATACTTTTGTCCTTTTATATACTTCCTCTCTTGATTGTTGCAAATGAATGGTCTAATTGATCCTCCTTTGCATATAATTTTCTTCAACTTGGACCTCTTGAAGGAGTTTCATGACTGGGACTGCTAGAGATGTTGGGAAGACTGCATCCATGTCGTAAACCAACTGATAGGGAGACATGCTGATGGAATTTTTAGTAGTCAATCTATCAGCCCATAAGGCATGGAAAAGCTTACTATGCCAAGATTTCTAATTCTGTTCCAACAATTTTTTGATGATATTAACAAGGCTTTTGTTGGAGGATTCAGCTAGACCGTTTCCTTGGGGGTAGTAGGCAGTAGAATGGCCTAATGTGATTTGATATTTATGGAAGAATTCTACCATCCTCTTGGACTCGAAGGCAACATCATTGTCTGTGATTATTTTCCTAGGACAAACAAAACTGGATAGTATGTTGGTTTCAAGGAATTTGATGATGACAGAGTCAGTAGCATTCCTAGTGGGTATGGCCTCTATCCATTTGGTAAAATAATCAGTGGCCATGAGGATCCACTTATGTTGAGCTGAAGAATATGGGTGAATTTCCACAATGAATTCCAAGCCCCATTGTTGAAATCGATCTTGAACACTGATGGGGTGTAAAGGTAAAGGTAGGAGTTTCCTCTTGCCATAAAAAATTTAACACTTATGGCAAGACATGACAAGCTTCTGAGTATCTGGGAAAAGGGTGGGCCAATAGTAACCAGATTTGAGGATTTTATTTGCTGCTGTCTTCCAGTAAATATGTTTTCCACATTCTCCCTCATGCAGCTCATGCATGATTTTTCCTGCATCAATCTCAAGAAAACATTTAAGCAATATTCCAACAGCATTCTTCCAATATAAAAACCCATCTAATATGCAATAATTTCAAGCCTTATGTTTTAAAAATCTAGCTTTTTTTTTTTTAAAGAAGGAGGAGCATTCAGATAAAGCAACACATATATGATGTCAGCATACCAAGGAGAGTTCATGAATGTTTCTTCAATGAATGGTGTTGTGCATTCTTCTATCTATTCCAAAATATCAACCATGTTTATATCTAAAGCTTGGAAGTTTGACTCAGCCATGAGTTTTTCTAATCCCTGCCCTCTGATAAGTTTGGTGGGCCTGATCTCTAAGTCATATTCTAAAATGGTAGAAATACACTTGCCCCTTTTACCATCAGGGTCTTGATTAAGTATATCTTTGACAACCGTGTTTGGGAAAAAGGCTATGATATGTGAATGAAAAATATAAACTATAAAATCCTTCAAAGCTTTGATTAAGGCAAAGGCTTGTTTCTCCATAATGTTATAATTTATAGGGGCATCCCTTAAGGCTTTGCTAAAGAAAGATATGGGCTGCTCTTGCCCCATGATGTTCTTTTGCAACAATACTGCTACCATAGTATATTCAGAGGTAAAGGAGAAAATGTAAAAGTCCTTGGTGAAGTCAGATTTGGTTAAGACTGGTGTTTGTGTGAGTGCTTGTTTTACCAGCTCAAAAGATTGTTTCGCTTCCATATTCCACTTCACCTTCTACTTCCTTTTTCAAAATATTCGTGATATTTCTTAGGAGCTCAGCAAGGTTAGGGATGAATCTTCTTAGGAAGTTAATCTTTCCAATGAAATATTGTAGTTCTTTAATGTTCCTAGGATGGTTGATTTGGAAGATTCCTTCTATTCTTTTGGGATCTATCTTGATTCCTTCCTCAGAGATGATGTGACCTAAGAGTTTTCCTTCTTGAAGGCCAAACAAAATTTTCTTAGGATTTAGGGATAGGCCATAATTTCTACATTTTTCAAAGACTTTTCTCAAGTGGACTAAGTGCTCCTCATCAGTCTTAGAGTAGACAGTGATGTCATCAAGGTATATGAATATGAAGTAACCTATGTCTTCTGAAAAAGCTATGTCCATTTCCCTTTGGAAAGTAGCACCTGCATTCATTAAACCGAATGGCATTTTAACATACATGAACGTACCCCAAGGTGTAGTGAAAGCATTTTTAAGTTGGTCACTTGGAAAGACTAGAACTTGGTTATAACCTGAGAAGCTATCTAGTAATGAGATTCTTTGTGAACCAACTACATTTTTGAGTATGTGATCCATTTTAGGCAAGGGGTAATTGTCTTTCAGGGAGGCTGTGTTCAAATTTCTGAAGTCAATACAAAGCCTAATTTCCCCGGTCTTCTTTCTAACTGACACAAGGTTGGACACCCATTCTGAGTATCGAACAGGGACTATGATCCTGACATCGTACATTTTTTTGATTTTTTTTCTCAACTAAGGGTAACAAGAGGGGGTTTATTCTTCTCAACTTTTGTTTAAATGGTTTCTAATTTTCTTTGAGAGAAATTTTATGTTGGATGATTTTGGTGTCATAGGATTTCAAGTCTTCATACCCCCAAGCGAACACATCTTTAAATTCTCTAAAAAGCTCAATGTATTTCTGTTTTGTGTGAGATGGGAGAGTTTTGGACAGCTTGATTATTTTGGGCTCTTTCATCCCTCCAATGTTACACTCTTCTACATTTGTTTTAGTGGGTTCCATCTTGGGTTTTTTAGCTACATCATTAAAATCAAACAACTCTTCTAGTGGTGTAAGGCCTCTTGGCAAGGTGTCATCTTTGTACTGCAGAATTTCAAGTTCTATTTGATCTGATTTATCAAATACTTTTGCAACACAAGGGTTTTGAAGGTGTTTTATATCATCATCAAAGGGCAGCTCTGTTTTGGGAGTTTCTTTTTTAGCAGAATTATTTCTTTCAAATCTCAAAATTTGTTTTGTGCTTGTAAACTCATTTATGGATTTCAGAAAATCATCTATTTGGTCATCATTGTCAAACACTTGCCAATGGTTCAAGTTGTCCAGTACATTAGTGTTGAGAATTGGAAAAGTTATGAATTCACCATGTATTTCTTTATATTTTTTCCTTTAAATATAACTCTTTTTATTCTAGAAATATGATATATTGAAGGATTATGATAGAATTGCAAAGATTAATGTTTATTGTGAAATTGGCTAAATATTGTCTTTTATTCTAAACAGGAGACAAATGAAGTGGGAAACCACCATTCAAAAGGCAAAGCTAAAGAAGGAGTAACCATTGTTCCTCCAGCAAAGGGTCGTATCCAGACAAGAAGGATGAAATCGGAACTCATAGTCAAAGAAAGGAAAGGAACAACACAGCTACAACACAAGAAGATGAAGCGTTAGCTAAAAGAGGAAAATAGAGCGAAATTTTATCTTTGTTTCTTGTATTTTCCGCTGAGTTGTTATAAAAGGCAGCGCCTGTAGAAATTGGGGGACGAATTTCCATTGAAAACTTCTTTTTTAATTCTATACTTTTATTGACTCTCGTGATTCAAGCAGAGAGAGACTGTTTGTAAAAAATATTATGCATGATTAATATATGATTTAGTTTCCGTTCCATCACTTGAATCTGGAGTAGCTCAGCGGAGTTTCCCTAGCAGCTGAGGGCCCGATCCTGGTGGATCCAATTGCTCTTTTGTATCATTATACTTCGATTACAGTTGTGTGACAATTTGCATTTATTTTCATTACAGTTTCAAGTTTAATAGTTTATTGTTTTATTGCTTTATAATCTTGGTATGTTGCATTGTTGAATTGCGTTGTCGTTCCTTTCCAAATTAACAAGAATCTTGATCCCTGTATAACTTATGCTTTAACAGAGCTTCGTTGTTCAACATCTGCTGTTCCATTCCAGTTTCTGTTCCATTCCATTTGTTGTTCCATTTTGATTGTTGTTCATTTCTGATTTTTTTTCAATAGAATTTCATGTTCAATTCCATTAGATAGAGTTTGTTGTTCAATAGAATTTGCTGTTGAATTCCATTAGATAGAGTTTGTTGTTCAATAGAATTTTCTGTTCAATTCCAGTAAAGTAGGTCTATTGTTCATTTTAGTTAATTAGTTTACATTTTATTTCATACATGCAAGGAGTTTGTTTTTTCCTTTAAGAGCTTGCTTAGTTTACTTTCATTAGCAGCATTAGTGAGTTAGTTCAGTTTCCATTTAATTGCTTTGGTGTGGAGTACAAGATCATCAACTGTAAAGGACATTGGTTATTGTTACCTACATTCTCAGATTGATTATCTTGTTCTTATTTTATTTCATTTACATCAGTTGCCAAAGGAAAGAGTTATTACCACTGCATCCTTGACTGATGACTGCTGAGCGAATGATTAGATTTCAGAGCATTTAATTTCATGTCATTATAGTTAGATTTCATTTCCAAGCATTCATTTACTCTTGTATCTGTAACACTGTACTACATATTTGAAAGCATTACTCTTAGATTGAATTGCAGCCTCAGACATAGTACACTCTTGAAATAAAAAATCGTACGTGGATTGATAATTAATGTGAGATAAATAGGAGTTAAAAATACACCTTTTATTTCTCAAAATTTTGGCGCCGTTTCCGGGGAGAGTGTAGCTATTTAGGATAGAGTAATGTACATTTGATTTTCTCTGCTACGGAAGAACTAGGTATTAAAAATGGAAGGTAAGAACCTGCGTACCGAGCGAGGAACATGCTCGTTCATTGGCTTACTTCACAGCAGAATTGAGTGAAAATTTTAGGTAGGAATGAATGCTTGTGTTTTTTTTAAATGAATAGAAAATATAAACAGAACAAAATTCCTCCTAAACTCGAAAAACCTAAGGGACAGGCGACCCTTGGGCGAACAGCTTTCATCGACGAAATCCTAAAGAAAGTCGAATCTCAACCATCAGTATGACCTAGAAAGGTTACATCTAGACAACCTACTAGTTCCCTTTAGGCCATAGAGTCACCATCTGTAGCCTTTGCTGAGGTCCATAGCCAAATAGAAGAAATTGAGCAAGATCCCCAAGAAATTGAGAATTCTTGCCTAATTTCTCTGAAAGAAGGGAACTCTAGTAATCTCTGCGAAGGAGGAGAAACAAGGGAAACAGAAGAACCAAAATCTCCTCTTGAAGTAATCTAAACAGTGAGTAGCCCAGATAAGGGAAGTGCTGTCAACATCATTCAAAACAGAGCTAAAGGACCTGAATCTCCTTAGATAGTAGGTCAGCAAGGAACACTCATTATTCCAGACCAAGGGAGTGCTGTCAAGTTCATTCCTATTCCTTCTAGTCAGCCTAGGAATAATTCCCTAGAAATCCCAGAAGGATATTGTAACATATTTGATCAAATGGCCCACAACCAGCAACCACCTCAAAAAAATTCCACACTATAATATCCCATTGTGGACACTACAATTAATGCACCTATGAAGGCCATTCCTCTTCAACATATTCCTACATTCCATGGCTTAACATTAGAAGACCCAGATGCATTTCTATTTGAATTCGATGTATTATGCAGAGGGTATGACTATACCACCGATCCCCAAAAATTAAAATTATTTCCTTCCACATTAAAAGGAGCAGCTCTACGATGGTTATGCGGTTAGGTGGAGGTGTTATAAATGACTAGGATTAGATGAAAGCTGTGTTTCTAAAGAAATATCAGGATTATTGTAGGTCTAGGGAATTAAAAGACGAAATATTTCAGATGACAGCAAAACCTAATGAAACACTTGAGGAATATGTAGAATTCTTTCAATACAACCTCTAGAGATCACCCTATGCATCCTTACCCTTACCTGATAATGTGTTAAAAAATACATTACTTAAAGGGATGAAGGAACAATGGGTTGAAACATTAAACATCATGGGAAAGGTCATATATATCAAGAAAATTTTGTTGACATTATTAATTTATGTATCAGCAGTTCGAGAGGCAGCAAAAGGCTAAAGTCAGTAGAACATGATATGATCACAAGGGATAGTAAGACCTCTGGTGAAAGTATAACCCACGAAGAAATTGACAATATATTAGAATATTTTAAAACTGATATTCTAGGGACTCTGATAACGCAGTTCGACATCATGCAAGCTAAACAAAAGCAAGCACAATCAGAACAAAATCTGGCAATATTCTACCCTAAATGCAGAAAGAAACACAACCATAAAGAGTGCCCCGTTGGATATAGTCAAATTCTGTGCTATTTGCACAAAATATCACTCCACAGAAGGTTGCCCCTCGCTCCCAGGATTGAAATCAGTCTACAAAGAAGCAAAAGAAGAATCAGAAATGGTATGCCTACTCAATCAACGCCGACAATGGCAGCCACGAAAAACAGGTATGCTAATTAATCCATCTTGTTCTTTTCAATTTCCTCAGTATAATGCTCAACAAAATAATGGAATGTGGAAAAATCAGCCATCTTTCCCCAATTGGTCACAACAGCCATTTTCACTATGGTCAAATCAAACAAATCAGACCAATTGGCCAAAATTTCCTTACTGTCCACCGTTTTGGCAAAATAATGTTTATCCAACACAATGGTCCCCCTCCACCTCGCAGATTCAGACCTGGAAGTCGAACTGGAAAAGACCTACGAATCAACCAGCTGGAACGATCCCTCTCCCTCAACCTACACTGCTAGCACGATATACGTTGCAACAAAATCCCCAGACCAAATTGAGACCACAACTCCCAGACCAACCCAACCCAAACCCTAATAATATGCCAGTTCATTCTGTTCAAATAATGGAATCACCAGAACTAGAAAATGAATTAATGGAGTGCAACGACCTTCAACTAAGGTCTGGGTGCATAATAGAATCAGAGGGAGAAAAAAATGTTCAAGTTGAAAATCTGTTACCTTCAGAACAAACACTCCAAAAGGAGAATGTCGCTATACAACAAACTCATGAACAAGCAACCACCTCTTCTCCACCATTCCCAGAACGATTAGTCATACCTCGTCCAATAGAAAATCTTGATTTTGATCTTTTGGGAGAACTGAAAAAATTGTGTATAAAAATCCTACTCCTCCAAGCTATCCAAGACATTCCCATTTATGCAAAAACCATCAAAGAACTATGTATAAAAAAGCCAAAGAGGAGAACAACAACTAACCCAATTGTCCAAGTAGTCGACACTCTATCTGACTTGCTATTAGGAATGGAAGCACCTGTAAAGTATGAGGACCCAGGAAATCCTATAGTTATGGTGCAAATCAATGGACAATCATTTCCAAATGCCTTAGTTGATTTAGGAGCTGCAATTAATATCCTAACAACCACCACTTGTCAAAAACTTGGCATTACATCATTAGATCCAACAACAACCTTATTGGAACTAGCTGGCCGATCATTATTCAAGCTAGAAGGCACACTACATGATGTAATGGTATCTGTAGACTCCTGGGAATATCCTGCTGACTTCCTGATTATCAACCCAAAAAACCGGCTAGATGGACACCCTTTGAACTTAGGTAGACCTTGGCTAGCAACTGTTGATGCCTATATTGGCTACCGACAAGGTAGTATGACTATAAATAGAGGTATTTATGTCAAGAACTTAGCTTTATACCCTCCATGTTGAGATTACAACAATATGATGAGCTTAGTGGAAAGGATTCGCCTTCCCTAAGTGGGCCCACAGACTATTTTTGGCGCAAAGTCTATTTTTAGGCTATGTCTATTTTTAGAAATATGGATCATGTTCTATGAGTTGCAGGATGCTATTAGTGGATGGTTTGTCAAGTTGGAAAAAATATATGGACTTCTATTTTTAGACATACTGGGTGGAATCTATTTTTAGATTGCCAGTCTAAAAATATATATGTCAAATATTATTAGCTCTTAATAATATTTAGACTCTAAACATTATCTTATTCTCTTGGAGCACTTCAGTTAAGTGCACAGATGTGGCACAGGAGCTGACAGAAGGAATTACACTATTCCTTAGGGTTAAGTGGAGCTATTTCATGAAGACTTCAGTTAGAACTCATGTGACAGAGTTTGGTGGAGTTGATTGCAGAAGTTAGTGGAGTTGTATTCAGTTTAACTAATCTAAACATAGTTGAGCTATTTGTATTCAGTTTAACTAATTGATACAATTAGTGAGAGTGGTGTAAATTAATTATTAATTAATTCACTAATTATAAACTCATTAATCAACTAAAGAATGCATCAATATCCTGCATGGATGCTTTCAAAGTGGGAGAATACAAGGCAGAAATAGTGAAAGATGTGCTAACTATCATTGTGACTATACAATTAAGTATCATAACACACAGATAGGTGGAGAAGCCCATGAGGATTGCGCAGTACAAGCCAGGTGGTTTATCTATTTAATGAAGCCATCCCATAGCATTAAAAACGCAATAGAGGCTGGCTATCAAGTGGCAAAAGATTGGAGCATGTGTTTTGCTAGATCTAGCTTGATAGTGTGTAGCAATTGAGGGTGTGCATGAGAGCTTGTGAGGAGATTTTTTACTATTATTGTTACTTGATCTCCATGACATATAATATACAGATAGTTGGGGTTCAGCTTTAAGCTTTCCCATTAAATACTATGTTCATATGTGTGATTTCTTATGGTTTTAATGTGCGCATGCAATTGATTTTATTTCCGCATGTGATGATCAATGGTAAAAGAGATTCTGTATTGTGCATGAAGTTAAAATAGTGTGTGATCAGGAGAATCTCGGTGAATAATATATCAGTTATTCAAATTTCTACATGGTATCGGAGCAATATTGATCATTGGAGCAATTGCAAAACATTGAAGCGATTGAGTTTTGTGCTGGTGAAATTCGAATTTGCAGTAGTGTTTTCTTGGTGTCGAAGTTGAGATGTCTTTCAACGGATTGCGATTGGAGTATGCGCTTGAGGGAAGCTCTAATTATATTGCATGGAAGGATAGGATGGAGGCTCTTGACGCATGGCAAAAGAAGACAGCAAAGTGTCGAAGGATTCTGTTGGAAGGTGTGAAGGATCACATAGTATCCAGCCTTCATGGTAAGGCTTCTCCATTCTTGATGTGGAAAGATTTGACAGATTTATTCCAAAGCAAGAGTGATCAGAGGAAGTTGGCGCTCAAGGATAAACTCAGAAACATAAAGATGGAGAAAGGCGACAGTATGCCGAAGTACCTCACGAAGTTTGTCCAATGCAGGGATGAGCTAGGAAGTGTGGGGGTGACTATTGATGATGAGGACTTGGTGACCTTGGCTCTCCCTGGGCTTCCGAAGAGTTGGCATAGCTACGGGGACTCTGTCAATGGTCGGGAGAAACTGCCAGGATGGGAGCGACTTTGGTCAGATCTTGTGCAGGAGGAGATAAGGCGAGGTACCAGGGATGGATCTTCATCGAAGAATGAAGATGAAGAAAATTGCGCTTTGGCTGCCAAAGCAAGGAAAGGGAAGGGAAAGAAAAATCCTTCTCAATCCGATGTGAAAGGCAAGAAGCAGGACTTGTCCAAGGTGAAGTGCTTTCACTGTCACCAACACGGACATTACGCCACTAATTGTCCACAGAAGAAGAAAAATAAGTAGGCTGCTGGATCTGCAGCTTGAGAGGCCTTAGCCTCACAGTTTGAGCTGGATTTTTCATTGATCGCATGCTTGGTCTCAATTATGATGGGTTCAGTGTGGTTTCTTTACAGTGGTGCATCTTTTCATATGACCGGAGACAAATATTTGTTCAGTGATCTGGATGAGAAGGATCTTGGAGTGCACATCGAGATGGGCGATGATGGTAGATACAGTGCGACCGGTATCAAGACCATTTCCTTTGAGAGGGAGTCTGGTAAACCCTTCGTATTGAAGGAAGTGATGCATGTTCCAGCATTGAAGAAGAATCTTATCTCTGTGGCGATGTTAGAAGACAAGGGATATGATGTTGTCTTTAGCGAGGGAAAGGCTTTCCTGCGCAGTAAGGCAACTGGTGAGACCCGGAGGATAAGGGTTCGAGTTAAGAACCTTTATCAATTGCGTAGATGGCTGTGCAGCAATGGCATGCAAGGCGGAAGGAGTGGTGAGCCGGGATGATGGCGAGCTGTGGCACCAGAGATTGGGCCACCTTCACCATGGCGCTTTGAAGATACTGCAGCAGATTTCTACTGGGCTTCCTAAGGGCACTCTTGCGCAGTCAGATCAGTGCAAGGGGTGTACCTTGGGAAAATTTGTGAAAGCCACCTTTCATGAGAAGGATAGTCGCGCCACAACGATCCTTGAGAGAATTCACACAGACGTGTGTGGACCTTTCTCAATAGCTTCGATAGCAAAGAACAGGTACTATGTGATCTTTGTTGATGATTTTTCTCAGAAGTGTTGGATCTTCTTCATGCAGAAGAAGAGCGAAACATAATCAAAGTTCTGTGAGTTCAAGGCGCTGGTTGAGAAGGAATCGGGGAAGCAGGTGAAGCCTCTTAGAAGCGACAATGGTGGTGAATTCATCTCTGGCAAATTCAAGGACTTTTGCAGCGCAGAAGGAATTCGAAGAGAGCTCATAGCACCTCATAACCCACAGCAGAACGGGGTTGCTGAGTGGAAGAATAGAACGATCTTGGGTGATGCATGGACGATGTTGCATGATCAGGGCCTACCCATTCACTTGTGGGCGGAGGCATGTAATAATTTAGTATATGTGCAGAACCGTTGTCCTCATAGGATACTTGGCATGAGTACACCCGAGTAGGCGTTTTCTGGTAAGAGGCCTGATATTTCCCATTTGAGGATTTTTGGTTCACCTGTTTACATTCATGTGACGAAGGATGCCAGGAAGAAGTCGGGAGCCGATCGTGAGGTTAGGATATTTTTTGGGGTACACTGATACGCCCACAACTATCGTGTTGTGGTGTTTTCTGCATACCGATAGACTCGTTGTGCGATGGGATATCAAATTTCATGAGGAGAAAGCCATGAAGTGTTCGCTTGAGAGGGAGCCACACTTGCATGCAGATGAGGAGCTATTAGTTCCTAAGGATGAGTCTCAGGATGTGGATCAACCACAATATGAGGTTCATGGAGTGGAAGAGACCACTCAGGCAACGCCAACCATTAGAGGGCAGAAGCGCACTACAAAAGCTGAGCGACTGGCTCAAGATGTAGAGAAGGTTGTAGGAGCACCTACATCACAGTGCAGATAGAGACATTCACCTGACTGGTATACTGGATACATGGCTCTTATGAGCAAGTGTATCGTGACAGAGCCATCCTCTTTCGAGGAAGCTGTGGAGGACCCCGCATGGGTAGATGCCATGGTGGAAGAGTATGATTCAATTGTCAGAAACTGTGCATGGGATATTGTCCCGAGACCGGAGGGGAAATCAGTGGTGGGTTCGAGATGGATCTACAAAGTGAAGCAAGAAGCTGATGGGAGTGTGGAGAAGTATAAGGCAAGATTTGTTGCCCGAGGCTTTTCACAGATTGAGGGGATTGATTATGAGGATACCTTTGCACCTGTCGCAAGGTATGCTTCCATACGGACGATTCTTGCTCTCTCAGCGCAGATGGGGTGGCACATTCATCAGATGGATGTGAATACTGCGTTCCTCAATAGAGTCATTGAGGAGGAGGTGTACATAGAGCAGCCCGAAGGTTTCAAGATCTTCAGCAGCAAGTCGCATGTGTGCAGGCTCAAGAGAGTGCTGTATGGGTTGAAAAAAGCACCTCGTGCTTGGTACACAGATAGACAATTATTTCACCAAACTTGGATTCTCCAAGAGTGAGGAGGATCCAAACCTATACCAAATTTTGGTGGAGGGTAAGTTGCTGATCATTGTACTTTATGGTGATGATAAATCTAGAACAGGATGAGTTGTTGATACCGGGGATGAGGATAAATCTTGCAAGAGAGTTTGAGATGAAGGACTTGGGCCTCCTTCATTATTTCCTGGGATTGGAAATTTGGCAATGCAGTGATGGACTGTTTGTTTCTCAGGGTAAGTATGCCCGGGAGATACTGGAGAAGTTCAACATGCATGGCTGCAAGCCTGTTGATACTCCTCTTCCTGGTGGATGGAGGAAGGAGGATGCTACTTCGGTGGAGGTAGTGGATGCCATTGTTTATCGACAGTTGGTGGGGTCGCTCAATTATCTGGTCAATACATGACCCGACATATGCTATGCTGTGAACCAGCTTTCACAAGCTATGGTTAAGCCTACCAAGCTCTTCTGGAAGGCATGCAAGCATGTATTGAGATATCTCAAAGGCACATATCTCAGAGGCACATCGGGATATGGATCATGGTATAGACAGGAGGATGAGTTGAGGCGGCATGGCTTCACGGATCGGTAACATCATATCAAAGATTATGTGCAGAGGAAGATCATGTTACTTTCATACATTCCCACGGAGGATCAAGATGTTGATATCTTGATGAAGGCGCTCACCAGGAGAAAATTCGAATACCACAGGGGCAGGATAGGGGTTGCAGATAATCCTTATCTTGTTGAGAGGGAGTTTTGAGATTGCAACAAGATTATGAGCTTAGTGGAAAGGAGTCACCTTCACTAAGTGGGCCCGTAGGCTATTTTTGGCGCAATGTCTATTTTTAGACATATGGATCGTGTTCTATGAGTTGCAAGATGCTATTTGTGGATGGTTGGTCAAGTTGGAAAAAATAGATGGACTTCTATTTTTAGACATACTGGGCGGAATCTATTTTTAGATTGCCAGTCTAAAAATAGATATGTAAAATATTATTAGCTCTTAATAATATTTAGACTCTAAACATTATCTAATTCTCTTGGAGCACTTCAGTTAAGTGCAAAGATGTGGCACAGGAGCTGACAGAAGGAATTATGCTATTCCTGAGGGTTAAGTGGAGCTATTGCATGAAGACTTCAGTTAAAACTCATGTGACAGAGTTTGGTGGAGTTGTATTCAGTTTAACTAATCTAAACATAGTTGAGCTATTTGTATTCAGTTAAACTAATTGATACAATTAGTTAGAGTGGTGTGAATTAATTATTAATTAATTCACTAATTATAAATTCATTAATCAACTAAAGAATACATTAGTTAACTTCAGTGCATGGACAGTTTCAGTGGAGACCAGTGCAGAAATAGGTGAAAGAGTAGGTTAAATATCAGTTGTGACTATACAGTTGCTATTTGCAACACACAGATAGGTGGAGAAGCCCATGAGGATTGCGCAGTACAAGCCAGGTGGTTTATCTATTTAATGAAGCCATCCCATAGCATTAAAAATGCAATAGAGGTTGGCTATCAAGTGGCAAAAGATTGGAGCATGTGTTTTGCTAGATCTAGCTTGATAGTGTGTAGCAATTGAGGGTGTGCATGAGAGCTTGTGAGAAGCTTTTGTACTATTATTGTTACATGATCTCCATGACATATAATATACAGATAGTTGGGGTTTTCAATTTTAAGCTTTCCCATTAAATACTGTGTTCATATGTGTGATTTTTTATGGTTTTAATGTGCGCATGCAATTGATTTTATTTCCGCATGTGATGATCAATGGTAGAAGAGATTCTGTATTATGCATGAAGCTAAAATAGTGTGTAATCAGGAGAATCTCGGTGAATAATATATCAGTTATTCAAATTTCTACACTCCATCCCAGCCAAGCCTAAAGAGACAACCTGTATCATATCTCATAGAAAACATTAGATCACCACTAACCATAGAAGATGCCCTCGACTTTAAAGATCAAATAGAGGATGACATCATTAACAGTTTCATCAACCAACCAAAATTCAGATCTCATTTGCAATGTCACATGATCAAGGCAACATTTTATAATGAAGAAGGTACCATGAAAGACATCCAAGAACAATAAATACCTACCACTACTGTTTACAATAGCAAAACTATAGAGATTGAGCCAGGAAAATCTTTGAAAATTAACAAAAATCTGAGTGCTGAACAAGAAGAGGAGTTGGTCCAACTACTGAAAAAATATAAGGGAGTCTTTGCATGGGATTACCCAGACATGAAAATAATTGATCCCCGGTTATATACGCACCACATTTATACAGAAAAATATGCTAGACCTATTCGCCAACCCCAACGAAGATTAAACACTCACCTTAAGGATATTGTGAAATATGAATTACAGAAACTTTTGGATGTCAACTTTGTTTATCCAATATCTGATAGCAAGTAGGTCTCTCCACTAGTAGTGGTGCCAAAAAAGAATGGGAAGTGGAGGATTTGTGTAGACTACAGAGAACTAAAAAAAGAAACCCATAAATACCACTTTCCCCTTCCTTTCATTGACCAGGTATTAGACACATTAGCAGGGAAGAAATTCTTCTCTTTCTTAGATGTCTTCAGTGGGTACAATCAAATTCAGATCGCCCCTGAAGACCAAGATAAGACTACTTTTACCTGTCCTTGGGGGACATTTTCCTACAGAGTTTTACCCTTCGGTCTATGCAACGTACCTGCTACATTTCAGAGGGCCATTCTCAAATTCTTTTCAAATATAATAAATGAAGGGCTTGAAGTATATATGGATGATTTTACACCTTATGGAGATGAATTTGAGCCAGCATTAGAAATATTGGAAAAGGTGTTGCAAAGATGCATTGACACCAGACTCTGCCTAAGCCATGAGAAGTGCCACATGATGATGACCAAGGGACTCATCTTGGGTCATTATATCTCAGCAGCTGGAATACAAGTAGATCCAGCTAAAATTCAGATACTTTTGTTAATACCTACTCCCACCACACAAACAAAGGTACGTAGCTTTCTCGGATTTTCTGGTTATTATAGAAGATTTATAGAGCATTATTCTCAAATAGCTGCACCTCTATACGCACTAACAGGGAATGTTGATTTTAATTGGACAGATAAATGTGACCATGCTTTTGAGGATCTGAAAAAGCTTCTATCAACAGCCCCAGTGCTAAGGGGCCCAAATTGGGATTTTCCATTCCAAATTTCATCTGATGCCTTAGACACAGCTATTGGAGCAGTCCTTGGGCAGGAAGAAGATAAAAAAACCATATGCAATTTATTATATTAGCAAGAATCTATCTCCTACTAAATTAAACTATACTATGACTGAGAAAGAATTTTTAGCTGTAATACATGCTGTAAATAAATTTAGACATTATATAACTGGGTATCCTGTAGTTTTATATACAGATTACTCTGCCATAATTTTTTTTAGCAAATAAACCTGTTACAAATGGTAGAGTAACAAGATGGTTGATTCTATTGTAGGAATTTGACATCACAAGAAAGGATCGACCAGGAAAAGAGAATCATGTAGTTGATTTTCTCTCACGAATGCCAAAGCCAACAGACACAACAACAGTCGAGGATCACTTCCCAGATGAACATTTTTTTGTTGTTACTGCTAGAACCCCATGGTATGCTCATGTTGCAAATTATTTATTAGTAGGTAAATTACCTATGCATCTAATGCCCAATGAACGAAAATAGATAGTATAGCGCAACACCCGATTCTCTTGGATTGGGGGTTACTTATTTCATACCGGAGCAGATATGCACATCAGAAGATGCGTCTGAGAAGACGAAATATTTGACATCCTAAAAACATGCCATGATGGGCCATGTGGTGGACATTTCGCAGATTGCAGGACTGGTCACAAGGTTTTACAAACAGGCTATTACTGGCCTACAATTTTTAAAGATGCTAAAAAGTTTGTACAAGCCTGTGATAGTTTCCAAAGGGCAAGACGCCCTGAACAGTTCAATGAAATGCCTTTGAACCCACAGTTAGTAATCGATCCATTTGAGGGCTAGGCACTCGATTTTGTTGGTCCTATTAACCCACCATCAAATCAGAAAACATATATACTAGTTGCAACAGAGTATGTTACTAAATGGGTTGAAGAAGAAGCACTTCCAAGAACTACAGAAGAATTTGTAATAAAGTTCCTTTTCCAAATATTTGTGCGATATGGCATCCCTAGGGACATAATTACAGATGGAGGACCGCAATTTGTAGGTAATAAAATCATTGCAACATTAAAAAACTACCACATTCAGCACAAAATCATGACCCCATACCACCCATAGGAAAATGGCCAGGTAGAGAGCACGAATAAGGTGATAGAATCTATACTGCCAAAAACAGTTGCATCACGCCGACGTGACTGGGCTTTAAGATTGTTGGAAGCCTTGTGGGCATACCGAACAACATGGAGAAATACCACTGGGTATTCACCATATCAATCGGTATTTGGAAAAGAACCCATCTTTCCAATATAATTTGAAATTCAAACATTAAGAATAGCCCAGGAGGTGGGTATGGACTTAAATGAAGCCCAGGTCAAAAGATTACAGCAAATCAACAAGTTAGATGAAATTAGGCTCTCTACTCTCCATCACACTACATTAATTCAACAGCAGAGAGCAAAATGGCACAACACATTTATCAAAGAGAAGATCTTCCACGAAGGAGATTGGGCACTCCTATATGACTCCAGGTTTCAGGATTTCCCAAGAAAAATCCAGACACAATGGCTTGGACCCTATGAGATACAGAAAGTGCATGACAATGGCACCATCACATTAACTACCATCAATGGATCTGGACATTCTTTACCATAAATCGCTTAACCGAGAATCCTTTTACCAGTAATAATAGGAAGATTCTACCATGCAGATTCTTGCTGAGGGAGATAACTCCTCCTCAGCACCCATCTACTAAATAATTCTTTTATTTTGAAACTTGTACATAAGATTTTCTTTTTACTTCGCTTGTTTTTTGTACAGATTTTATTTCTCAAGATGTTCCTTTTAAGTAACAGTTGTTGTTTCTTTTAAGGAACAACAACTGTTCCTCTAAAGAAACAACGTGTTTCTGTGTTTCTTTTTGCTGTTCCTTTTAAAAGGAACAACAATTTTTTCTATGTGTTTTTGTTGTTCCTTTCCAAAGGAACAAAAATTTTGCTCCGTGTTTTTGTTGTTCCTTTCCAAAGGTACAACAATTTTGTTGCGTGTTTTTGTTGGTCCTTTCCAAAGGAACAACAATTTTGCTACGTGCTTTTGTTGTTCCTTTCCAAAGGAACAACAATTTTGCTGCGTGTTTTTGTTGTTCCTTTCCTAAGGAACAACAGTTGTTGCTACGTGTTTTTGTTTTTCCTTTCCAAGGGAACAACAATATTTTCCGCATGTTTTTGCTGTTCCTTTCAAAAGGAACAACAATTTTTGCTGCCTGTTATTGCTGTTCCTTTCCAAAGGAACAACATTTTTCCCGCTTGTTTTTGTTGTTCCTTTCAAAAGGAACAACATGTTTTTTTCCGATTGGTTCTACTATTCCTTTCAAAAGGAACAAGATTTTTGCAGATTGTTTTTGATGTTCCTCTTAAGAAACAACAATTGTTCCATCTAAGGAACAACACTTTTTGAGTGCATTTTTCTTGTTTTAGAA
Organism: Pinus albicaulis; assembly: GCA_034641835.2. Lineage (NCBI taxonomy): Eukaryota > Viridiplantae > Streptophyta > Pinopsida > Pinales > Pinaceae > Pinus > Pinus albicaulis. Next base: position 140,225,228 of record CM076576.1, read on the forward strand.
CAACATTTTGAGGATTTTTGTGAATTCTTCTAAAGGAAAACATACAATTTATGCAAGGACACAAAAATTAGAGGTTACTGGAATCAGCAAATCAAGAGAAATTGTAATTTTTAAGAAATTGTTTTGTAGTGATAAGAAAAGGAAATGACACAACCATCTATATCACTTTGTTGTCTTTATTTTCACTAAAATTAATATGATCGGTTATCTTTATCATGTTAGTTCTTCCCTAAATCTTCATAACTCTCTTTGATTTTTATTTATTAAGAATAAGGGCATACTTTCTCTATTGAGATGTTCAGACTTCTTCCACCATCCCTACTCTTAAGGAGTGTTGGGCCATCCTCTATACATAAGTAGGGAAGTGCTACATGAAAAAAGAAGAAGAAAAAATCTCTATATGATTACTAACAATTCTATGATATGGCAGATGGAGGATAGGGGGTCTCATCACGAGCTAGCCTACCATGATCATAAGGGAGCAGTGAATTGGTATTCCCATTATGGCCACCACACTAGTTATATGATCCAATGGACAACTCAGAAAAATAAAAAATCCTTGGAACAGGAGGTCTCATCACGAGCCGGCCTGCCCACCTTTCACTCCTTCCTGGTGAATGGCATTATGATTCATCTGGTTCCCAAGCTAGCACAGTGGCCTCCATCATGACATCACACGACACTTCCCTAGGCATAAATAAAGGATAATGGTTCCAAGGGTGAGAAAGAAACTTTTTCAAGGTTATAGACACCTGTGGGCAACAGAGCTCTGGTGATGGTATTGGAGTCATATTTTTCACAAATCAATTGTAATGATAAAACCTTTTCTTATATATTTATCTAATATCAAATGAGAGTATGCTCCTAAACCTTTTGTTTGGAACCTCTTATGCATGAAATTTACTTATAAATCAATCATAATGGTTTATGTGGATAATGACCACATAAGTACTATTTTCACATCAGCTGTCCTTTTCCCTTATTTTCGAATCATTACATAAACATTTCCATATCTACTCACGATTTCAAAATATGCATCAATTTCAGTAATGCGATAATTTTTTGATCATATCATAAGTATGTATGCGTTTCCATGTTGTACAATTGCTGTGCAGTACGCTGCTCTTCTATTTTTCGGTCGAGGGAGACCTGTCATCTTTTATGGGGGGTGCGGATGCCTTTTTAATATCACTACATGTGGGTCGAATCCCTATATTCATCAAATTCTCGGAAACAACAAGAGTTTAACGCTATTTTTCCTATATACACAAGGTGTTGTTCCATTACCATTTCAGTGTATTTGTGAAGAATTAACAGTGTGCAGACAGAATGGGAGGATGAGAAATACGTAGTGAGGCATAGGTGCTAGCAATTTCCAATGCTGCACGGGAAATTATGGAGAGAGTAGGATGGATTACCTACCTCACACAACTGCAACAACCTCATGAAACAGTGGCCATTGAATTTTTGTAGATCTTGCAGGAAGGATATTCCATGGTAAGAGGAAGGCAAATAGCAGTAACTGATGCAATAATCGCTGAGGTATCTGGTCTACTAGTAGAAGGACCCATATGGACCCATAAAAAAGTGAAACTTCAAGAAGCCATGAACATCTTTCTGGACGAAGGGCAGACCTTGGTCGTCAAAGGAAAAGGAGTCCAGCCAGAAACTTTGGGAGAACCATGGACAGAACTAGCGAAAGTAGTACAAAGCTACATTACATGTGATGGAAGAAAGGATGTGGTAAGACCACGCCACCTTAAGTTATTAGCAGTATTAAAACAGAAATGTGTTGTAAATTTGCCTGCATATTTCAATTTCTTATTGCATGATGCTACTCAGAGCATAAGAAAATCCTGTCATATAGCGACGGTGGTAAGCCACCATTGTTTAATCCGATTAATAGTGAGTTACAGCCTTTCCCAACAGCAAACTAGTTGGGAAGAATTGATATTCTCAATTGACGGAGGAACAACCCTACCTGCCCCAAAATGTAAAAGAGTTACTACAACAACAAAACCTTTAAAGCGCAGACAGTCCTCCAAGATTAGGAGAGGTAGGGGAATTATAGGAAGTCTTCAGGGTCGCTGCAGCCAACCCTTAGAATTGCCCAGTTCAGAAGATGAAAAACCCCTGCAACTCGAAGAAGAAAGTCATCACACTGGTGAAGAAGAAGAAAAATAGGAAGAAGAAGAAGGTCATCACACCAGTGGAGAAGAAGGAAGTCATCACATTGGTGAAGAAGGAGGAAGTCACCATACCAGTCAAGAAGAAATAAGTCACCACACTAGTGAAGAGGAGGAAAGTAATCATAGCAGTGAAGATGAAGGAGAGGAAGCAGAACCTCCCGAAACCTCCATTGCAAGCCCATGATAGAGTCCATTACAGGAGGACCAATTGGCCCAAATTTTGGCCAATATGAGTGAATATATACAACCTCACAGTCTGCTTAAGCTCAACAATGAGATATACCAATTGCAGGAACAATTTGTTATCAACAAAGATACGGTTGAGGAAATGCCTGATGAAGAAAACCCTCAGGGAACAAGAGAACCAACTAGGGTTATTTCCCCAGAGGAATGTAGCCAAGACCATGGGAACACTAAGGAAGTGTCTCAAATAGAAAATATAGAAGCAAGCCTGGGCAAAGGCACGGTCACAGGAGAGCAAACCCTAGCCGAGCAACCAAGTACAGAAAAAGGAACAGTTGTTCCTTCCAAGAAGAAGAAGAAGACAAATGAACTTGGGAAGCTATGGAGGGATGGAAAAAGCTCCAAAAACTAGTAAAAAAACTCAGGCAGAGGATTACGGTGCTAAAACAGAAGAAATTCTTCAAAATAACCTTGAAAACAAAGAATGCAGCTATCCAAACAGAACCCCACAATACAAGGGCCATGGAGACTCAAACTGAGCCCACATTCATTCAGGATAATAAGGAATAGCAGGTAGTTGCTATGGACACAGTTTCCCAAACTGAAAATGTACAGGTCTGTGAAAACGATGTTCAGACCAAGGCACTGTCCTCTAGCAGTATGGCCAACAAAGAGACTCAGACTATAGGCACTTGACATTGTAATAAGAACACCCAGGTAGATTTTCAACCCAAAAATGTTTTGATAAAATACCCTGGTGTAGAAAATGTTGAAGATTGCAACAAGAAACAGTGAAGGAGGCATCCTGAAACATCTTTCCTAATCCTAGTTGGAAAGTGATCACCTAAACTAGGTGGGGGCCACACAGGTGATTTTTTTCGCAAAGTCTATTTTTAGACATATGGATCATGGTCTATGAGTTGCAGGATGCTATTTATGGATGATTGGTCAAGTTGGTAAAAATATATGGACCTCTATTTTTAGATATTGGGCGAAGTCTATTTTTAGACTGCCAGTCTAAAAATAGATCAGTCAAATATTATTAGCCCTTAATAATATTTGGACTATAAACATTATCTTATCCTCTTGGAGCACTTCAGTTTGATGCTTGGATGTGGAACATGCATTTGACAGAAGGAATTACGCTATTCCTAAGGGTTAGTTGAACTATTGCATGTTTGACTTCAGTTAGAACTCATGTGGCAGAGTTTGGTGGAGTTGATGAGAGAGTTGGTGGAGTTGTGTTCGGTTTAACTTAGTTGAACTAGTTATATTTAGTCTAACTGATAAATACACTAGTGATGAGTGGTGTGAATTAATTATTAATTAATTCACTAATTATTAACTCATAAATCAACTAAATAATACATCAGTTAACTGCAATGCATGGACAGTTCAGTGGAGACCAGTGTTAGAGGTGGGTGAAAGGGTTGAGTCTACTATCAGTTGTGACTATTGCTGTGAATGAGATTTGCACACACATTGATTGAGATTGCCAATGAGGATTGCGCAGTACAAGCCAAGGGGATTTGAACTTGGATCTCATTCATTCTCATCTTGGATTGCGCAGTAGAGGCAGGCAAACAGTGAAGGAGATTTGAACCTGTGACTTGTTCAGATCTGAGCTAGTTTGTGTGTAACTATTGGAGATAGTACTGAGTACTTTTGAGGATTATTGTACTATGATTGTTACATGTTCTCTATCATTATAATATAGAGATAGTTGGGGGTTTTCATCTATTGCTTTCCCCATTACATACTGTTTTGATATGTGTGCTTGATTATGTTTTAATGTGCGCATGCGACTGCTTCTATTTCCGCATATTGATGATCAATTGTAGAAGAGGTTATGTATTATGCATGAAGCTTAAATAGTGTGTAAAAAGGATAATATCGGTGAATAATTCAGCTATTATTGAAATTTCTACATGGTATCGAAGCAAAATTGATCATCGGATCTATTACAATGATTACAATTATTTCGGTAGACAGAGTCTGTAACGGGCCAGGTAGCCTCTGGATCCATCCTTTCTTTGAAAGGTGATATATCCAGTAAATCCCCCTACAGTCGATCTCTGTGCTAGAAATAATTTTTTCTCACATTAGATCAGAAGCAGTTGAGTTTTGAGCTGGTGGAATTCGAACTTGCAGCAGTGTTTTCTTGGTGTCGAAGTCAAAATGTCTTATCAAGGATTACGATTGGAGTATGCCCTGGAGGGTAGCTCGAATTATATTGCATGGATAGATAGGATGGAGGCGGTGTTAGATGACAACGGGCTGAAGTATTTCATAGATGATGAAGTCCCAAAGCCTACTGATGTTGCTCAAGTTGAGGCTTGGCAAAAGAAGACAGCAAGGTGTCGAAGGATTCTGTTGGAGGGCGTGAAGGATCACATAGTATCCAGCCTGCATGGAAAAGCCTCTCCATAATTGATGTGGAAAGCATTGACAGAATTTTTCCAAAGCAAGAGCGACCAGAGGAAGTTGGCGCTCAAGGATAAACTCAGGAAAATAAAGATGGAGAAGAATGACACTATTCCAGTATACTTGATAAAGTTTGTCCACTGCAGGGATGAGCTTGGGAGTGTAGGAGTTAGTGTGGATGATGAGGAATTGGTGAGATTAGTTCTCCTTGGTCTTCCGAAGATTTGGCATGCCTATCAGGATTCTGTCAATGGTCGGGAGAAATTGCCAGGATGGGAGCAACTTTGGTCGGATCTTGTGCAAGAGGAGATAAGGTGGAGTACCAGGGATGGATCTTCATCAAAGGCATCTGATGAAGAGGATTGCGCTTTGGCTGACAAAGCAAGGAAGGGGAAGGGCAAGAATAATTCTTCTCAATCCGGTGCGGATGGTAAAGAGCGTGACATGTCCAAGGTGAAGTGTTTTCACTGTCACGATCATGGACATTACGCCACGAATTGTCCACAAAAGAAGAAGAACAAGCAGGCTGCTGGAGCTGCAGCTGGTGAGGCTCTTGCCTTGCAATTTGAGCTAGACTTCTCATTGATCGCATGCATGGTGTCTAGTGCATTGGGATCGGGGTGGTATTTTGATAGTGGCGCTTCCTTTCACAGGACGGGAGATGTTAATATTTTTAGTGACTTGTTGGAGAAAGATCTCGAGATGCATGTTGAGTTGGGTGACAATGGATGATACAATGCGACTGGAATTGGTACCATAACCTTTCAGAGGGAGTTGAGTAAACTCATTCTTTTACAAGATGTAGTGCATGTTCCAGGTTTAAAGAAGAATTTGATCTCAGTCGCAATGTTAGAGGATAAAGGGTATGAAGTTGTCTTCAGTGAAGGAAAATTTTTCCTTCGGCACAAGGCAACAGGACAAGTCAAGAAGGTTGGGATTCGAGCCAAGAATATCTACAGACTTGAAGTAGATGGGATGTCTACGGAGCTTCCTACGGTTTGGAAGTGCAAGAAAGACATGCAATTGATGCTTGAGAGGGAGCAAGTTTTGCATGCAGGTAATAGTGAACCTCGGGATGTGGAGCAGCCAAAAGATGAGGATCATGGAGTGGAAGAAACCACTCATGCAGAGAAATTTCCTGCCAGATGGGCAGAGGGAGTGCATGCAGCTATACCACCAAGTGAGAGGTGGGGCGACATGCATGAGTAATCCCAAGGGGAGATTTCTGGGCAGGATTCATGAGATGGTGTGGATCTCATGAGTTGAACTTGGCTACGAGGTGCCCACATCGCTGCAGTAGCATGATCAATTGGATTGATGCAGGCAGATAAAAGTGACAGTATCAGATACTGGAGCGCGGTTCAGAGTTGACAGCAAGTGCAAAGTGCAAGGGTGCAAGAGTTCAATAGCGCAGTGGTTCCTGATGACATGTGCAGTTGGTACCAGCAGAAGTCGAAGAATTTGATGATAGATGCATGGAGTTTCATGGCGCATCAGATTGATTGATTTTTTTGGAGCCTATTCAGTTTCAGAGGAGTTGCAGAGCAGATGCATGGAGTTGCATGGCGCTTGTGAAGGTTGCAAGGCGAATGCATGGAGTTGCATGTCGCATGCAAATACAGTCCTTTCTTGTTGAGAGGGAGTGTTGAAGATTGCAACAAGAAACAGTGAAGGAGGCACCCTGAAACATCTTTCCTAATCCTAGTTGGAAAGTGATCACCTAAACTAGGTGGGGGCCACACAGGTGATTTTTGTCGCAAAGTCTATTTTTAGACTATGTCTATTTTTAGACATATGGATCATGGTCTATGAGTTGCAGGATGCTATTTATGGATGATTGGTAAAGTTGGTAAAAATAGATGGACCTATATTTTTAGATATTGCGCGAAGTCTATTTTTAGACTGCCAGTCTAAAAATAGATCAGTCAAATATTATTAGCCCTTAATAATATTTGGACTATAAACATTATCTTATCCTCTTGGAGCACTTCAGTTTGATGCTTAGATGTGGAACATGCAGCTGACAGAAGGAATTATGCTATTCCTAAGGGTTAGTTGAGCTTTTGCATGTTTGACTTCAGTTAGAACTCATGTGGCAGAGTTTGGTGGAGTTGTGTTCGGTTTAACTTAGTTGAACTAGTTGTATTTAGTCTAACTGATAAATGCACTAGTGATGAGTGGTGTGAATTAATTATTAATTAATTCACTAATTATTAACTCATAAATCAACTAAAGAATACATCAATTAACTGCAATGCATGGACAGTTCAGTGGAGACCAGTGTTAGAGGTGGGTGAAAGGGTTGAGTCTACTATCAGTTGTGACTATGGCTGTGCATGAGATTTGCACACACATTGATTGAGATTTCCAATGAGGATTGCGCAGTACAAGCCAAGGGGATTCAAACTTGGATCTCATTCATTCTCATCTTGGATTGCGCAGTAGAGGCAGGCAAACAGTGGAGGAGATTTGAACCTGTGACTTGTTCAAATCTGAGCTAGTTTGTGTGTAACTTTTGGAGATAGTACTGAGTACTTGTGAGGAGTATTGTACTATTATTGTTACATGTTCTCTATCATTATAATATACAGATATTTGGGGGTTTTCAGCTATCAGTTTTCCCCATTACATACTGTGTTATATGTGTGCTTGATTATGTTTTAATGTGCGCATGCGACTGCTTCTATTTCCGCATATTGATGATCAATTGTAGAAGAGGTTATGTATTATGCATGAAGCTTAAATAGTGTGTAATCAGGATAATATCGGTGAATAATTCAGCTATTATTCAAATTTCTACAGCAAAGCTCCAAGAGGATCTCACACAGGCTCAGAGGGTTAGAGAAAAGCTCGAAGAAGGGATTGTTCCCAAAAAGAAATACCAACAGTTACAGTAGCATTTAAAGGACATCAGCGCATTAGAGGCTGAAGCTTTCGATAGATGTTGAAAGGTATAAGATAAAGTTGAAAAGGTAAGGAATATATTTAAAAAAGTCAGGAATCAGATGGATACTCTCTCTTCTTTATACACAGATTTCCTAGAATGTAGGTGCACTACCAAAAATTATGCTTTGTTTTTATTAGAAAGATATATACAGTTAAAAATTAAGGCTTTTAAGGTAGGAAAACCTATAGAATTAGAAACTGTAGGTGATTTTATAAGCTGCTGCAAACGCTATGGAGTAAAATTCCAGCGTCCACTCTGTGAATTTTATTTGCACAATTTTATATTAGCTGGGGAAATGGAAACAAATCCCAACCCTTTTGTGGGCAATATCCAATTTCAATCATTCATTTCATCTGTTGTTAACCAGTTAAAATGGCTCAAGGCCTATAACATTTTTTAGAGCCAAGAAAATGGGTTAGATATTTGGGTTAGGGGAGAACTGAAACACCCATTACAATTGTGGGATAGGCAGAAAAGCTTAATGAAAAAGGAGGGTGTGATCCAAGCATTGGGACCCATACATAAAGAAATTATCCTGGATGGGGTAGAATATTTTCTATCCATCAGAGACCAGATCATTGTAGCAGCTAAAATCCGATGGAAGATTTCCAATTAGAATATTCAAGATAGACAGCCATTCAATTAAAAAAAATTTGAGTTAGCTGCCAACCGCCTGGTTATCTATAGTAACCTCATCTTGAGGGAAGCCCCGTATTGGCTAGGTTGTAGATATCACAGCCCTATTATCTAGTATCCTGCAGAAGACTATAAGGCCAAATATGAACTACCTGAAGGATAGACAAGGCATGTCTTTGAAGCTTTAGCTACAAATCATGGTTTTAGACCTCTTAATGAAAAACCCTCTCCAACCTATTCTCTAACTGCTTTACATGTAAACTATGGTTTTCATGAGGACATGAAAAAGGGTAAGCATGGGGGTGTGTTAAGCATTCGAAAAGGTATGAATTCACCATGTATTTCTTTATGTTTTTTCCTTTAAGCATAGCTCTTTTTATTCTAGAAAGATGATATATTGAAGGATTGTGATAGAATTGCAAAGATTAATTTTTATTGTGAAATTGGCTAAATATTTTCTTTATTCTAAACAACAGAAAAATGAAGTGGGAAACCACCATTCGAAAGGCAAAGCTAAATCAGGAGTAATTTTTGTTCCTCCAGCAAAGGGCCGTATCCAGACAATAAGGATGAAATCAGAACACATAGTTAAAGAAAGGCAAGGAACAACACGACTACAGCACAAGAAGATGAAGCGTTAGCTAAAAGAGGAAAATAAAGCGAATATTTGTTTCTTGTATTGTCCGCTGAGTTGTTATAAAAGGCAATGTCTGTAGAAATCGGGGGACGAATTACCATTGAAAACTTCTTTTGTAATTCTATACTTTTATTGACTCTCGTGATTCAAGTAGAGAGTGACTGTTTGTAAATGATGTTATGCATGATTAATATATGATTTAGTTGAAGTTCCATCACTTGAATCTGGAGTAGCTCAGCGGTGTTTCCCTAGCAGCTAAGGGCCTGGCCCTGCTGGATCCACTTTCTCTTTTGTATCATTATCCTTCGATTATAGTTGTGTGACGGTTTTCATTTATTTTCATTACAGTTTCAAGTTTAATAGTTTACTGTTTTATTGCTTTATAATCTTGGTATGTTGCATTGTTGAATTGTGTTGCCGTTCCTTTCCAAATTAACAAGAATCTTGATCCCTGTATAACTTATGCTTTAACAGAGCTTTGCTATTCAACATCTTTTGTTCCATTCCAATTGCTATTCCATTCCATTTGTTGTTCCGTTGTGATTGTTGTTCATTTCGGATTGTTGTTCAATAGAATTTGTTGTTCAATTCCATTAGATAGAGTTTTTTGTTCAATAGAATTTGTTGTTCAATTCCATTAGATAGAGTTTGATGTTCAATAGAATTTTTTGTTCAATTCCAGTAAAGTAGGTCTTCTGTTCATTTCAATTAATTAGTTTACAGTTTATTTCATACCTGCAAGGAGTTTGGTTTTGCCTTTAAGAGCTTGCTTAGTTTACTTTCATTAGCAGCATTAGTGAGTTAGTTCAGTTTCCATTTAATTGCTTTGGTGTGGAGTATAAGATCATCAAATGTAAAGGACATTGGTTATTGTTACCTACGTTCTCAGATTGATTATCTTATTCTTATTTGATTTCATTTACATCAGTTTCCAAAGGAAAGAGTTATTACCACTGCATCCTTGACTAATGATTGTTGAGCAAATGATTGGATTTCAGAGCATTTAATTTCATGTCATTATATTTAGATTTCATTTCCAAGCATCTGTTCACTCTTGTATCTGTAACACTGTAATGCATATTTGAAATCATTACTCTTAGATTGAATTGCAGCCTCAGACAGAGTACACTCTTGAAATAGAAAACCGTACCTAGATTGATAATTAATGTGAGATAAATACGAGTTAAAAATACACCTTTTATTCCTCAAAAATTAGGCATGTTCTTTATTTTGATGAGGCATTGATTATTTTCACAAGGTAAAGAGAAATTGCTGGCAGCAAAGGTAAGCTCATTGGCAAGGCAGTTTTGGGCCCTAGGGATGAAAGTGAGCTCATATTTCTCAAAAGTTTTGAGAAGCTCCAGGGAAGAATTTCTATATTCCCTTAACCTAGAGCTCTTGGCTAAATATTCTCCCTTAATTTGATTGATGATTAGTTCAAAATATCCTTGGATCAAGATTTTCTTGGCTTTGATATTTTTAAGTAAGTATAAACTAATAAGGAGAGCCTCATACTCTGCAACATTATTGGTGCATTGAAAATATAACCTATAGGAATGGCCTTCATTTGTGTTGTGGATCCAAACACTAGCCCCTGATCCGGCCTTACCATAAGAACCATCAAAGCTCATATGCCAAAAGGTGTCAATTTCAGTTTTGTCAATTCTCCGTACTTCGGGGCTACTAGAGTTTTGGGAGTCATTTTCTTGATTAGAGAGTTGGTTTGATTGTTCTGGGGGACTTAGTTCTCTCTCATTGTAATTCACTTGTTCACTTATGTAATTTTCATTGTACAAGATGAAGGAGTCGAGGTCTGAGTGAATGGAATAAACTGGTGTGTTATTTGGCTTATCTATGTTACTCACCATGTATTTCATGTGGGATTGCCAGTACAATATTCTTGTTTGATTGAAGACTGGGATGGTGGCATAGGTCATGTCCATTTGAAGGCTGCCCTAGAGTTTGGCCCCCCATGATCTAGATAAAAGCATGCCATACTTTGGGGGGATGTCACCACAACTATATCCATGACTAGAATCTTAGTGGGGATTTGTGCCAGATTGACACACAGATCCTTGATAAGGCCCAGACACTTAACCCTACTGGAATAAAAATAATACAAGTCTTTGTAGGGCTTTGTAATTTCTAGGCCCAATCTCTCCATCACAACCTTTGGCATGAGAGTGTGTGAGGTGCTGGACTCTAGCATAGCATTATGCAGAATTTTTTCATGTATGTTCAGACTTGCATAGAAAGGAAGGACTGCTCCTTCTTGATATCTTCCCTCTACTTGAGGGCCAAACAACAGTTTTGGTTTATCATCAGTTAATTTTAGGGTATCAGTATCCTTGCCTATGTTTAACACTTTGAAAATATGGGATCTATATACCTCTTGGGTTACCAATTGTGTGAGGGGTATAGTGATCTTGATTTTGGAAATCTCCCCCTCAAAACTGAAAGGCGCATGTGTATTTATTGCATTTACATCAGTTTTATCAGCCATGAACATTTCTACATTTTTAATTTGTTGATTCTGATTTGATGGTTTGGATAGTAAGGTTTTTTCAGGGCCACTATTTGAAGTACTAGGGAAGCTTGAATCATTACTAGGCTGGCTAGTATTTTGCTTGTTTAGTTCATTCTTCTTAGCTGTAGTATTTGTGCTTTCTGTTGTTTTTTTAGGAATAGTTTCAGAGGTATTTCTAACCACAGTGTTTGGCTAATTTGTTTTAGGAACATCTTGAATCTTTTTTCTCTGAAGGTTATACTGCCTATGGACTTCCATTACGGAATTCTCAAATCCTAATCTATAGTCTTCGGAATCTTCATATGATTTCTCATTTGGTTTTGAAGAAAACATTCTTTGTTATTCTTCAGTAAGGAATGTGTTATCCTGATCATCTGAACCTATGACATTTACATGGTCTTCTTCCAACTGCTCAAGCTCTCTTTATTCTTCATCTACATATTTGTCTTGGAAAGGGGGTATAATTTGTTGGTCACTCTCTCTTTGTCTGATTTGAGGAGGGTCTCTTTTAAAATTTTGGTTTCTATTTTTGTTTTGAAGATTGGCTTGATTTTCCCTAGGAGGTGTTCTCTCATTTAAACTGAATTTTTCCATCATCCTCTCCATTTTCCTAACTATGGAGTCAAGTTTGGTTTCGGAAGAGGAGGGTGCAGGTGTTTTGTCATCTCTATAAGTCACCCTTTTTTATGGTCTCACCTTAGCCCTTTTCTCAATCAAATTCGCCTCTACACTTAAAACCCCCTTTTTCATGTCTTATAGAGTTAGGTAATCTCTCTCCCTTAGTTGATAGGCCATATCGGCATCAAAGCCTTCGAGATATTTCACCAAGGCCAAGCCTTGCGGAAGTTTTATGTGTGGTGCGAGAGCATTGTAAACACTGTTAAACCTAGTGGAGTAGTCATGAACACTTTCTCCCGGATTTCTCCTAAGATTGTTATACTCGGACATAATTTGGAGGGGGTTCTTCTTGATTTCCCATTTGTTCACAAAGGTTTGGTATAGAGTAGGGAGATCAAGAATGTTGTTGGGAGGTAATTCTTTAAACCATTTCTAGGGTTCTCCCCCTAGGCTCTGAGCAAAAAATCCTCAATTTTATGGTTTCTTCTTCTATCTCCATATATTCAAAAGCATCATGAATTCTGTCTACATGTTTTTGAGCAGTAATGGATTCAGTCCCTAAGAAGTGAAGCATTTTGGACTGATATTCATTTGGAAAAGGTAATAGTGGTTGTTGTAGAGCCAGTGGAGCATACCAGGCTGCCATGATGGGAGGGAAAGGAAACAAAGGTTGATTTACAAGGGGAGGATATGTGAGAGGTGGAGGAGGATGGAGTGAGGTGGTTTGCACACTGGTGGTATGGATGGGTGTAGCTAAGGTACTTGGACCGGAAGACTGATTCTGAGTAGATTTGAGGTGAAAAGGGCTGAAGTGATGTAGAATATGAAAATCAGGTGGAGTGGAAGGAGAAGTTTCTCTACTGGAGCTTTGCTGCAAATCTATGGGCTCAAAGTCAGCTTGGTCAACCCTACTTTGTGACTTGGTCCTAAATAGGTTCTTGGTATGGTGCAAATCAAACTAAGGATCTTGTGAAACTGTAAGGTGTTTCGATGTAGAGCTTGCTCTAGGGATGGTCCTAACAGTGGGTGAGTTTCCAGCTTTAGGATTTTACCACAAAATATTTTCTGGGTTATCAACTATGGTAGGAGGATTTGGGTCCGGGTGTGATCTGGTATAGATCCTTCGTGAAGCTAGATTTATTTATTCACACAAGATGTAACTAGGCATTTAAAAACTATTTTGGACTAATTTGACACAATCCTAGAACAACCTATGGGACTAGTGGGATGAGGAAGGCCTACTGGAGGCTAGTGGAGTCGCCAGGTGGATTTTTTTGAAATTTTGAAGATATGTATACAATGGTCCACCACAAAATTCTTGATAAAAAATCAATCTAGGGAGTACTTTTGGGTTTTTAGTTTCTTTATGCAGCCTTAAGGTTAATGAGTATCCCCTAACTAAGTCATTATCTTGCTAGGATGATGAAGTAATTAGTTTCTACTCTGGCTATGGGTTGGTTTTAAAGTCAAAACTAGGGATGTATATGAGTCTATAAGAGTTTTCCAGGCTACTATGAACTCTATCCCACCGTGATCGCCACTATGTTAGCTCCCCATAATTTGCTAGACTGATTGAGATACAAATTGACAAGGGTAACATCAAACCAAGCTTTGGAATCCAAGGACCTAACCTTCCTAGATTCAGAGAGGGATCTCTCAATGTCTGAAAAGATATGTCTTGTTTACTAATTAGGGTTGATTTTAGGCTAGATGTTAACTACAAGGTATTTTGATTGTTTTTTGGTTGGGTATGATACTTTGATAGATTTTAGATAGGAAACATGGAAGATTGTTAAGTCATTGGGCAATGGAGTCAAACAAGGTCATGAATGAGTTCATCAATGGTGTCAAGAGCATTTGCAGGGAAATTTAACTTGGTTGGTGGATCTTTAAGATTGTGAAGGATCATGAGATGGAAATTAAACTTGGGAACAACAAGCTAATAAAGGGCTAAAACTGAATCCTTTATATACTTGTAAATTGAGGGAGTTAGAAAATTGATAAGAACAACAAGAGAATCAAAGGCATAAGCAGAACCTAATCCATTTGATTTCAGATTGAAAAAAAAAAATTAACCAAGAACAAATTTCAGTTAAAAACTTAGTAAGGTAAGAAACTTATTCAACTTTCAGAGCTTTTATCATCTAGAGAAGAAAAACATTTAAGATACACAAGTAACTATAACCATAGAAGGAGAGAAAACTCTAACATCCAAAGTTACAACTATAAGGTTTCCTTAAAACAATTTTAGCTAAGTAAAGGCAAAGAGCATGATTTTAAACAAACTTCTTTGACAAACCTAAACAAAGTTGCTTAAAGATACGATTCCAAGAACAGAATATTTCAGTGGCAACAATATGCAGGGTTAGCCATAAATCATAATTGATGCTAACTAAACTAAATTATTCAAGAAATGGACAAGATAAGAATTTGTTAGAGAGAAAATAAATGATTTCTCTAATGTATCTTAGCAGAAGAAAAAATTAAGGCAATGAAGGACAAATAGATTTAAGGTGCCATTAGAAAACATTTCTTAATCTAAATTCTTTGTCCTACTACAACATAGCAAGATGGAAAACATAATGGAAAACTAGAAAACATAAACAAAAGAAAACCTCACCATCAACCAAGCCTATAGATCTTGCAAGCAATCCTTCTCCATCAACAAGAAAATCATATCATGCATGAGTTCCAAGACATCAATTTCTCTTCAAGAGCTTCAAAGGACTATGTATTATTCTAGCATCAGTCATCAAAATCCAACATTTACAATGAGTTCCAATGCAGTATTTATGCTGCAAATGAGGAGGTGAAACTCTTCTAGGGTTCAAAATGTTATTAATTACAGAGTAAATGCATTCCTAGCCTTGAAAACCACGCAGGGCATAAGGTAAGAATATCTGCAGCTACTTCTCTGTTAAATAACTTTGTCTTAATTTCTAAGATAAAGATAGGTGGAAAAGATTGACTTTTAAGGCTCTACCTTATCTTTACAATAAATATACGGATAGTTTAACATATATTCTTTTGTGTAATAACTGCTTAATTGGCTTTATGGATATAAAGTAGCCTCAATGTGTTAGTTAGATATTTCTAAGGGAATAACTGCTCTTTGTTGATGTATTTGAGGCCTTTTAGCCTAATTTTCCTTCATTTCATCACTAAACAGTACTTTGGCCTAATTCCGCTTTAGGCCTTCTTTAATCATCTTTCGGGTTTTTTTTTCACTGTGTTGACTAATTTAGCTTTGAATCCTTTATCTTTCACTGTGCTTTATCCATAATCTGCACAGTTTAAGTCTTTTAATCTTCAGACTCATGACTTTAACCTTTAACTTTAAATCTCTTTACACTTAAGCTATGATTAAGCTTTTGATCTGTTTCTCTTTGCTTATTTATTGATTTGCTTTGTATTCTTGTGCAAGGTTTTTTCCGTGTATTGGAGGGTTTGAATAAATGATCGATTTCTCATGACACATCGACCCGAATTTGGAGATAAACCCCTTTTGTCCCTTTCTGCAATTAATAATAGCTCTAAGGTCGTCACCTTCGGCCTCTGCAACCATTTTTGTTGTGGGACAGCTTTCGAGCCTAAACTTCCATTAAACCTACAACAAAAAACACAATATTTAGCTTAAAACCTGCCGGATTGGGGTCAAACTTCTTTTCTAGGGGTTTGTGAGGCATTAGGAATGGTGCGCTGGAGCAGTTTGTAGAGAGGAAATGTAGCAATGGATGGTTTACGGGCAAAAAAATGCAAAAATGGGGTTTTAAAATAGGTTTGGCATGAAACTGGGTGAAAGTGGTTTCGGAAAACCACCGGCGGTTTTCACTCTGCCGATGGGTGGTTTGTGGTTTTTCCCCGGGGGAATGAAATTCCATTCATTGATTGCCACGTGCCTTGCGCAAAACCACTTTTTTCGCGTGAAAATGAGGTATTAAACCTTAGCGTCAATTTTCGTGCGATATCAGATTTGGATCGTCAGATCTCAATCAGTGAGATCGACGGTACAGAAAGGACGAGAGTATCAGGCGTAGGTTTGGAGGTGTGGGACCTGGCGAAAAGGTGGCAAATGGAGGTTAAGTTTGAAGGCATGGGTGGGAAGTGGGATGAAGGGGTGACGTAGTTTTCTTTGTGGGGTAGTGGGGTGGAAGTTTTAGCGGGTGGAGTTAGCGGGAGCCATTAGATCGGTCAAGATCTATGGTGAAGATCTACGGAAGGGGAAAGGTAAGTCAGGTGGGTAGATTATGAAGTGAAGGGGGCTAGGAAGATAGGCGGGGAGATGCGGTAGCCGTTGGATTTTGAAGATCCACGGTGGAGATTGCCCCGTGGAGTGGTCAGAAAGGGGTATGATTGACGAGTCGGGAGTATAATGACCGTCGGATCAAAGCTTGAGGCTCTAGATCTATGGTGACGATGACTTGATAAAAACAATGGAGCAGAGAAAAAATGAAAGAGAAGAGGGGGCCTAGTTTTAATTTTTTCGAAGGTTGGGTCTTTATACGAAGGTTTTGGGGTGTATAAAGATTAGAAGGGTGGAGATGTTTTCAAATGGGAAAAGGGGCCTATAAGAGCAGTGTAGGAAGTGGTCTTGTGGGGGTTAGAGAGCACCAGGGTTAAAAATGAAAGGGGCAGAAGCTTGAGTAGAGGGTCTCGGGGGATCGCAATGGCGGGGGGAAAAGGGTCAGGGGACAAGGGAACTAGGAAGTTGCGATGTGCTGATGCGATGAAGTGCCGATGGAGCGATGCAATGGCGAAGTTCGATACGATGCAGTGGAGCACAAAGTGTGAGCACTAAAAAATTTGGCCCAATTTCCGATAGCCACTTCATCGCTATTCTGACACATAGTCGTCGCAAGAGCGAAAGTTCGAGGCCGGACAAAACGTGGTTAGCCATTACGTCTCAATTCCGACGCTTTTCCAAAGTGTCGCAATACTGACACATTTTTTGACATTTCCAAACAGCTGTCGCTCTTCTGATGTTTTCCAAACCGTCGCTCTTCTGATGTGCGAAAATGGTCACAATTTCGACGATATGTGGTCTAATGTTTTTAACGTCGCCCTTCTGATGTTTGTAAACTATCGCTCTTTTGACATGTATAAACTGTCGTAATTTCGACAATATGTGTCTGACATTTTGAACGTCGCTCTTCTAACACTTATTAAGGTGTCGTAATATTGACGCTATGCAAAAGTGTCACAAGACTGACGCTATGCCAGAGTGTCGCAATATCTACGCATTGCAGAAGTGTCGCAAGACCAACGCCAGGAAGAAGTGTCGCAATACCGACGAACAATTGAATGTCGCAAGACCGATGCGTATAAGCCATCGCAATATTGATGCTTATCAAAGTGTCGCAAGACCAAAGCCAGGAAGAAGTGTTGCAATAGCAACGTACAATTGAACATCGCAAGACCGACGTGTATAATGTGTCGCAAGACCGACGCTTATAAAGCGTCGGTATACCGACGGCGGGTTAAATTTAAAAAAATAAAATTAAAAAAAATTACTAAGCTGGTGATGTCTATGAATATGGTCCTGGATGTGGGTGTACTCGATGGTTAACATTGTGATGGGACCGGGGTTAGGCAAGTGGAGGAGAAGAAAACACAAATCGATATGCATTCGTTTCAAGTGCATTTAATATTTGCGAGGGTCGAGATCCAACCTTAATTCTTGATCGCACCTCGGTATGGACCTTATTGCATCAGCCTTCGGCTCTCATTTATGTGTTTTTAATGCAGGGTGATCCTCGAGGTGTCTCTATTCTAGTTTTAAAGATGGAGAATGGCTCTCTCTACTCGGGTGCTCCTCCTCTGCTGCACATTCAGTGCTCTCTGAATGCTGGGCTTTCAATTTATTGCACTACCACAGGGAGGAGAAGCCATTTGAATTGCTGCATAGATTTTGGAGAAGGTCTGCACCTCTCTCACTCTGGCCTTTGTTTGTTAACTTCTGTCACTCTAAAACTCTTCACTACCCTTCTCCCTTTCATCCTTGGTTCTCTTTCACCTCTCTCACCCTCCGCAGATTCAGAAACCATGCCTCGGCTGTGTCATCCTATGCATTGTTGCAGGGGAAGCACAAGAAGCCATCCCCTGCGCCCCCCCTCAACCTCCACCTCTGAGTCATCTTCTCATTCCACTGATTATTTCTCTAGTCATTACCCAAATACTAGAAGTGGGAGGGGCAGAATCCAGGAAACTGGACACTGTTTGGGTTCTTCCGCACCTGCCAACCCCATCACTCAAACCACTATCTTGCCCCAAACTACCCATTTCTTCTTCAATTGCTCCTTGAATAGACCCCGCATAATTTCCTCCATTTTGGTTGTTTTCAAGGAGGAGACCCAGGAGGGCCAACCCAGTATGCATCAAGAAGGGCCAAGCTCAGAGATTGCTCAGGACTTGGACAAGGAATAGGGTAAGGCTCCAGGCGAGGATGTTCGAGTCAGTCGTGGTCGTGAGGAGGAGCTAGCTCAATGTGGTCTAGGGCCATCCACGCAAGGAGCTGCTTCCACTGCGAACTAGTCAAAGGAGGATGATGACATGGAGGCATACAGGTGCCGCATAATTGAGAAACCTCCCTCTCTTGATGGTTAATCACTCTATATTTGTCTGGTTTCTGTGTTTTGGGACCCATCCCACTGGGATTGTTTTTGTCTCTTTAGATCTGTCAGTCTATAATTTTTGTTTCACAGTCCATACTAGATGTAACCTTCAGAGTTATCCATGGTTGTTACCCCTGAGTGGGTAGCACAAAAGATTGAGGACTGTTCAAGACTAGTTTCCCCTTGCGGGTAGTCTTTTTTCTGGTTATCTTGTCAATTTTTCCACTCGTCTGGGCATAGACTCAGCTTCGGCCACGATGTAATATACTTTTCTTGTTAATAGATTTAAACTAACTTAGAAAAAAAAAAGGATGTCTATGAATATGGAATCTTTGTTATCTCAAAGAAAGGTTCATGTTTGTCATCAAAATCAATTTTGATTGCTTCAGTTTCTTTCCGAGAAAATTTAAGTGACAATTCAGTTTCTTTGCAAACAGTGTATATTCAAATATTGAACGAAAATATTCACCATTTTTGAAGTCTCAAACATTGACATTTATTCTTCCAATTTTTAATTTCGGGGAGATGATTATTTCCTTCTTACTAGTAAACAAGAGAAGGAATAAGGTTTAAATCATTCACTAGGTGATATCCACTAGAAATATGGCTTCAGGAAGGAAGAATACACTTATAAATCTTTATTCATAATGCACTCTAGCAATTTTAGATCTTGAAAAGTTGATTTGTAAGAAAGTTTGGAGAGATAAACAAGTTTCAATTATAAGCTCATCGTGGGAAGGTACTCCAAGTTGGGTTTGTGAAAGTCCTAATATGGTTGAGGAAACCCAAGAATAATCTTCAAAGGCATTTATATTTCTTGAAAAAATGTACTACTCTAAAAACAACGACTTTACTTGAAAATTTTGAAGTTATGAAAGATTATTTATTTTTTCTTTTTATTCAAAGACTCAAATTGAATTTAAAAAATATTCTTCTTTTGTTTGTTCCAAATCATCCGAAGAAGGAGATATTAAAGATATAAAAAATCCATTGGACGTAACAGGCCCAATAGCAAATAAAAAACCAATTATTCCACATAATATAATGGCCGCTCAAAATTCAAATGATATAGTTGTTGCATGATATGCACCCCTAAGATTTATTGCAAATCCACATAAAATTCCCCAAGGATACCTTAAAAACTTTCCAAGATACAATGGATAAGATTAAAAAAAAAAAAAATAGAAGGGCTTTCATATGGTTACATGAAACCCTTATATTTATGGAGCAATCCAAGTGTGGTTCAATAGCCAGCTCATAACAATTTTATCTATCCATCACATACACAAGATAGCTAAAATGAAACTTCCAACAACTCTTTGTTTTGCATAGATAATTGAAGCTTTTGGGGAAACCTTGTTATTGGTGCCCCGTCTTGTGCTATAATGCTCGAATTGATGCAAAAGATTTGTTAAGCTCCAATTCTAATGGTTGAAGATGTACATTTGGGTCTCATACCACTTTTAAATTCTACCATAGTGCATACATGAGGCAATGTTAAGCTATTAGTAAATCTCATTTGTTGGGGTTAATTAGTATATAAGAATTTTATAAATGAATACCAGTTGGTCCCTTACTTGAATAAACCTGAACAAAATGAGAACTCTATCCAGTGTATTCTCCAACTCCTCCTCTGAAGTACCTTTGTTACCAGATCGTAGTTTCTCATCAAGAAATTTGGCAATAAGTTTTGCTGGTCGGCTCTATAGACAAAGGCCATAATTCAGATAAATGCAAAAACAATATATCTAATATTATGAATGCAATTGTTTTCCTAAAAAAATTATTTCATTACTTACCTTTAGCTATTTTGTCATTAATCCTTTCAAACTTTCTGTCTCACTTAATTTGATAATCAAGAGCAAAAATTCAATGAACAATCTGTATAAACAGAAATAAAATGAGCATAAACATATAGTAACTAACTTGCCTTAGATTTATCAGATGCTCAAAGGCATCCTTGATAGTATTAGGCCTCATTCTTCAAAAAAAATTCTTCCCAGATTGTATTAAGTCGTGCTTTCAAGTCTAGAAGTGATGACACCATGTCCTTGTCTTTCATTTCATCCAATACAATGCCTTGCCCAGTAGCTTTAATGTATGCACTGAGAGCCAACCGAAGCAGCTCAAGTGAACTCACCCTTTTAAAAAGAGAGTACATGCGCTGAAGGTATGGAATGCAATTGGCATCCATGAACAAAGTAAATCCCTGGGGAAATCATGATTTGGCTACCCTGTTAAATACACATGAACCAACATGTTTTTGAATATAGAGAGGGGATTTGACTCCATTAGTAATAAAGAATGGGCTTCTATACCGATTTATTTCCACATAGAAGAGACCATAATGATTAATTAAATAGAACATCCAATCAACAAACAAATATGGGAATTTGAACAATTAACATGAATGAATATCAGATAACTCAATGGAAAGATCTGCATTCCCAATCTCCATTAATTTTTCCAAAAAATACATGTGATTTGAATGGTAAGGGTATTGTCGTCATTATTGTTTCTTTAGGTGAGACATTTCCCAACATGCAGATTGTATTTGGCACCTTCACACTTGTACTTATGGACATACTCCCTTTATAAATTCAAACTCTTTAATTTTCCCATAATGAAAAATAAGAACAAAATATAAACTGAGGGGTTTACACCAATCATGCAACCATTTTCAAGAACCTGTTTGATTTTTCCAGGAAACGTGTGAAATGAAATGGAGCAGCAAAATTCAATTTTTTATAAACACGGTACACATGAAAATAGAAACACTGAGGTGCACCCACTTTGATCAAAATAATATTATACATATTTTCTGGTGCATCAATAGAATAACACAACTCTCGCATAGTACATAAAGCTTCCATAGAAAATGTTACCACATAACCATGACACATTGTGGCATGAAAAAATACATTTTCTATTTCCATTTCAAGTGCATTCAGCTTTGTAAAGACTTTGACCCGAAAAGGGTCACCATCAGAACAATGCCTGCAGGAAAATTACATAGATATGGTAAGCAATGCATAGTTTTTTTTCACTGCTCCAGTTAATAAATTTGTGAATTTGATCAATAATGGAAGCAGTAATCTGTGAATATCTGTGAATATACAAGGATTTCAAAGAAATTAAGGCCAAAACAGGGGACATGGATTCGAATTCCAAAGAATTTTTTGAATTTTCAGAAGCTACAGGTCAAGAACAGGGTAAAAGACTCATTGATAAGCTTCAAGAAGGATCCAGGAAATATAAGACAAAGAAAGGGAAAAGGATAGGGTTATAGTTTATCCACAATACCATGATTGATTTGGGGAGCTAGAGAATATTTTCGAGATTCTGTGTCAGTTTTGTGCCAAATAAGGTTCCTTTATTGACCTTATTCTTAAGTCCTGGGACGAACATATTTATGGTTGGTTTGCATATGAGAAGCTAAGGAATCTCTTGCTTCTTCCCTGCAGTTATATCCCTTCCTAGATGTCATTCTTACCTGTGTAAGTAATTCTAGCTAAGTAATTCTTACCTGTGTAAGTAATTCTTAATGTATGAATGCTAGCTATTGTGATGCAGGGGCATTAGACACTAGATAGAAATGTGGAGGATTTTCCACATGTTGTGGCTAGAAGGGTTCGAATTTGCTTAATTTTGTAACAGCAAGGTGCCAACACCTTAGCTGTCTAATGCAGTTAGGATTAGTCAATAACTATAGAAGTTGCACATTTTTTGTTTATGTCCATATGTTCAGTTTCCATTGTTATAATATGATGTAATTAGTCTTTTAGGTTAAAAAAATAAAATGGTCCCCAAAGGAACTGAAGAGTCATGTAATTGATTATAAATTGTAGTCCCTCATATGGTGAAAGGGGGATTTTGGCAGCGAAGGGTTGAATGGAGAAACTGTATTCTCTGTTGAAAAAATTTAAGCCTTATTGTCTAACTGTGCATGTGCTATTGGCATTCTCCGAAGAATTACTCTGTTGAATTATGAACTCTGTGTATACATTGAAGAAGAAAAATGTTGTGTGAAATCTCCTGTAGTCCTCTCTGTCTATGTTTGATCGCGGGTTCTCATTGAGTTACCTGAATGTGTCATATGGATATAAAACCCTTGTAAGAGGCAGAGGTTTAGTTTGTAGTGGTTCTCAGACCGAGCAAGGGGATTAAGCCTTTATATAAGGTGTTGAGTTTGTGTGTTCAAAAAAACTTCATAGGAGTGAAACGTTAGAATGCTTCGATTGCCCAGAGAGCTTTTAAACCATGTCGAAGGCGGTAAACTCTGCCATTAAAGAAATTAGTGTGTTTTATTGTGAGTCGAGTGATATTATTTGAGACTTGACCCCAGAGGTTAACAAGGCGTAGTTATTACGATTAATGGCATTAACCATGGTGAAAGTCCGGTTGAGCACTGTTAAAAACCCGGGAGTGGGTTTGTGAAACCAAAACCACCCTCATCGCGCAGCCTTTGGGCTAGAGTGAAACCGTTTAAAAAAAAACACAATCCTATAATATGTCGCCACGTCACTGGGGTAATACTGCTCCCATCGTGCTTTTTTGAAGTGTTAAAGGCAGGCTATGGAAAAAAAACGATATCAACAGAGGACGTTCAATCTAGAGCCCACATGATCCAACGATATTTGCGCAATTAGTTACATGGGCGATAAATTGAGGTATGAACCATTGATTTATGATTGAAAACCGCTCGTTTATGAGTTCCGAGGTAGGGCCCATTTTGTTATGAAATGTTGTGCTAACAGTATAAACCATAGTTGGAATATTATAAGGGTTGGCGTATCGGGTTAAAGACTCCGAATCATTGTTATATTGCTAAATGATAAGGTTGGGTGGAGGAATGTATGTTATTATGTCCAGACCTTAGAAAGAGGGTTAAAGGATTGTGTGTTGAGTTAATACCGTTGATACAATAAAATAAATGAAGGGTACACATATGATATGAGTGCATGGTTGAGCTTTGAACCTTGGGATATTTTCCTTTTATAAAATACATAAGGGAGGATTTCTATTATAATTCGAGCGCTCTATAAAAAGGACTAGGGTTATAATATATGGTATGTATATATGGTTTATGCGCGTTGGAATAAACACACCAAGGGGAAAATACATATTCGGTTACATTTAGGTTTGAATAAAGTAATTATTTATCAATTTCTATGAAATTGATAACTAAATTTGAGGAAAAAAACAAAGGAGACTTCCTTATTTGAATAGAAGCCTAAATTGAGAAACAATTTCGATAGAGAGAGAGGCCAGCTCTCCTTAGTGCCCAGGTTCAAAAAAAAAATTGCTATCATATTGTAACAAATAGACTTGAAGATCATCTTCTCTATAGTAGCCATCATTGAAAGACGTTATTGGAAGCCAAGTCAATACTCTTGATAGATTATCTTTCCTTTTACAAGTAAGTTATCCTCTATGCTCTATTTCTGCAATCCAAAATTCTATATCCTAATTTGAGACTATGGTCTGAAGCATCTTTCCAAAAGTTCTGTAGGTTGAATCCTAAAGGAATCTAGGACCAAGACTGAAAGAATAAATCCTACATCTCTTTGAAGCTAATCTCTCGACCAAGTTACAGAAAAAGGCACTTATGATGACACCAAACAGTTACATGTGACTATACATGACATTCGATACAATATTCTTTGTGATTTATGGAAGAAGATGAAATAATATCCAACGAAGTTGAAACCTCTTAACCATCTATTATAACTCACTATTGCTTAAGGTTGAAGGTCAAGTTTATGATAATCATCTTTACAAAAGGATAAATATTTTATGGGCAAATGAAGTGATTCCCGGGCTACCTGCTCAACCCACAATTTCTTGTCTCTATGCATATAAAAGAAATTCACTTCACATTTAGCCCTAATAGTTTTAAATCTGGGCAACCATTAACACTGTGGAGGCTCATATCCTTTTAAGCCTATGGTTATTAAACCATACAATACACCCTCTTTCACTTTTTAATTCAACTGTTTGAATTTCACATAAACCCGATTATAAGCTTCCTTTCAACCCAACATTAACTTTATAAGTGCCCAATATATTATATGCTCAAAGTAACCTTTTTCATATAACCATGATAATGCCCAGCATACAATTTCGCTCCATACAAGGTTCAGCGGACATAATATATATATCAATGCTTAAATTAATATTCATCCTTGGGTTAAAACCTCATATATCATAATACCTCTCTTTATGGTTTGAACCCCTTGGAGTTTATATCCAATCTTTACACAATGCATACAATGAATGTTTGCAATTGTATTCAATCAACCCTTAAAGCTCCACCTTTCCTTAAAACACTTAACTATTGTTTTAAACCCCCTTTTGGAATATTCCATCAAAGAATAATAACCCAAAGTTCAAACCTCCTTTTACTCCCTTGACTATAACATTACCCTTGAATCGTATTAGTGCCTTTCGGCCTTCAAAATAACACAATATCCCGACTCCTTTAATAACCACCGAACTTCGGACTTATAACATTAATACCCATTAATTCTAACAACACGACATTCTATTACATATTGTATTCCATGGGGCCCATGCATCCATTATCCAACTTTTCCGAATTAAATAAATATTTAATATTATTGAAACCGTCGGTTCATACCTTGATTTATCTGTCGTGCAGCTTGCCGCGCGATTACCATTGGATCTACTGCCTGGCAGATCGGACAAACTTCATCAAAATCACGTTTTTTTCCTCACCAGGCTTTAGCGCTCTAGAAAAATGTGATATGGGTGGTATTTAGGAGGTGATGTGTCGAAATATTGTTGGATTGCATTGGTAAAGGAAAAAACCGCCTTTGGCCCAGATGCCATGCGAAACTCGTGATATTGCCTCCCAAAACCACTTCTCCTACTGTGGTAATTAAACAGTTGTTAACTCGGGTCTCACTGCATTTTTAATACAATTCTTCACCTTAACTCCTCGCGTTAACGTTGTGGTTGAGTCTCAGTAATATCGCCTCACCAACGATAATACAACACCATTGCCTCTAACTATGATCGCTTCAATAGACAGGGGTTCTATCGCTATTCTTCGAATAGACAGAGCATATCCTACTACACTCATGGAACATAATCGACTCTTTCACACAGGGTATATTCGTTCAAATTACACACCGGGGATGTGATTTCGCCCTCCCAACAGAGCCACTATTCCCTTCTGCAAACTTCCATACAGGGCAATCACATTCGATTCACTCGCATAGAATATGAAATTCAAAGGCAGACAGAGAATAATACACAGATTTTATTCTTCTTAATCATACATAGAGGTTTCCTAATCGAAGGAATGATTCCTTCGGGAGATTTTCAATAACATACCCAAATATCAATAAGTCCACAGTTTTATTGAACACAAAGAGAAAAATCTCTCGACTTACTCTTCTACTGTCAAAAGCCCCAAATTATAGAGTCTATTGACACAAATTTCGGTCAATCAAAGCATACAAAATTCTAAATCCATTCTTATAATAAATTCAAATTACATAACCTTCCTTGGTCTTGGCTTGATCTTCAGGTTGAATTTTCAGAAGCTGTAGCTCAAGAACAGGGTAAAAGACTCATCGATAAGCTTCAAGAAGGATCCAGGAACTATAAGACAAAGAAAGGGAAAAGGATAGGGTTATATTTTATCCAAAATACCATGATTGATTTGGGGAGCTAGAGAATATTTTCGAGATTCTGTGTCAGTTTTGTGCCAAATAAGGTTCCTTTATTGACCTTATTCTTAAGTCTTGGGACGAACATCTTTATGGTTGTTTTGCATATGAGAAGCTAAGGAACCTCTTGCTTCTTCCCTGCAGTTATATCCCTTCCTAGATGTCATTCTTACTTGTGTAAGTAATTCTAGCTAAGTAAGTAA
This sequence comes from Pinus albicaulis, assembly GCA_034641835.2. Taxonomy (NCBI): domain Eukaryota; kingdom Viridiplantae; phylum Streptophyta; class Pinopsida; order Pinales; family Pinaceae; genus Pinus; species Pinus albicaulis. The sequence goes on from CM076576.1 coordinate 140,251,900, forward strand.
TTCTTACCTGTGTAAGTAATTCTTGATGTATGAATGCTAGCTATTGTAACAAATAGACTTGAAGATCATCTTCTCTATAGTAGCCATCATTGAAAGACATTATTGGAAGCCAAATCAATACTCTTGATAGATTCTCTTTCCTTTTACTACTCTGAACAACTTTTGAATTACTTACCTGTGTAAGTAATTCTTAATGTATGAATGATAGCTATTGCAACAAATAGACTTGAAGATCATCTTCTCTGTAGTAGCCATCATTGAAAGACGTTATTGGAAGCCAAATCAATACTCTTGATAGATTCTCTTTCCTCCTACTACTCTGCATAGCTCTTGAAATCTGAACCCCTACACTATCTTTCAGGCTTACATTTATACATAGTGAGGACCTGAATCGATTCAGGTTCCTTTACAGCTCAACAAACTCTTCAAATTCTCGAAAATCCTAAATTTAGCCTAATTCTCTAAAATTACTGAAACTGCCTATCTCTTCACATTTCTAACTAATCCTTTCTCTCATGTTCTCTGCAGTTAGAGAGAATTTACAATTCCTCACTTTTTATTCAAAAATACTAATAATTACATGAGAAATTAAAATCATGAGACCCCCTATGTCTACTTAGGTACAAATAAATTCTTGAGCCTAATGCCCCTGCATCATGAAGGTAGAAAATGAAGCAGAACAGAATTTGGAAGAGTACCATATATATGTGACATGTGATATGAAGTATCAAATATCATATGACGATAAATTTGTTGAAGCATCTAATCTCAAAATATTGGGAGAATTGTTTACAATAGAAAAACACAAGAAGCATTCACGATAGATCTGAACCTATAACTTCTTTGGTGGCATCTAAATATTTTATGGCATTATAGTATACTGAATTTTTGTGACACTTTAACATACAAGTTTTGAAATATTTGTGGAATTATGCCTATGTGTTAGTTGAGTTCTATGACATATCTCTCTCTAAAAAAAATGAATCTTTTTGGCCTGATTCATTGTGCTAAAATGAATGTCAAAAGGTACATAATGATGCAAATTTTAGAGAAACCTTTTCAATAACACAGAAGTAGCCCTCGATCAAGTAAAACCCTATTATTTGAAGATACATGAAGAACAAAGTATTGTGCGGAGGTTTGAAGTATACTCTTTCTCCAAGTTCTATAACCCCCAAATCTGGAGAACTACAGCTCATCACCAACCTGAGATTAACAACTTTACATGATGTCACCTATGAAATCATAAATGGAGAAATCATAGTAACAATAAAGTAACCTATGTAACAATAAATTCAGATTCATCCTGGGAGTGGTAAATGGAGAAATCATAGTGAACAACAGGAAACATGCAGAGTTGCTTACAATAAAATAGATGAAAAAGCACATATAAAAAACCTAGATAATAATCATGAACAAGATTAATATTGAATTATGAACTGTAAAGGAACTTACAAAATGTGACATTACAAACCTGGTCAAGCGCACAAGCAAAAATATCCTGGAAATGACCCTGGTTGACAAGTTGTATTGCTCATGATGCAAGAGGATTTGTACCTGCACTGCCAAGTCAATCAAAATCCATCATTATCTATACAATAAATACAAGTAATTGATGTCGTATTTTTTACTCTAAGATGCATTCTTATGATAATGTTAGAACATATGTTGAAAATGTCAAAACATACCTGAATAAGCTCCTCTTCGTTTCAAGAACAATTTATTGGAGTCGCGTGAACTTGGAACAAGCCTCCCACGATCTAAAAGAGTAGCAACTAAGTCAACAGTGACTTTTTTGTTGCTACGTTGGATCGAGGGAGGTTTGCTCCAAGATTAAATTGCTCCAATAAATTATTCTCTACTAAATAGGGCCAACCACGCAAAGGTGGAAGCTCCTGTGGCCCTTCCCCCCCACTCACATCACTCTCAATTCCCCAATACCCAATCTATATTTCATTTTTTACTTTCATGAGCATAAAAAAAAATATTCAATAACTAATAAAAAACAATGCAACAAAAAGTACGCAAGGAAACATTGAAATTAGTGCTTGACATAAAAATAGCATGATAAATGAGTTTTTTATATAACGTAAAAAATGTTCCAAGTATGGTAACGTTTGTCTTATAATAATACAATATTTTACATTATCAAATTTTTTTTCTTCTTCCTATTTCTAAAGCTCCTAATTACATCATCAATATCATTGTGCTCTCCTCCTGTTTCGTGCCTTTCGACCCACACTGCTGACCTAGTTGCGTAGTCATGATGTCTGGTCTCATCCAGTGATGGGGCATCGCCTACAAAAACAGATAATATTAAATTTTAATAGTTAGTTTTTAAATATCATTGAACTAGTTCCGTAATATTAATAAAAAAATTTGCAATGAGATTATTTACCTGGTGCACCAGTTGTCGCTGTTGGGACTGTTGCCCTGTCTTCCTCTCTGGTGGTAAGATCCTCAAGGGAAACATTCTCTGTCATTTAAACAAAAAAAGTTATAAGGACAACCATCAAGGTATAATTAGAAAAAAATATAAGTGGAAATTAATTACCATCATGACCCTCACTGATAGTAGCATTTTCGGCCTGGTCCCCACTACAATGATCAGGTTGCACGTTAGGAACATCTACATCTAGCTCTACAACTGGGTTATTTGCCTCTTCGGCAGTGCTGCTCCCCTGATTTAAACAAAGTTGTTAGACATTAAATTTATGGATTAAAACAAACATATTGAAAGGTTAATGTTTTACCTTATCAGGCATTCTGGATCTTGGGACCTGCCCCAAGCTTCTGCGACGTTCAACTATGGCTTGATAGCCGAAATGGAAAGCGATGTTTTTATCTTCCTCTGTAGTTTCTGTTCCGAATTCATCACCCTACATTACATATGATTGTTTATTTTTAAAGTTATTTGATATGATTACAAAAATGTTGGAAGACGATACAATTAATTATAAGATGTTTAGCTACTTACAATTCTTGCGGCTAATTTCAAGTAGCCGCCTTGGTCTAGCTTATGATGGCCCTTTTTTTCAATCCTAGCTTTGGTTGCCTTCGAGGTGTCAGACAACCTATCATCAAAATATTGAAGTCAGATATGACATAGCACACTTTTATTTTAGACATAGAGAAAATTAAAGCTATTGAATTAAAGTTGTAATTTACCTTGCGGGTCTAGTTGGCATTTTTCCTTCTTTCTTTGCCCTTTTCTCTTTTCCGCCATGGATGAGTGCTCTCCACTCACTCTCTGGAACTGTGAGAGGACGTTCATATCTAGGGTTAAATTGAAATTTCATCCTATAGGTGTCCCTGGTATATTTCAAATATTTGCCAGCTACCCGAGCCACCGCTGTTCTGTCAAATGTGCCCACCCCAAAAAGGGCTTCTAGATAATCTAGAAGTTATTTTTTCAGGTTGGAATTCTGGGAATTCCACCTTGTTCGTATGGTTTGCTAAAAAATTGACAACGCATGGCTCTCTAAAAACCTGTAGAACTCATTGTTTCCTAGACAGAAAAAAAAAGAAAGATATTATCATTAATTTAAAAATAAAAATCATGATAAAATATGTTTTAGATAGAGTACATGAAATAGTTAAAATATTAAAACTTACCTGGGATTCGTACGTGCTTTATAGGGACACCTTCATCATTCACCAACAACGTGCCATTAATGGTACCCATGGAGCTAACACGCGTAGCTCCAGGAAACACAATAATGTAGTTGGCCATATCAGCCTCATCACTGCCAACATGTTCAGCAGTTGGTTGGGTGTTTGCTTGGGCAGGGTGTGTTTCTTGGCTGGCACCTAAAGGAGTAGAAGATGTATGAGAGGGTTGTCGGGCAATCTCTTTCCCTTGTGTCCCACTACCACCAACACCGAGTTCAGCAAGTGTCAGATAATGCTACATACAAAAGAACTTTTTGTTAGTTTAGTTAATGTAAAAATTAAAAATCAAACTATCACAATTCATCTCATGCAGAACAAAAAAAATATCCTTTTGATTTTTTATTATTACCTAATATGTTTGTAGCTGGGTCATAATTTGTTTTATCCTCTCTTCTGTTTTAGGTGTTTGAGGCACGTCTATCAAAGTATCAAAGTCTGACCTTGCTTTTCGCGCCTTTTTTCGCAGCAAGAGCAATGGAGATAGGGATGAAGAAATCTCTTCCTCATAAAGGGAATCATCAGGCGTACCATGGCCAGGTGTTTTCATATTTGAACAAAATTAATATTATTTCAATTATGCAAATAACTAAAATACCTGAAGATAGAGCAATGCTGGAACTTTACATGTTCTTCTGTTGGCCCCTCTCCATGATCATCCTGTCTCGAGGTTGTTCCTGCACTGCCCTGATCAGTCTGCCACATTGCAATAAAATTATAAATGTAAAAACTTGAAAACAATATCTAACTTGAAAACACAAAATGAAAAATGAAATAATTTCTAATAAGACACCGGAAGACAGAGTTAGAGTTTCAAATATGCCTTGCATTGAATTCAGTCCTGGAAACATGTCATTGCACATTAAGGAACCCAAACAAGAGACGAGTTGACAATGAGACTAAACTGGGTTATTTGTAGTGAAATTTTAAAATCTCAAAAGGTATATTAATTATCAAAACAAATCAACTTCATAATTTCAGTATTATTGATTCTGTTGTGTATAAATCACAAAAAAATTGAAACAAAACACTAGAAAAGCAACAACATAATCACATTCTTCTATAGCAGTGATCTGACCTCTAAAGTAGACTTTCTACTAGTTTCATCAGTACCATACAAACAGTGGAAATGAACACAAGATACAACCACAGATGTGTAGTTATCTGCAAAACCATCCACCCACCAACCTCCTCTAGTAACCTACACTAGAAACAAATGTATGGGGTATTTTTATAAGGGGTTCGTCAAAAACATCCGCTAGAGGTTCTTTTCCTTGTAGTGATTCTAGCCTATCACATCTAACCAATTTAAATTAATTGAAACTTTGAAATTCATAAAATATACTCTCCATTTTCACAACACAAGAATTTTGAAAAAATCCTTTTCAAATTTGACATGTTGACCATGTCATGGGTAGACTTTCCATGTTTTTCATCTGAATAGGATGTGTCAGAAATTGAAGGTCATGGTCTAGGTGTCTGCTCTTGCACAATTTCACGAAGTAGCTATTTGCATGAATGTAATGTGTTATGCATGAACCAGAGGTGCGTTGGATATATAGTGGGTGGGCTAGATTTCCTTGGGCATGCAAAAATTCCAAGGGGATTCACACCAAAATGTATCAAGCATGTTATGCTTGATTGGAAGGCTAAATTTTGGTGCAAGAAATTTTAAGTGGATTTTTGGATAGTGACTTAACATGGCATGATGATGGTAAATGGTGTCAGAGGTAAGCATGTGACCAAGGAGTTAGCATAGCATAAGATGAAATGACATAGTTTGGTGCAATGTGTGTTGAGAAGACACATGGGTTAGCTTGATAAGTTAAGTGGGTAAAAAAAGTTGGCATGCATGTTATCTTGATAATTTAAGTGGGTGAAATGAATCAGCACATGTGCTGATAAGGCAAGTTATCTGGACCAGTGCATGATGGGAATGGGCAAGCTCAATTTAGGTGGAACAATGTGATGGACCAAGGAGTGACATGATTGCATATAAGTACTTGTTGTGAGAGACAAAATGAGAGACAAGGATGATGAATACCAAAATTTAAGGCATAACACATGTACAAGATAACAAAAATGTAAGGAATAACACATGTACAAGATAACAAGTGTGAACTCATGTAAAGTGAATTCAAGTAGAACAATAGACCTTAGTGAAAGAATTTTCAACAGGTTTTGGCAAGCTGAGATCGTAGTTCAATTTGGGTTTAGTGCTATTGGACATATAATTCTTCATTTTTTTGTCATTTTAATCATTTATAAATAATAGGAGAAATATGAATAGATAGGTCAACATGAAAGGTCAATTAACATCTTGAAAGATGAAATCAAGAGTCATATTACCATATTAAATATGGATTCATGTTAATGGAATATGATCCAAGTTTGGAGTTACACCTTTAAATGACATGATATCAAATCTTTGGTGGTTCTAATAACTCCATTATTCTTGCTAAGACCTGCCTCTCTTCTTGTTTAACATTATTTTCCCATTAGACCTATCTTAATACGTTTTTTGTTCTCCTGTGTTGTAATTCCATGTAGAGATAATTATTTGGTATCTTTTAATTACCTTTTCTCGGGGCTTCTTTAGTGTGCAATGATGCCTAAGGTTCACACAACATTTTAGCTTCAAGAAATAAATGAGATAGAGGTTTGAGCTTGATGTAGTAAAGAATCCTCTTGGAACACCTAGTGGATGTCAATCTCTATATAAATTTTGATACATTAGAGCCACAACATAAAACACATGCAGATTGGGAAGGAGGAAAAACCAAGACCTTATATGAATAAAACTCTGTATATGACCGTATATTAATCAACCATCATTCTCATGTGCTTCATTTCATAAACAACTAGTCCCTTATATGACTATAGGTGATTAAAACTCTGTATTTAACTTTGTATTTGGATGAATGATGTAGTTATTTGGATCTTGGAAAACCTGTGCCTCTTAGAATATGTTGTTGTAAAAAAATTGGGAAAACCCGTGCCTCTTAGAAATGTTGTCGCATGTGCTTAATATTGTTTGAAGGAAAATGGTAGGAAATGGTGATCAATTTTTCTTCTTGTAAAGACCAAATTGTGATGATGGAAATCAACTGCCAAATTTTATGGAAAGCATGCTGGAGACTGAGGTTTGGGGAATTCGTTGTCTTACATTGAATTTTATTAAAAACAAAACTAAATCTATAGGCATGCCCTATTCAAGGAAAACGAGAAGCCCAGTTTATTGATATGTTTCAAATCCCGGGCATTCTAAATGGTAAAATCACTTTTCAAAATCTGGCAAAATTCTATTTAGACATACCATTTTTCCTTCTGATGGAGGAAGGGCCTTCTTTCTAGAGTTTCTTGCGCGACGTGCGGTTCTTTGCAGCAAGGGCATGCTTTCTAGAGTTTCAACTTGCACGATGGGTGGTTCTTTGCAACAAGGGCCTGCCTTCTGGAGTTTCTTGCGCGAAAAGAGGTTCTTTGTAGTAGGAGGCATATATCCAGTAGGGTTTGAGTCAATTAGAAAAGGCAAGGAGTTTTAGTACTAATCTACAAAGGCGTATATCCAGTAGGGTTTGAGTCGATTAGAAAAGGCAAGGAGCTGTAGTACTGATTACATGCAGGGTAGCTATAGTGATTAATGTAAAATTTTGAAAGGCCCACCATGATTAATCTGAAACCTTTGTAATTCATTTGAAATTCCTATTAAAACGATAGTTTATGGTAGTAATGCGCCACCATATAAATAGGTATTAAAACCTTTCAAATGCCAACTTAGGTTTGATTTTAAAATGGCATATAATTTTAGTTTATCTTGTACAATAGTAAGGCCATTATTTATTGGTTTGAAATAATAAACAACATGCAAAAAACCCACATAATTAGTAAATTATTTAAAGACAGTAATTCCTACATATTAAAATATAAAGTTATAACATACCAGCTCATACTCAAACATAACATCTGTATCAATATTCTTCTTTTGTATCTTCTTGATCTTCATCCAACTGATCGACATCTATACCAACATCTGATTCATAAACGGTGTTGAAATGATCGGCCATGTCATCATCATCATCAATTATGTCATTTTCAATAATATCCTCATTGACATCATCATCAATAATTGTTGCCTCATCTCCTATGCCTGGTTCATCTTCTAATATATCTTCTTCGTCTGTCAATGCATCTTCCTGCTCATCTGCCACTGCATCATCTTCTTCTTGATCAATATCATCTTCTTCCTCTACAGTATACTCTACTGGCCTTCCTCTTGGATCATATCTAATAGCAAATGATCATTCATTCTCACCTAGAACCTTTGAGTAAAATACTTGTTCTCATTGGCTTGGAAAAACATAGCGATCTTTTCCTACTTCAAACTGCGATGTTTTAACCATTGGAAATCCATTGTCATGTTGAATAAGTGTTCTATCATCATCACGTACATTCATTCGTAGCCTATACCATTTGACGTTGAACAAAATTGTTTTGAAGAAATTAAAGTCACACTCAACTATATCATCTAAAAACACATAATATCTATTTTCAAATTCTCGAGGATGTCTGTCACTCCTGGAGGAAACATTAGTGACCTGGAATACTATAGTTATCCCACTATCAGAATTTTTCCTATTATCATCCAAATTTTAACATGAAATTTAAGACCATTGCACCACATAGCCTTGTGGTGTTTCAACTGCAATATGCCAAACATGAAAAATATGCATTCTCAATTATAATTAATCATATAATTTACACAGCATGAAAATTATCTACAAAATCAAACTTGTTGTCACATTATAAATATAGTATAAAATAAGTAATGAATAAAATAGTTGAATTAATTTCTTACCTTTATATCTTTCAAAGCATATGCTAAATCGATTTCCCTGTCCATAACATTTCCATCTCCACTACGATACGCTTCTCTAATCAATTCAGACAATAGTTGCCATGATAAACTACCATCGTTACGTGCTTTACATGTTTCAATCCATTCACTCATCCACTCAAGATTGTTTGCAATGTATAAAAGTAGTGCCTCATAATCTTGAGCACCTGAATAAAAAAACAATAATTCACCAATATTAATAAATATTACTTATAACCAAGGTAAATTATATTAATTAATAAACTATGAAAGAATAAGAACTAAATGAATATAATGATCATATACATGATGTAAAAAAATGAAACATTATACGTATTATACATAATAAATCTTTTACCTCTCAATTTCTTCATTCTACCTTTTCCCAACAGGTGCTCCACTTCAAATTTTTTGATCGAGTTCACATCCCAAATGCAATCCACCGCCTTCATAGATGGCACAGCTAATATAGGAATATAATGACTAATATACACCATGGATTGATATACCACATATCCCTCCACCATAGAACCCTCAGGTCATGCTTTTTGTCTAACCAAAGCCTTCAAGGATTTCAGGTGCCTCTCGACCATCCACATTGACCTTGTGTGTACTGGTCCACACATTTCAATCTCCTCAACTTGGTGTATCAAGTAGTGTTCTTGTGCATTGAAAAATGTTGGAGGTAGATACTTTTGCATTTCACACATTAGCTAAGGAATTTCTCTCTTCCAATACTTTATTTCATCTTGATGGATTTCTTTCAATGACAACCATCTGCAAATTATTACGCAAGGTTATTTCAATGAAACATAATATATATTTCATTAGAAGTAAATTAATACATCATTTCATTAAGTACGAAAATAAATTGTAGCAATTAGATTTTGCATATAAATCAAAACTACTTACCTCATGTATTTACTAAGACCATATATAACTTGTTTGACATTGTTTTTGAAGCCGTTTGGGAGAGATACAGGTAGAACATACTATAACAATAAAAAATGAATCGTTATTGGTTTCCAAATTAAACAAAAAAAAGGAAAATTTAAAATATGTATTCAAGCAATAACATACAAAAACATATACCAAAAAAATTACCTTAACAAAGGTATGCCAATCATGTGTTTTCACCCCACTGAAGTCACCTTTCTTTGTTAAGATATTATTTATGTTTGAAGCAAAACCTGTTGGAAATTTAATTCTTCTAATGACCTCTTTTACATCATTGCTTTTTTGTTCTGTTAATAACCATGGAATATTATTATAATTTCGACCTCCATTGTTATTTGATCTGTCGATCACACTTTTCATTGCATGATTCGAATTCTCAATGTCAGCACAAATTTTGTCAATTTTATCTCTATCATGTGCACCATCTATGGTTCGCCATAACATTTCTGTCACATTCTTTCTGACATGCATTGTATCAAACAAATGAGCTATTTTTAGGTCCTCATAGTAGGGCAACCTTGCGAATTGAGAAGGATAACATTTCATTCCATGTGGAAGTACAATATTAGTACCTTCACCGCGATGATGACCTTGATATTATTGAATAAAATAAATCAGAACAATATTAATTATAAAATACAATAAAATAAATTCATTAGTTAAAACAAAAATTCCAAACATTACATAAACAAATAATATATATATATATATATATATATATATATATATACACACACACAAATTACGTACCAGCTGCTCGACGATTATTAATTCTGTTATATTCCAACATCCACAACTGAGGTGTCATTCTTCGTGGTTTTAATCTAGTTTCTTCTTTATCATTGAAAATATGTTTTTTAGTAGTATGATACTTATGGTTCCTAGAGAGGAAGTTCCGAAACTCATCAAACACCATATTTCTTAAGTCTGGCGAATGACAATACTTCATCTTAGGGCCACAAACTAGACATGCAAATCTACCCTTTGTTTGAAGACCTGCAATAGATGGATCAATAACAATTATACTATGATATTATTTGTAAAACATGCAATATGGTATATCTAATTTAGATAATTGTGTATTATATTAAAGTGCAACTAAATATTACATACCACAAACATGTGTTAGTCCTGGGGCATATGAATTGTCCATGCAAGCATTCCACGACATTGAAATCTCTTCTACTTGATTGGTTTAGTGATGTCATACATAGTGATGCCATGCCATAACTGTATTAGCTCATTGATAAGAGACTCAATATATACATTCATATCTTTGACCTGGTACTTACCTAATTATTCAAAATTACGGTACATAATAATTACTACCATGATATATGTATATATAAGTAATTAAATAAAGAAAATATATATTTATGCAAACAACGAGATAAATGAAAATGTTACATTCAAAAAAATAATGTATCAAATACGTGGAATAATCATAGTCAACATTATGTGCTCCCTCTTTATTTACATCCAAGGAGGAATGTTGTTGTTGATAACGAAAATAGGCCACACTAAGTAATTATATCTAAGCTCTCTGAATGGATTAACACCATCAGCTGCCAATGAAAGCCTGACATTACGAGGTTCATTTTTAAAATCTAAATATTTTTCCTCGATTTCTCTAAATGCAGAACCATCTGCAGGCATTCGAAAAACACCATCTCCACTTCTATTCTTTGAATGGTAATCCATAAACTGTGCTATTTTGTTACACCTGAACATTCGCTGCAAATGTGGAAATATGGGAATATGAAAAAGAACCTTTTAAGGCACCTTTTTGGTTAGTTGATCTGTTCGATATCTACTGGTACTACATTTCAAACATTCTGTTTTCAACGCATGTTCTCCGTAATATATAATATGATCTTTAGGACATGCATCTATAGTGTTATATTCCATTCCAAAGTGTTTCATAATAGCACGTAGATCTCTATATGTTCGAGGTAAAGTATTTGGCGATGGTAACAAATATTCACCCAACAATCTACAGCATAAACAAAAACTAGTTAATGTAAAGATTATTAATCATATATATATATATATATATATATATATATATATATATATGTATTGAATTATTATTTTACACATTTATTACAACTAAAAAAAGGGAAAATAATCAACATTTACATATATGTGATCATATATACATATTGCATACCTTAGGAGTTGTGTCATACATCTGTTCGAAAAATTATTCATAACCTTTAAGTTCACCAGCAACAATGGAGCAGAGAGAAGAGTTGCATTTGAGTGTTCAAAAAGTCGTTCACTTGACCTTTTAATCAGAGGTACATCATAAATACCATCACTATCTCCACCATCATCATCTTACTCACCATACAAGTCTTGGAGCATTTGATTTGTTCCATCATTAATGTGAATTGTCTCATTACTGTCATCATGATCTACCTCCATGGGATCATTAAAATTACCTTCATCATTCGCTTCATGTTCTTCACCTTGTACAACATCATTTCCAATACTAATATTTGCTGCAATATTCTCTTGCATTGGTGCAACATCATCTAATATACTACTATTTAGCTGTGGAAGCTGGTTGATCATCTGCAAAAATTTGGAGGGCAACTGTGCCTTTATGAAAATTACAAACATTAATCATTAAACATTAGTGCGCATCTAAAAAATATTAAAATAATATAAAATTTTACAATATAATCAAAATGAAGATAGATAATTAATTACCACGGGATGATAGTCATTCGATCCACCATCAATGTGCCCATATTTCCTACAATGCATTGTTGCTGTTGCTATTAAAACTCTAACATTATTTCTCATACAACATTTTTTGCAAGGGCAATAAAGTCTACCATCACCCCTTTCACCCTTTTGAATTTTTTTTCCACCTCTAATGTTTTCTTCCATTGATGCAAATTATCCTATAAAGAAAATAATAATTATATTTAGCAATTTTCTCGCTCAATGGTGTAGAAAACCCAAGACGTGTGGAACTCAATGGGAGCTCAATAAGAAAAAAGAAAATAAAAGTGGGCTTTTTACAAATTGTGGGCATTTTACAAAATTGTGGGATTTTTACTCCCAAAAAAAAGTGTATATGAATTTTATATTTAATATAAAATTGCTTATAGTTTTAATAAAATTGTGGGCTTTTTACTCCATCGAGCGCCTGGCTCAACACCTACACTAATCACCACAGGACCAAGGCGAAGAACCACAAGCTAAACCACAACCAAATCCAAGTCATGAGGGGTGGGGTTGAGCACATGTGCTAAGTCCAAATTGATTGTATGAGTGTGCATAGCCTTGGGCTCGTAATCGAAACATGTAAAACCTCAACTCGTATATAAACACCAATATCGCTTATACACCCGGTGAATATGGGATTATCCCACCAGACACCCTTGCCTCCAACCGTCGCAAGAGCGAACTCTACCACCAACCGTCACAAGAGCGACACATTTCCACCAACCGTCGCAAGAGCGACACTTTGCCACCAACCGTCGGAAGAGCGACATATCGCCTAACCGTCGCAAGAGCGACACTTTGCCACCAACTGTCGCAAGAGCGACACTTTTCCACCAAACATCGCAATAGCGACACATTATTCTAAAAATCGTAATAGTGACACCTTCCTCTAAACGTCGCAATAACGACACCTTGTCTCTGTAACGTCGCAATAACTACATACTTCAGAAATACGTCGCAATTACGACGCTATTTTGGAAATGTCGCAAGACCAACACTTGCCTCTAAGTGTCGGTATTGTGACACTTGTCTCTAAACGTCAATATAGCGACGGTTTCGGGCGAGATTTGAAAATTTTGAAAAATTTTGGGGAAATTTCCGACATTTGGTCAAAAGTTTCGGAACCAAGTGTTGGAATTTCTGCCAAATGTACTAGTGTGTGTGTGTGTGTGTGTGTGTGTGTGTGTGTGTGTGTGTGCAGAAGTAGCAATATAGTGTATGAGCAGAGAAGTATAGTGTGAGAGTAGTGAATAGACAAAGAAGAATAGGCAATGGAGCAGAGTGAAAGAGAAATCTAGAACAACAATTTTGAAGACTGAAGAATGTTTTAGCTAAAAGTTTGTTAATGAAAAACAGATTTTCACTCCACACTGTGTCTGTGTATTGAATTAATGCTCCATCTGCAGTCTTTTTAATGTATTTCTCTGTGTTATAGAGGAAAAGAAATTCCTCTATATTGTGTTAAGGATTTATGAGAAAATCCGACATATTGTTGTTTTTAGATACAAGTAATATTATTAAATAAATAATGGTTACAGACTCCTTGTAAATACAAGAACGATTATTAAATAATGATTTTTTTTTCTTTTCTGAAAAGAAAAAAACATATTGGATTTTTATTAGAAACCTAAAACTAGTTACATTCTGTATCGACCATTTAGTGAAATAAACTCCTAACGTCCAAAAAAGATATCATATCTCACATCGGGGTGATCACTATATTAGTCAAAACTATGCAGATCACCATCAACAAAAATCATATCAAAATAAAATTTGACTAAAGTGTTCAGACATTATACAAACAAGTAGGAGAAAATCACCATGCATATAAGCAAAAAGTGGACATCAAAAAGTCTAGACTCCTCAGATGCGGGTGCATTCTAGTAAGAAGAGGGGACATGTGGGCGCCATGTGGAGGGACACTTGGCCATCCCACATGACCGCACATGGATGCTAGCCCCGAGTTAAATTCTCATGCGAGATGGTCTTAACTACTCTCTCTGCCACCTTCATTTCGACATACCCTGGTCGCAGAGCATTAAGAGCTCTCATCTCCGTCTCCATGGCTATTAAGCAAGCTTCCTCTACCCATTCAACCTCCATTCTGCCCTCACCTGTGTTCTCTATGCAAGTCTCCATTTCTTCCCTTCAGCCTTTGATTCTTGGCCCTGCCTAGCCTGGTATTAGCCTTCCCTCCGCTTGCCCCGGTGGTAACTCCTCTCCTGCACTGTCAAGAGCACCCTCCTGGTCTTGCACTTCTGCTCCTTCATCAATTATGTTGAGGTGTCATCGTATGAGATGCAGAAGAGCAGGAGGTCGCGGCCTCCCGTCCAAACCTCCTCTGACGCATGCTATGGCCCGAGAATTGAATCTTGCAGTGGGTTGGGAGGAGCTAAGCAGGCTTGATCCTGTCAACCTTTCAGCCCAGCTTTCCTTGCAGCTCCCGGTTCCTCCTATGTCGTCTTCCAACACCCACAACAAGAAGCATCCGCGAAAATCAACCATTCTGATTGAGCCTGCCTTCATCCCCCGAAAAATGAAGGCCCTCCCTGTGCAGAGTGCCTCCAGCAGTAGCCACTGCACCAGTAGCAACACAGGCACTGACAATGGCAGCAACTCAAATAGTGACGCAGAAAACAAGACATAGGGCACTAGTCAGCCAGATGCCTCCTCTCAGAAGCCCAACTCTCCTGTGTTGCCACAACCTCATACCACATGCCATGCGCTAAGAAAGGAGAACGATGACGCATTCTATGTCTACAGGATTGAGGAATAAGGCCCCATCTCCGGCAAGAAGAATGAAGGTCATCTCTAGTTTCATGTTTAGGGTGCTCTTCGGTCTTTCTATATTTTTAGTAGCGTTCTATAGCATGTCCATGTTTTGGAAGTTTCTGTTCTCTGGATTCAGTTTAATTTTGGTTACTATGTTTTCTGGTTTCCCTTTATGGGAAACATTTTCAGTGTGCTTCTGGTGGACTGGTTTCCCCAGCTGGGGAAATCCATTTTTTTATTTTAAACACTTGATACTTCCCTTCAGAATTGGCTTGCCAAGTCCGGAGGAAGAGAACTGTAACTTTTTTCTTTGTATGTTATAATAGATATAGTCCAACTTAGAAAAACAAATTCTAGACTCATGCAGTGTTATGGGATAGTAGAGCTCCCTTCTTCTCGAACCACACCATCAGAGACAAAGCTAAGAAAAATATATCCTTCAACATCATTCAAGAAAATTTTGGATAGTGAATCAAATGGTTTGTTTGATTCACTGAAAATATGTTGAATGTTGAAGCTCGGAAAGGCTTGAATACGAGCATTGATGTGTTCTTTCCATCTTTAGAGATCTAGAGGATCAAATATTGTCTATGATATTTTTTGAGTCTCCGTAGACATGAATTTTTTGCACTGACTTATCCCTTGCAAACCAAAGAAGACCCCATAGGGCCACCATTTCCACCCTGGAATTAGTGCCCAACCCTCCATGCCAATGTAACTTGTGATATTAATTATCACTGATGTGAAGCCAAGCTCCACACCTGCATCGCCCCAGTTGTGTAGCTTCGTAAAAAAATCCTACAAGCAAGATAATTTGAGGGAGAAGATACCTAGAACACAGGTCCTTGGGAGTCGATAAACGAGGTTCCATAATCTCCATCCATGCTAGGATTTTTGAACATGTCCTGGAAACATTTACTTGTAGCCCTTGAAATATGAAATTATTTTGAGCCTTCCAAATTTCCCAGAATATGAACAACGCAATGCATCTAAGAAACCCATCTTCGGTCAAGCCCCATCGTAAACATTGTTCCGTAGAGGAAAATCTTATGAACGAGATCTTACAGAAAGAGAAAATATGAGACCATATATGAAGAGAGGTGTTGCAGTGTAGAAAAATAGGTGAAACATATTCATAATATGCACCACACAAGGAGCACCATCAAGGACCCTTAAAACCATACTTTCAAATATTGTCCCAAGTTAAAATTCTATTTTCCAAAGCCAACCAATTAAATAGAATAATTTTGAGAAGGGTGTTAATCTCCAAATATAGTGAAATCATGGAGTCGCACAAAAGTCTCATGCAAGTTTCATGATGTGGTTGTAGTTATCCACTACCACCACAATACCATTTTTGAGGGTACCAACCCATGAAAGTGAGTCTCCTCTTGCATTCCTACAAAGACTAGCCTTTTTTAGTTCGATTATGTAATTGTTCCACTCCAATGTAGCTTGTCCAAATAATTTTATTTGCATTGCCTCTTTTCGGGTCAGATGAATTCCATTCCACCTACTTATCACCTAGTCCAGGAGGAAAATGCCTCTTTGATTTAGCACCATGATTGTGCCTTTAGAAAGCCAAGTGGTGTATGAAACACCCAAAATTTTATCTCGTCCAATTATCACCATATTTCCCATCCCAAAAGACCATTTCATCCTCTGGATGAACCAGTGTTTTATCTTTTGAAAACTTGACCAAATATAAGATCCCTTCCTTTATACAAATCTCTCCCATCTTAATCCAGTCACTGATAGGCCTCCCCATATGATATTTTGTAGTAATGACCTCCTTCCAAATTCCAACACCAAATAGTGTCCACCATAGGGATTTAAATAGCAACGATCAACCAAAAACATGGGTGTTCAAAATACCCCAGCCATCAAGTGCTCTTGGTATAGAAATAGAACTCCACTTAACTAAGTGAAATTTCCATTCCATATCAACCACATACCATAAGAAACGAGCCAATATAGAACAAATATTGGAAATAGTATGAGCAAGAAGAGAAAATAATTGCATCCAATATGTAGCCAATTGTTATAGTGCAAATTGTATCAAAATGTACCTCCCACCAAGTGATATCCATCGAGGTGTCCAGCATTTGAGCTTATTTTTGAGTTTAGTGAGCAGCCATATCTGTCCTCCAAACATTAGTTGATCGACTTCAGCCTAAATCCCAAATAGGTAAAGCCTTCCTGAAGGGGTTTAGTGCCCATCCCAAATATGTCAGTAATATAGTTAATATTCGCAGGGCTTCCATATGAAAATATAAGAATATACTTCTGACCATTTGTAACAATCCCAAAATCCTCTCTGAAACAATGGAAGATGTAATGTAATGTCACCCACTCTACCCTAGAAATCACCCCAAATGTACGAATATCATCAACAAAGAAAAGGTGTGTAGAACTAACCTCTTGAGTCATTTTTCAGGCCCATGAACATCCCCAAAGCCTTTACCAAGTTAATCTTCTGACTGATGTCATACATAACAAGAATGAATAGGAGGGGTGATAAAGAGCATCCCCGCCTCAAGCCCCTACCCACTCTAAAAAAATCTGTGGGGTATGCATTAATAAGGACTGCAAGCCATGCCTTTGTCACACATGCCATAATCCACTCCACGTTATGAATCTCAAACCTAATCTTCAAAAGTATAATCCGAAGGAAAGCCTAGTTGAGGCTATCATATGCCCTCTATAAGTGGACCTTCATAACCACCGCTTCCATATTTTTTTGTCTAAATAAAATGTATACACTCCTGTGCAATAACAATGACATCATGAATAGACCTTCCAAACTCTTCCCTAAAAATGTAAACCAAGAGAGTCCATTTTTAAATAATGAGAGTCCATTTTTAAATAATGGTTACACACTTTATGCAAAACTACAATCACAATTTTTGCGTTGATGGTAATTTATTTAAACCATTCTCAATTTTTCAAATACTAAAACTATTGTTAATAATATATAGATCACCCTTCTTTGTTTTGAGATGTTAAATAATTATAGAATATATGTGTATACTATTTTAATGGAAACTAAAACAATTCCGAAAATATCACAAATCTTATTTTAAAACCTTTTTGATCTAGATTAGTGAAAAAATATCTATAAAGCAAAACAACAAAAATGAATATAGTAAGTAAATCCACTAAATTGTATATGATCTTATCTCTTCGTCCGCATCTATGAATTCTATATTAGCTTTTCCTCAACATCTGTAAATCCTATATTAGCTGATGCCTTTTGTTATGACACCCTACTATTTAGCCTTCTTAATTGAGCTTACATTTCATCTACATTTAAAAGAAAATTCTTATTGAGTTTCTACTTTATTAAAACTTTGTCTATTATTATACAGTTTTAATATATAGGTAGTTCGTCATTGTCATATTTCTTAGATTCCGAATTGGCTATTGAGATAAATTTTTAATTTGATATATCTATTTAAAATCTCCTGTTATTAAATTAACTTCCACCAAAGCAAGAGCTAAAGAGAAATTGCATACCATTAAATAATTCAGTGGCACTTCTCACCCATTTTAGTTTTATCAATTTAAATACGTTGCATACCATTAAATAACCTCACTAGATTTTCTTGATTTTTCTTTTACAATTATAATTAAATTAAATTAAATTAAAATATTTTTAATAATATTATGTATTAATGTTACGCTATATAAAATTATTTCTTAAAAATGAATTTATAGAATATAATATTTTAATAAATTAATTAAATATAATAATATAACATATTAAAATTATATGATTTAATACCAATAAATTAGTTAGTTATATGAATATAATTTTATAAATTATATCTATAGAATATAATATTTTAATTAACAAATTAAATTTAAAATCGACAACGACGACGGCGGCGGCTGCGAATATTTGGTCTATTGGACCTAAAGAAAAGAGTTATTTAGTTTGATTTAAGATTTTCAAGCTTGGAGAGAAGCCTCCCGAGCTCACTATAATTTTGACGTCTTAAAAGGCTAGGAAGGTCAGTATTGCAACAAAGATTATGAAATTGAGCTCTAATGTGATTGTAAGTGGGGCACTCTAAGAGGAAGTGATTTTCATCCTCGATGTTCATATTCTCATAGAGATGGCAGATCCTTTCCATCCATGGTGTTTTAGGAACTGTCCAACGACCTGTTTCACTATGCAGCTCATGAGAATTCATTCTAATCTTGGCTATATTAATTTTCTTCTTTGAGCTAGTTAAAACAGAAAGATACTTTTGATCTTCTAGGGTGGGGTTGATGACGTCCTTATAATATCTTAATTTTCTTTTAGCTACTAGATCTTTCTCACACCACATTTTTTCTTTGAACTTAGAAGTAACAATTTTTTTAATGTTATTAATGTTTTGCAATGCAACATTCTCGTCGATCTTCCAATGGTTTAGCTAGGCCCTGGTGTATTTATACCAACCTCTTTTAAGCCTTAGGTGGCTTTGGCTGGAATTTAAAGCTAGCTTAGGAAGTCTATGGTCTCCTATGCTATTGAGCTTGTGCTTGTACAATAGAAGCCTAGTCATAGCTAGGCTCTCGAATATAATAAAGAATAAAGTAATTATTTTAATATAATATATTGTAAATTATATTAAAATGATATAATATAAAACTTATCGATGATGATGGTTAATGTTTACTGAGACCAAACTTTGGTCTATCTGATCTAAAGAAAAAAATTATTTAATTTGTTTTAAAATTGTACTTCTATGCTCAAAGAGCTTGGAAAGAGAGGAAGTGATTTTCATCCTCAAAGTTCATATTCTCACAAAGATGGCAGATCGTTTCCACCCATGGTATTTTAGGAACTGCCCAACAACCTGTTTCACTATGGAGCTCATGAGAGTTAGTTCTTATCTTGGCTATATTAATTTTTTCCTTGGAGCTAGTTAAAACACAGAGACATTGGCTGTGCAAAGCCGCTTTCTATTTTTAATTTCCAGTTTTTTCTCCTCCAGCCGCTTTCTAAATGCAGTGAACAGTCAGTCTCAATTTTGTTTGAATCGGTGCAGTCCTGTTTATTTTGAAAAACAGATTCCTTTTAGTTTGATCGGGGACCGTCTCTATTTTGGGAAAAACAGAGTACCTTTTATTTTTTACACAGAGATTTTTTTTTGTGTACGCGGGCGTTTTATTTTTAAACCCCGTGGTCCCCACAGAGTCAAAGTGTCTTGTTGATGATGGAGGTCCGATGCGTTCAACGCAATTGGAGGTGTTACATATATAATACTACAGCCATTTAAAATCGCCCTCCACCGTAAGCCGAGGTCCGTGAGTCCCACAAACCACGCGACAGTTCAATTAACAGTTGCAAATTTTTTGTTTTGGGCCCGATTGCAATATCACATCGAAGGCCTTTGTTATATGGCCCGATTGCAAAATGGAAAACCAGACCCAATGAGTTCAATAGACTGTAGTTAAATTGGCCATCGCGTCCGTTAATTGGTCGTTGGTTTTTTGTTGAAGTCCGGACCCGACACAATGTTATGTGGTGGAGTTTACTTGTCTTCACATCCGATCCTCAATCGGAGATCAGAGATTTTTATGTGAAGCAGGTGTTTTGTTTTAATACAAACCCGATGGTTTTATAAACTGGATTTGACATTTGGGTTTCGCATCACAAATCACGCTGGTGTCAGCAGCCCTCCGGTGGACGCGATATGATATTATATGATGGATTTAATAATCCATCGTTCGCACAGAAGATTATGTCAATGAGCCCAGATTTGTTACGCGAAAAGCGTTTATGTGTTTTGGTTCAATTTCGTTTCAAGTCCGGTGGTGTATTCGTTTTATTGCATCGCGTGAAGGATCAAAGGTTTAATGTTTTTATGGTAATGTTTTATATGCTCATGTTTGTAATGAAGGTCGGTGGGCCCCGACAGTTTTTAAATAGACTTGTTTAAATTTTTAATGTAGTTTCGTAATGTTTTTTGATATGCGCGGCATATAAAAGTAAAAAGGCCCGAGAGCCTACGTAACACATAGAGAATGCAATTTTTGTTTTTATGCACATCAGTGCGTATTTTCAACAGAGAGATAGAGTGTTTGTTTCAAGCACAGCAGTGCGTTGTTACTGAGAGACAGAGTGTGTCTTTTGAGAGACAGTGAGGTCTCCTCTGGCACTGCATTTTGCAGCAGTCCAGTATTTTGCAGTCCAGTATTTTGTAATAGTTGTTTTTAAGGAATAGAATTTTTTTTGAAGTGTAGAAACTCTGTCCCTGTGAGTGAAATTTTAATATTTTCTCTGTGTTTAAGGAAAGGGAGTTTTATTCTCCATTGTTGTTCTGGAATTTTCAAATATTCCAACATGGTATCAAAGCTAGTCCAGGCTCTTTGAAGGTCAAAGAAGCTGAAGGAAAGGATTTCTTTTTTGTAGCAGCTTCTCCAGTAGTGTGAAGTCTCAGCCAAAAAGAATCCAAAGTATTTCTCTATACATTTTATTGTGTTACTATTGCAGAACAGTCAGCTATTTTAAATACATAGTCAAGTGTTTTTGAAGCATATTTAAGAGTGCAAAATGGCTGGAGCTAGCACTAGCATGGGTATTGGAAATACCAAACTCCCACAATTTAATGGGAAAAATTATGACTACTGGTCAATAACTATGAGAGCTTTATTTTCTTCCCAAGACTTATGGGAACTTGTTGAGGATGGTTTCTATGAGCCAGCAGATGAAGACGAGCTTGATGATTTAACACAAGCAGAGAAGGAATTGCTGAAAAGAAATAAGAAGAAGGATTCAAGAGCCCTCTACCTTTTGTATCAAGCAGTGCATGAGATTGTGTTCCCTAGGATAGAAGCAACCAAGAGATCCAAAGAAGCATGGACAACTCTCAAGACAGCCTATCAAGGCATGTAAAAAGTCAAGACAACAAAACTTCAGTTGCTGAGGAGAGACTTTGAGACTCTCTGTATGAAGGAGTCAGATAACATTGACTCATTCTTCACTCATGTGATTGGAATGGTCACACACATAAGGTCTCATGGAGAGACTCTTGAAGAAAAGAGGATTGTGGAAAAACTCTTGAGGAGTCTACCCTCAAGATTCGATGTGATTGTCACCACCATAGAGGAGACTAAGGATCCCACAAATGTTTCAGTGAATGAACTACATGCATCACTGATGACGCATGAGCAGAGATTGGGTAGAAGTGAAAACTCATCTATAAAGCATGCCTTTAAGACCTAGATGTCTTTCGAAAGAGGAAGAGGGAAAGGCAGAGGAAACAAAAGAGGAAGAGGCATAAGCCAAAGCTGAGGTGGAATAAACAGTCTAGCAAATGCTCAAGGAAGGGGCAGCAATCCAAATCAGCATCAAGGCCAAGGCAGCAGCCAGCAGAGTGGTCAACAGAATGCTCAAGGACAAAGGTATGATAAATCCAATGTCCAATGTCACTATTGTAAAAAATATGGACATTATGCTAATGAATGTAGAAAGAAGCAACATGATATGGGAAATAGAACGAATGCAAATTTTACTAGAGAAAATATCAGCCAAGAAAAATTGTTTTTCGCTTGTAATATGGCTGAAGAAAAGAATGAAGACTTATGGTTTCTAGACTCCGGTTGTAGTAACCATATGAAAGGAAACATAGAAATGTTTTCTATGCTAGATGAGAGTGTGAAGTCACAAGTCACACTAGGGACTGATAGTAAAGTTTATGTTATGGGAAAATGAGATGTAAGTTTTTTAACAAGGAAAGGTGAAAAGAAATCCATATCAGATGTCTATTATGTTCCAGGAATGAAGTGTAACCTCTTAATTATTGGATAGCTTGTTCAAAAGGGGTACAATGTATTTTTTGAAGATGATGTTTGCACCATAATGGATAAACCACCCAGCAAACAATGTATTGCTGAAGTGAAGATGACAAGGAATAGGATGTTCCCTCTCAGAATGAGAGCAGATTTGAAAAATGAAGAAGAGATAGTAGCAGTGACACAAGAGGCTTTCCAAAGCAAACCAAAAGATGATAATTGGTTGTGGCACTTTAGATTTGGACATCTCAACTTTGGAGGTCTTAGCTTGTTGAATAGAAAAGGAATGGTAAGAGGTTTACCATTGATAGAGAAACCAGACAGCCTTTGTGAAGGTTGTATCTTGGGGAAATAACACAGAGAAATTTTTCCTTCCGGGAAAAGCATAAGGGCAAAAGCACCCTTAGAGATTGTCCACTCAGATTTGTGTGGACTAATTCAAACTCCATCACTTGCTCGCAGCCATTACATGTTAACATTTATTAATGATTTTACTAGAAAAACTTGGCTTTACTTTTTGAAAAACAAAGTGAAGTGTTTGAAAGATTCTGCAATTTCAAAGCACTTGTGGAAAACCAAAGTGGGCTGCATATCAAAGTCCTAAGGACTGATAGAGGAGGTGAGTATATCTCTAAATATTTCTACGTTTTTGTAGAGAAAATGGTATTCATAAGAAGTTTACAACTAGATATATTCCGCAGAAAAATGGAGTAGTCGAAAGGAAGAATAGAACCATAATGGACATGGTAAGAAGTATGTTAAAGGCAAAGCATTTGCCTAATGACTATTGGGCTGAAGATGTACATTGTGCAGCGTAAATTTTGAATAGGTGCCCTACAAAAGAAGTTATGAACAAAGTGTCGGAAGAGGCATGGAGTGGCACAAAGCAAGGTGTCACACACATGAAGGTTTTTGGATGTGTGGCTTATGCACACATTCTGGATCAGATAAGGAAGAAGTTGGACAGCAAGGGGGAGAAATTTATTTTCATTGGATACAGTGAGGAATCCAAAGCTTATAGGTTGTACAACCCATCCACCAAGAAGTTTATTGTGAGCAGAGATGTTCAGTTTATTGAGGAGGAAGCTTGGGATGGAAGCATAGAGAAAACAATGAATGTTAAACACTGTTTATCTCATGATGAAAATGATGATGAATTGGATGAAATACATCCCCAAACAGAAGCACCAACACAAGGGCATCAAGAGACACCCTTGAGGAGAAATGAAAGTTCTTCTCAAAGCACACCACAAGGAGGAAATTCAAGTGCTTCTTCAAGCATTTGTACACTTAATGAAAGAGGTAAGAATTTCAGAAATTTGAATGAAATTTATGAACAAGAGACAGCAAATGAAGGTATCAATTCTTTGTTTGCTTTATATTGTCATGTTGATGACCCTATCCACTTTGAAGAAGCTATTAAGGAAGAAATGGATAGAAGCTATGGATGAGGAGGTTAATGCCATAGAAAGAAACAAGACTTGGGATTTGGTTGAACTCCCAAAAGGTAAAGATGTCATTGGAGTTAAATGGGTCTACAAGACCAAGAGTAATGCTGAAGGAAAAATAGAGAGACATAAGGCAAGACTTGTTATCAAAGGATATAAGCAGAAGCATGGGATAGATTATGAGGAAACTTTCAAACTGGTTGCTAGAATGGAAACCGTAAGAGCAGTGTTGTCCATAGCAGCACAAAAATGGTGGAAATTTTACCAAATGGATGTGATGTCAGCATTCCTAAATGGAGTGTTAATGGAAGAGGTTTACATTAAACAACCTCTTGGCTATGAAAATAAAGGCCAAGAGCACAAAGTGTGCAAGTTGAAGAAAGCTCTTTATGGGCTAAAGCAAGTGCCAAGAGCGTGGTAGAGTAGAATAGACTCCTATCTACTGGAAAATGTATTTGAAAAGTGTGAGGGAGAACCCACCCTCCACATCAAAGAAAAGGATGGTAAAATGTTGATTGTTATTTTATATGTTGATGATGTTATTTTCACAGGTAATGATGATTACCTTATTCAAAATTTTAAAACAGTCATGAGAGAAGAATTTGAAATGACTAACATGGGTTTGTTGAAATACTTCTTAGGAATAGAATTAGAACAAGATGACAATGGTATTTTTATCTCACAGGAAAAATATGTTAATGAAGTGCTTGAAATATTTAATATGCAGGAGAGCAAAGCAGCAATCACTCCCACAGTGATGGGATTAAAACTCAGCAGAGAGGACAGCAGCAAGGATTTTGATCCTAGCTTGTACAAGAGCATAGTTGGCAGCCTCATGTATTTTACTGTAACTAGGCCTGACATAACGCATGTTGTTAGTTTGATTTCCAGATTTATGGAAAAGCCAAAGAATGCGCATTGGCAATCAGCGAAGAGAATTCTGAGGTATGTTAAAGGAACCAAAAAGTATGGCATTTTATATACTTCTTCAGAATGTTCAGATTTAGTTGGATAGACTGATAGTGATTGGGCTGGAAGTGTAGATTATTGGAAGAGCACTTCCAATTATTTTTTTCACATGGGTTCAGGAGCCATTTCATGGGCTTCTAAAAAGCAGCCGATTGTAGCATTGTCTACAGCAGAGACAGAATATGTGGCAGCTACAGCAACATCGTATCAATCAACTTGGATGAGGAGGATGTTGAGAAGTTTGTGCCAAGAACAGGCAAAAGGAACTGTGATTTTTTGTGACAATAGCTCAGCTATTGCATTATCTAAGAATTATGTGTTTCAAAAGAGAACGAAACACATTGACACAAAATATCATTACATCAGGGAATTGGTAAACAATGGTGAAATTGTTTTGGAACACTATAGAGCTCAGGAGCAGTTTGTAGACATTCCGACCAAGCCATTGGGGTAGAAGAGTTTCGAATTTTTGAGAAAATTCCTGGGTATGACTGATAACCCAACAGTTGAAAGTAAGGGGGAGTGTTGAAATGTTACTTTCAACAGTGGTTGTGCAGAGCCGCTTTCCATTTTTAATTTCTAGTTTTTTCTCCTCCAGCCGCTTTCTAAATGTAGTGAACAGTCAGTCTCAATTTTGTTTGAATTGGCGCAGTCCTGTTTATTTTGAAAAACAGATTCCTTTTAGTTTGATCGGGGATAGTCTCTGTTTTGGGAAAAACAGAGTACCTTTTATTTTTTCCACAGAGATATTTTTTTTGTGTACACGAGCGTTTTATTTTTAAACCCCATGGTCCCCACAAAGTCAAAGTGTCCCTTTGATGATGGAGGTCCGATGCATTCAACGCAATCAGAGGTGTTACATATATAATACTACAGCCATTTAAAATCGCCCTCCACCGTAAGCCGAGGTCCACGAGTCCCACAGACCACACGGAAGTTCAATTAACAATCGCAAATTTTTTGTTTTGGGCCCGATTGCAATATCGTATCGAAGGCCTTTGTTATATGGCCCGATTGCAAAATGGAAAACTGGACCCGATGAGTTCAATAGACTGCAGTTAAATTGGCCATCGTGTCCGTTAATTGGTCGTTGGTTTTGTGTTGAAGTCCCAACCTGACGCGATGTTATGTGGCAGAGTTTACTTGTCTTTGCATCCGATCCTCAATCGGAGATTAGAGATTTTTATGTGAAACGGGTGTTTTGTTTTAACACGGACTCGATGGTTTTATAAACTGGATTTGACATTTGGGTTTTGCATCACAAATCACTCTGGCGTCAGCAGCCCTCCGGTGGACGCGCTATGATATTATATGATGGATTTAATAATCCATCGCGTGCACAGAAGATTACGTCAACGAGCCCAGATTTGTTACGCGAAAAGCGTTTATGTGTTTTGGTTCAATTTCGTTTCAAGTCCGGCGGTGTATTCGTTTTATTGCATCGCGCGAAGGCTCAAAGGTTTAATGTTTTTATGGTAATGTTTTATATGCTCATGTTTGTAATTAAGGCCGGTGGGCCCCTAAATAGACTTGTTTAAAGTTTTAATGTAGTTTTGTAATGTTTTTTGATATGCACGGCATATAAAAGTAAAAAGGCCTGAGAGCCTGCGTAACACATAGAGAATGTAATTTTTGTTTTTATGCACAGCAATGTGTATTTTCAACAGAGAGATAGAGTGTTTGTTTCAAGAACAGCACTGCGTTGTTACTAAGAGACAGAGTGTGTCTTTTGAGAGACAATGAGGTCTCCTCTGGCACTGCGTTTTGCAAAAATCCTGTATTTTGTAATAGTTTTTTTTAAGGAATAGAAGTTTGTTTTAAGTGTAGAAACTTGTTGGAATTTCTAAGAATTCCATAACAACAATGGAGAGAATAATACTCTCCTCTTCTAACACAGAGAAATATTAAAATTTCACTCACAGGAGACAGAGTTTCAACTCTGAAAAACAAACTTCTATTTCATAAAATAAATTGTTACAATCATGCTGGACTGCTACAACAATGCAGTGCCAGAGGAGACCTCACTGTCTCTCTAAATAAACTCTCTGTCTCTTCAAAAAAAAATGCTCTATTTTTTTTAAAACAATGCACTGTTGTGCATAAAAACAAAAACATTTACTTTCATTGTGTATTATAAAACAAAAAAAAATTACATTCACCTCTCAGGCTTTCCACTTTATATATATGTCGCGCATATAATCAAAATTAAAACAAAAAATATAATGTATCGGGTCCGGTCTTAACACATAACTCGCGACCCTTTTAAAATCCCGATCACCGATTGTTATTCGGACGCGATGACCAAACTTAAATCCACTGCATAAGTCCATCGGGTCTGGGCTTCAAAAAAAAAAAAAAATCAACCATCGGTCTTCCGATTGCGATTAAGGATCAGATGCAATGGGCATATTTAAATCCGCCATATAATATGGCTTCAGGTCCGTGTCTTCAAAGCATAAAAAAATGGTTCATCGGAAAAGTTCTGATCTCCGATTATGTAATGGACGCGATAAACCATTTTACTCCGGCATAATAAAAAATCGGGTCCGCATTTAGTTAATGCAATCGGGCCATAATACAATAAGCCTCTGATTGACTTACTTGCGACTATTCAATAGACTGCCGTGTGGTCTGTGGGACCACCCGCGGACCTCGGCTTTGGTGGAGGGCGATTGAAATACGATTGCGATTGTATTCATCGCATCACAATGTTTCAACACTGCAAAACACATTGCGGTGGTATCATATGAAACTGCCGATTGTGATGATCACATCGGTCCATCGCCACATCAACAAGACACTGCAAGTAAAACTTGCGATTACTGCCTAAGTCATTAACTCTGCCGATTAAATTGGTAAGGCTTTAAAGCCTAATTCAACCTATAACCAAAGCTCTGCGCTGCTGGCAAGACTTTGAGTCTGAACATTAAAATTTTCTCTTAAGAAATCGGCTACCGCCTTAGATTGAATATCAAGGGGGTCGATTCTTATCTGCTTTGTACTGCACCTGTGCAGGCTTTCCAATCCTTTTGAAATTGCATTTAAGTAAGCGAAAACCGCCTTTGCTAAGGCTTCAATGTGTCATAGTTCTTTCACTTCTGCAATTACTGTTGATTGACTTCAGTAGTTGGAATTAATTTCCAACACTCACCCTTAATTTCAACTGCTGGGTTTTTCTGCATACCCAAGCATTTCCTGAAATGATCAAAGCTTTTCTGCACAAGTGGTTTTGTGAGGATATCTACAAATTGATCCTCTGTTCTGCAATGTTGCAAAACTATATCACCATTGTTAACCAATTCACGTATGAAGTGAAATTTGGTGTCAATGTGCTTTGTCCTTTTATGAAAAACTGAATTTTTAGACAATGCAATCACTGAGCTATTGTCACAATAAATCACAGTTCCCTTTGTCTACTCTTGGCGTAAACTTCTCAACATTCTTCTCATCCAAACTGCTTGACACGTTGCTGCTATAGCTGCCACATATTCCACCTTTGCTGTAGACGACGCTACAATGGGTTGTTTCTTAGAAGCCCATGAAATGGCTCCTGTACCCATGTGAAAAACATAACCGGAATTGCTCTTCCGATCATCTACACTTCCAGCCCAATCACTGTCAGTGTATCCAACTAAATCTAAACATTCTGAAGCAGTATATAAAATATCAAACCTTTTTGTACCTTTAACATACCTCAGAATTCTTTTTGCTGCCTGCCAATGTGCTTCCTTTGGCTTTTCCATGAATCTGGAAATCAAACTAACAGCATGCATTATGTCGGGCCTAGTTGCAGTCAAATACATGAGGCTGCCAACTATGCTCTTATACAAGCTAGGATCAAAATCCTTGTTGTTGTCCTCTCTGTTGAGTTTTAATCCCATCACTGTGGGAGTGATTGCTGCTTTGCTTTCCTGCATGTTAAATCTTTCAAGCACTTCATTAACATACTTTGCCTGTGAGATAAAAATCCCATTTTCATCTTGCTCTACTTCTATTCCTAAGAAGTATTTCAGCAAACCCATGTCAGTCATTTCAAATTCTTCTTTCATGACTGTTTTAAAATTTTCAATAAGTTAACCATCATTACCTGTGAAAATAACATCATCAACATACAAAACTACAATCAATATTTCACCATCTTTTTCTTTGATGTAGAGGGTGGGTTCTCCCTCACACTTTTCAAATCCATTTTCCAGTAGATAGGAATATATCCTACTGTACCACGCTCTTGGTGCTTGCTTCAGCCCATAAAGATCCTTCTTCAACTTGCACACTTTGTGCTCTTGGCCTTTCTTTTCATAGCCGAGAGGTTGTTCAATGTAAACCTCTTCCATTAACACTCCATTTAGGAATGCTGACTTCACGTACATTTGGTAAAATTTCCACTTGTTTTGTGCTGCTATGGATAACACTGCTCTCACGGTTTCCATTCTAGCAATCGGTGCGAAAGTTTCCTCATAATATATCCCATGCTTCTGCTTATAACCTTTGACAACAAGTCTTGCCTTTTTTCTCTCTATTTTTCCTTCAGCATCACTCTTGATCTTGTAGACCCATTTAACTCCAATGACATCTTTACCTTTTGGGAGTTCAACCAAATCCCAAGTCTTGTTTCTTTCTATGGCATTTATCTCCTCATCCATAGCTTATATCCATTTCTTATCCTTGATAGCTTCTTCGAAATGAACAAGATCATCAACATGACAATATAAAGAAAACAAAGAATTGATAACTTCATTTGATATATCTTGTTCATATATGTCTTTTAAATTTCTGAACTTCTTACCTCTTTCATTAGATGTACAAATGCTTGAAGAAGCACTTGAATTTCCTCCTCGTGGTGTGCTTGGAGAAGCACTTTCATTTCTCCTCAAGGATGTGTTCTGCTTCTCTTGTGTTGGTGCTGCTGTTTGGGGATGTATTTCAGCCAACTCATCATTATTTTCATCATGAG
Source organism: Pinus albicaulis (assembly GCA_034641835.2). NCBI lineage: Eukaryota > Viridiplantae > Streptophyta > Pinopsida > Pinales > Pinaceae > Pinus > Pinus albicaulis. The sequence goes on from CM076576.1 coordinate 140,282,069, forward strand.
ATAAACAGTGTTTAACATTCACTGTTTTCTCTATGCTTCCATCCCAAGCTTCCTATGCAATAAACTGAACATCTTTGCTCATAATAAACTTCTTGGTGGATGGGTTATACAACCTATAAGCCTTGGATTCCTCACTGTATCCAATGAAAATACATTTCTCCCCCTTGCTGTCCAAATTCTTCCTTAGTTGATCTGGAATGTGTGCATAAGCCACACATTCGAATACCTTCATGTGTGTGACACCTTGCTTTGTGCCACTCCATGCCTCTTTTGGCACTTTGTTCATAACTGCTTTTGTAGGGCTCCTATTCAAAATGTACGTTGCACAATGTACAACTTCAGCCCAATAATAATTAGGCAAATGCTTTGCCTTTAACATACTCCTCACCATGTCCATTATGGTTCTATTCTTCCTTTCGGCTACTCCATTTTGCTATGGATTATATCTAGTTGTAAACTGTTTATGAATACCATTTTCTCTACAAAAAGGTAGAAAATATTTAGAGATATACTCACCTCCTCTATCAGTCCTTAGGAATTTGATTTGCAGCCCACTCTGGCTCTCCACAAGTGCTTTGAAATTGCAAAATCTTTCAAACACTTCACTTTTGTTCTTCAGAAATTAAACCCAAATTTTTCTTGTAAAATCATCTATGAATGTTAGTATATAGTGGCTGCTAGCAAGTGATGGATTTTGCATCGGTCCACATAAATTTGAGTGGACAATCTCTAAGGGGGCTTTTTCCCTTCTGCTTTTCCTGGAAGGAAAAATTTCTCTGTGTTGTTTCCCCAAGATACAACCTTCACACAGGCTGTCTAGTTTCTCTATCAATGGTAAACCCCTTACCATTCCTTTTCTATTCAAAAAATTAAGACCTCCAAAGTTGAGATGTCCAAATCTCAAGTGCCACAACCAATTATCGTTTTTTGGTTCGCTTTGGAAAGTCTCCTGTGCCACTGCTGCTTTCTCTTCACCATTCTTCAAATCTGCTCTCATTCTGAGAGGGAACATCCTGTTCCTTGTCATCTTCACTTAAGCAATACATTGTTTGTTGGGTGGTTTATCCATGATGGTACAAAAATCATCTTCAAAGAAAACATTATACCCCTTATGGACAAGCTGTCCAATACTTAAGAGGTTACACTTCATTCCTGGAACATGATAAACATCTGCTATGGACTTATTTGCACCTTTCCTTGTTAAAACATTTACAATCCCTTTTTCCATAACAAAAACTTTGCTATCAGTTCCTAGTGTGACTTGTGACTTCACACTCTCATCTAAAATAGTAAACATTGCTATGTTTCCTGTCATATGGTTACTACAACCGGAGTCTAGAAACCATAAATCCTCATTCTTTTCTTCAGCCATATTACAAGCTAAAAATAAATTATTTTGGCTAGTATTTTCTCTAGTGAAATTTGCACTAGTTCTACTTCTCGTATCATGCTGCTTCTTTCTAAATTCATTAGCATAATGACCATATTTTTTACAATAGTGAGATTGGACATTGGATTTATCATACCTTTGTCCTTGAGCATTCTGCTGACCACTCTGCTGGCTGCTGCCTTGGCCGTGGCTGTGATTTTGGACTATTGCACCTTCCAGGTGAATGTGAAGGGCTGTTCCTTCCACCTCTGTTTTGGCTTCTGCCTCTTCCTCTTCCACTGCCTTGCCCTCTTCCTCTTCCGAAAGACATTTGGGTCTTAAAGGCATGCTCAAGAGATGAGTTTTCACTCCTACCCAATCTCTGTTCATGGGTCATCAGTGATGCATGTAGCTCATCCACTGAAAACTTTGTGAGATCCTTAGTCTCCTCTATGGTGGTGACAATCACATCAAATATTGAGGGTAGACTCCTCAAGAGTTTTTCAACAATCCTCTTGTCTTCAAGAGTCTCTCCACGGGATATTATTTGTGTGACCATTCCAATCACATGAGTGAAGAATGAGTCAATAGTATCTTACTCTTTCATACAGAGAGTCTCAAAGTCTCTCCTTAGCAACTGAAGTTTTGTTGTCTTCACTTTTTCCATGCCTTGATAGGTTGTCTTGAGAGTTTTCCATGCTTCTCTAGATCTCTTGGCTACTGCTATCCTCGGTAACACACTCTCATGCACTGTTTGATACAATAAGAAGAGAGCTTTGGAGTCTTTCTTCTTATTGTTCTTCAGCATCTCTCTCTTTGCCTGAGTTAACTCATCTAACTCTTCTTCATTTGCTGGCTCTTCAAATCCATCCTCAACAAATTCCCATAAGTCTTGGGAGACAAATAAAGTTCTCATAGTTATTGACCAGTAGTCATAATTTTTCCCATTAAACAATGGGAGGTGGATATTTCCCATACCCATACTAGTGTTGGCTCCAGCCATTCTGCACTCCTAACTATGATTCAAAAACACTTGACAGTGTACATAAAATAACTGACTGTTCTGCAATAGTAACACACTAAACTATATAGAGAAATACCTTGAATTATTTTGGCTGAGTATTCACACTGCTGGAGAAGCTGCTGCAACAAAGAACTCCTTTCCTTCAGCTTCTTTGACCTTCAAAGAGCCTGGACTAGCTCTGATACCATGTTGGAATTTCGGAGAATTCCAGAAGCGAAACCTCTAAACACTGTTTCTCGTACCGTTCTCATTTCTCGTTTCGTTTCCCGTTTCTCGTTTCTGGTAACATAGTCCAAAAGTAAGCCACTACTACAACGTTAAATGTTGTATAGGAAACTACTGACTGTAGCCTGAGTTTCGATCTACTAGGGTTGTGAAGGGCTCTCGCTTTGCCTCACAATGTTGTCATAGTGTAGCCATAACAACCCGTTTTAGTATCATTATTTTCCATAGGTGTATCCACAAAAATCCTCACTTGCCTTAAGCTTATGTCACAGAAGACATAATGTGTCTTTTTTTAAGCCAATATTCCACCAAAATCTCCTTGCAGAGCTTATTGGATCGCATGATATATTTCAGGCATATCGGAGCAATTTGATCCTGTTCCAGCCATTGAAGAACAAAATAAACCAGTTCAGATATTTGACTATGAATTTCGATCGCACTTGTTTTCTGCCGATGAATTTTTCTCACGATTCACCAATATCATGTGATCTGGTCATTGGTGCACATATCCCTGGATTTTTAATCAACTTCTGGAAACAGTCACTCAGCCTAGCCGCTACATCTAGGGTGCTTTCATACCCGTGCTCAGACCTTATCAGCCACAAGGTCATCACTTTTAGCCATCTGCACTCCCATTCTTCCTTCTGACTGATGATAGGTCCAGATATATTTGATCTTCCTGGGTTCTCCTCTATAGGTGATACAATGGCAATCTGGGATGGATCTGTGGCGACACCACGATAACCCTGTCGTAGCTTTGGTCAACAATGGCCATTCTTCGTGCTAAAAGTGTTATCGGTCCTCACAGCTGCATGATCTGTCGTTGTAGATAGTTTGACACAGCTTCTCAGACCTTGAGAATTCCTCTGCAACTATCCCTTGTTGCTGAGTTATTTTCGCTCCCAATCGGTGGTCGCTCAATCATGTTTGCCTTCTTGGTCCCTCGGCCTTACAATTCCATATGCTAGTTGGGTAGTTGTTATAACAGCCATGCTCCTGTAATTGGAATGCAACTCTTCACTGAATCGCATCTGCGTTAGATTTCTGGCTTGAAGCCACGGTGCCCTCAGTCGCCGGTATGAATTCCTTTCCTTGGTGTCGATAATGGTTGCTCGGTACACGACGCTTATATGGTTTCTCGACCCTTTCTCGATCCTTGGCACTGATGTGTGATCTTTCGGCCTTCAATAGGACACTCCCTCTGCATATATCCATGCACCCTTACTGCAGTATGGTCAACTCTTGTACAGAGCTATGCTAAATTTATGGCCTCCCGACCCTCAGCTTCATGGAAAATTTGGAGCGTGCGGGCCCAAGCATACAGTGGCCAATCGAATCCATCCTCCATCATATCCAAGTGGAATGTCTCATTCAAAGAAGCAAATGGAAATTATGTCTGCCATATTCATGTACAATGATAAATGGGCCCGCGACTTGTGGCTTACCATCCTGACAGGTGAACATGCTACTCGGAGGTGTGATACGTTCATTAAACTAATTCATTACTGATATACCCTTTACAATAATGCCCGCCTTCTATTTTCATCACCCCTTTCTTCTCCAATAAAAATAATAACCCTCGAACCAATGCAGAAAACTATGTTTTCAATAAATAGAAAAATTAAACCAACTAGGGTGATACCTAATACCACAAAATATGGAAATGTTTGCTAGGGTGAGAATAAATCCCAATGAAGTTTTCAGCATAAGATTTTGAACGCCAAAAATTTCAATATATCTAGCACATTTTAGTGTTCTAAATAAAAAGCTTTCAACAAGAAACAAGAACACAAATGAGATCTAGAAATGTTGCACCCCTTTATTTATATTAATAGTAGAAAACAAGATGCATGCCAACTAAAGCCCTTGTCATGAGGCATATATGGTTTCTCATCAAATAAGAAACCACAACTACTAAAGCACAAGTGTGGACCCTAGCGGGATCCACCAAGCAAAGGTCTCCATGGTATTTTCATCCCGCGATCAAATTAGAACTGGCCTCACCAATTTCTCAACAAAATATAATAGGATAGACAACTCAAACTGATCCAAATGTGTAGATTTTCTCCCTTTTTATAAGCTCAATGGACTTTCTAGATGCCTTTATTTTATTATTCTTCCCAAGAAACGAAGGCGTATACCAGGGCCCAATACAATGGGAAAATACCATAGTAAAATACCGTGGGTAAATTCCGTCGATTTTGACCATATAAAAAAAAGGAATATTACAAAATCTCAGCTGGATCAATCCTTTCATCGTCGACATCACCCATTATAAGTTCAGAACATGCAGATTGTGGTAGTGGGAGGTGGATTGACTGAATGGTTTATTGGGATAGAACCTTGGTTAGGTTGACCTAACTCCTGTTAACTCGCCTGCTGCAAATTTAACAATGTGAAAGTTTGTGGCAATGGGCAGTGGCCCGATTGGTTGGTTCAATAGTTGGAACCTTGGAAAAATCAAACTTACTCTTATCGATGCACCAGTTGCAAAGTATGAATGATGATATTGTTGGTAGAAAGTGGTGGAGGTCTCCCAGCCCAACGTCCTATAATATGATGGAATTGATGCCACTTTGTCAATTTGAACTCATTTTCCCCCTTCCTAGTTCTGAAGTTCTAACACTCGAAATATATGAGCATCCACATCGAGCTCTAAAAATCTATAATCTATATCGGTAGCCACATTACAAGTTGGTTAATGTAGTTAGGGTATTCAGTTGACCCAATAGATAATAGGGGACACCCTAATGACTTAAAGAGAATTAAAGTTATAGATCCATAGCTTCATTAACATTATTATCAGCTAAGATGTAGGAACACATCACACACAATCTAACATTTTCATCATAATCACAACTTGAATCAAATTATCTAGTCATTTATCCATTTCTTAGCATATAAGGAAACATAAAGAGTAGGAGCATAATAAGGGCCTGTACTAGTCAAGCAACCAATAAAATTCATACATATTCTAGAGCCCATACCAACATGTGCATTCATAAAACAATTCAATTCATATCTCACCACAAGGATACATTAAACTTATATGAATATGTTTAGATGGATAGAAAATGGATGAGGGACATCCACACTCCACCCAACCATATCCTCGCTACACTACAACTTTCTTGTAGTTGACCACCCTCGAGTCAGATCTAAAGTATGAGGGGATTCTTACGCAGCGAAAATCCACATTAAGGCTTGATAAAAACCCAAGAGATGGAGTCCACTATCCAAGTGTTTTCTCAATAGTCCTATGGTAGTAAGCACCATAGTGACTCACTTAATCCTTTGATTTCAATCACAAGGCTTCAACTATGGTCTAGATGGGCTATTTCTCAGTTTAGGAGGTTGAATCAACTATCTATGTTTTTTATCAACTCTCTTTTCATAGCAAGCACTGCAAGGGTCTACAATCCACTTTCTGGGTGTTTGACAGTTCTCCAACAAACACCATAGTGACTTAGATTGCCCTGTGCAAGTGGCTAAAATCTATACAACCAGAAACATAGTGATTCAATCATCCATAGAGCCTCCCATTGATCACATTTGCATATAAACATAGTATAATGGCCTAAAACATAGTTCATAGGGATCACACCCATGGTTCAGATGTGACATTTCTCAACCTAGGTGTTCGAATCCACTGTCCAGGTGGCTTATCAACTTTCTTCTAGCAGTAAGCACCACAATGATTCAGTCATCCACTGATCCCCCCACTAAACAATCAGGATTGGACACATAGTCCAATGGCCTCACCACAAAAATAAAAGGAAAAACCTCCCAAATATTTGAGAATTAGCCTAAGCCATAAACTCCAACACTACTCCTTACGCTCTTCGCCGAGCTTCCCGAGAAATTTTCCACATCTAGGGAGAACTAGTATTTTCGATGTTGTTGCTCTTCCCTCCTAGTGTGCTTCACCAAATATCCTCTTCTTTTTTTATTTTCCCATTGAATCTCCTCTTTTTTCCCTAGGTCCCCTACTCCTCGGCCTTAATCCTTGAGGGGGATGGGGATCGACATTGTCCTCTACTAACACCACCCACTCCCATCTCATAAATTATATCAACACAGGTGGGTGGATTGTTCAACAAGCGGTTCAAGAATTCAATGCATTTGGTTATGGGCTTGCTCTTGACACACAACATATTCTCACCCTCATATTTCTGGATATTTAGTGTCCCTCCATTCATGCCAATCAATCAAACTTACATTTGATTCTTGAGTGTTTAAATGTTTTGTTCCAACCAACTGTGAATCTCACTTTGGTGATACATAGTTATGTTTACTGATGTGGGGTGAAAGAAAAAACGATGTTACAATACTTTAATGCCTAGAAAGGGTAACTATTTGTAGCTTCACAACTTGTGAAATGATATAGGAGTGAATGTTGGTTTTGATTGCATGGAATATCTTCATGGGGGTTGCCAATTTTTTTCATGACCCCCCTACATTTTTATGAATTAAAAATTACTTTTTATTTTTAAGCTTAACTCCATCCATTTCAAAGGGATTATAGAAGGCTTAATTTAGCTATTAAATTTCAATTCACCAATATACAATTTACAACCCTCATTAGTATAATGGTTTGGTTCTTTATTGAGGTCTCTTGGGAAATGGAATAATTCTAATGAAGGGATTTATTTTGTAGTTTTACAGATTCTTTTCATAAGGGATGCTAGGGATTTTTCCTTTGGGGAGGAGCCCTTAATTAAATTCCCAAGAATTAGGAGAGAATCTCCTAAGATAGTAAGCACACAAACATGATTTTCATTAGCCAACACAAGACTTTGGTAGAGACCATAAGCTCCAACTTGGTTATTCGTCAAGTGTACTAAACCCCCATGAATACTCTGTAAATTTGACTTCCTTGGGTTCATAAATCACCCTTCCCCTGCCTACCACCCCTTAAATAATTTAATCATTAAAAATGTAAAAACTTTAAATTATAATAATAATATACTTACTTTTATATATTCTATATATTAATATATTTAAATATGTCTATATTTAAACTCCATTCTTTTTATGGTGTTTTTTTTTTTATATTCCATAATGTACATGTTTCAATCCTCTAAGAATCGTTCAAATTCAACAGAAAGGGGCTTCACCTTGTTAAAAAATATCTTACCATGTTCATTTATAAATGGGGATTTCAAATTGTGAAAAATAAAGTCAATATATTGTAGGTATTTGGGTGGGGGATGTGGGGCAGGGGGAATTGAGTATTGATGGATATTCTTCAATATCCCACGAATGCAAGTGCTACGACATAGGTTAACTAAGTGGAAGTCTCATGAATTGACTACAAAGCTCAAAACCATTGCAATAAAGCTCATCATGTCACTTGCAAGAATTATCTAGATAAAATGGATAAAAATACTTCTTCACAAACATTTGAAATAAACCCAATTGAAATTTATTTTAATAAATTTATTATAATTATGCCATAAGGAGTTCTTATTTGAAAACAACTTCCCTAGCTGTGTCCATGTTTGAGCCATTGGATAACAATGGATCAAATGTTAGACGATTGAAATGTTTTAGGCCATTAGATCCACAAGCAAATAGTTATATATATATATATATATATATATATATATATATATATATATATATATATATATATATATATATATATATATATATATATATATATATATATTTTAAATGTTAGTCTTTTTTCTTTTTAATAAGTTAGATTGATTTTAGGTGTATAATAGAAATGTTGTAATGCCATGTTTAAAATTTTGACTATGTCAAATTACACAAATAAAAATAAAAGTAAATTAAATAAAAAGATTGACATAATGTAATGAACATTTTAACTAGATCAAAATACAATAAAAAATAAAAATAATAAAATAAAATAATAATAAACTATAAAAACAACCCATGGTATTGACCCATGGTATTCATGTGGAATATAGTTTATTTAAAGGCCGAAATTAAGATGGCCTAAATCAATCTTGACTCTGGATCTACCAAGAGCCAAGATGGATCAAATGTCTTCATATGCAAACCTCTTTTAGACTGAAAAGAGACTTGATCCCTCTGATAAATAATATACACCTAAACTAACTACTTAATAAAATTATTTTTAATTGTTTATAACCATTATTCTTTCAAAATTTTACATGATTTATCTTGAGCAATAATGAATATTAAATTTCTTATATATATATATATATATATATATATATATATATATATATATATATATATCTTTAATTACCTAATTGTAGCTAAAAAATATTACATGTTTTTTACTTTATAATCATAAAAAAAAATTCATATTATATGATGTCAAACTTACTCAACTTTTTATTAATTTTAAACAAATTTTTTCACTACATAACTTTAGCTTTTATAATTTTTTTATTTTTCAATTCAAACAAAACTTACAAAAGAAAAAACCCACTCAGTCCTTACTGTAGATTTTAGTTTTACAAAATTGACACTATGTGATTAACAATAGAGTAAGTTGAGATAAACCTAAGGGGTTCTTTTAGAAGTTTTATCATAACCTTTCCCTCCGTCCAATATATATTGTAGAGTCTTATGAAGAGAGAGTGTATTCTAGTTTATAACCTGATCCACAATAATAAAAAAATGGCTAGGAATTTCACAAAGTATTAGTTTGTAACCTGATCCACAATCAAAGAAAATGGCTAGAGATGTCACAATTGATCATTCACACAATGATCTATTGACGTTCTCAGTTTAAATGGATCCTATTAGATGCATGGTGGCCAGAGACACCAAAAATTCAAAATAGATATCTGTTATGACATCCATATTCTCTACAAACCATACAAATTTCCCATATTATACAATAATTTCTAATAATAACCGGTCAATTTAGTCTCCAATTTTTGGAACACCCACCCATGCTGGGGAGATCAGAGTGTAAAATCAAATGTTCCTGTGGTTTTTTTAAAGGGTTCATAAACAAAACAGACAATGAGAAAGTCAATATTGTGGTATAATAACTGATTTTTGAATCATTGAGACAAACAAAACATCACATTAGCTCACAAAATATATTTAATGCTATAAGGATCTGAGATGATAATAATTTTTTGAATGACGTCCATATTCTCTACAAACCATCCAAATTTCCCATCTTATACAACAATTTCTAACAATAACCACTCAATTTAGTCTCCAATTTTTGAAACACCCACCCATGATGGGGAGATTAGAGTGTAAAATCAAATGTTCCTGTGGTTTTTTTAAAGGGTTCATAAACAAAACAGACAATGAGAAAGTCAATATTGTGGTATAATAACTGATTTTTGAATCATTGAGACAAACAAAACATCACATTAGCTCACAAAATATATTTAATGCTATAAGGATTTGAGATGATAATAAAGTTTTGAATCATGATTACTAGGTGACAACCAAAAATAAGTTTTAACCACAAGAAAAAAAATCACAACAACTCACAAAATATATCTAAGGATGCAATGAACCCCATACATAGTGATGGACATCATGAGAATTTTAGTGAACATAGAACACCACCCTAAAAATTCTATACTCTTGATCAATTTAGAATAACCTAAGATGTCTAGATTGGATGCTGAGGTGGGTGGTACAATAATTGAGGATGCTTCTTAAAGGGTAAGGGAATTTAGATTCTCTATCCTCCCACCAAAGCTATAAAAAGTGAGACTTGTAGATTATTGTTTTACAAAATTTTCACTATGTGATTAAGAATAAGTTACAAACATTAGGTATTTAAAAAGTAATAAGACGAAGGTACACGAGGGTCATGGTAATTAATGTGATTCTTTGTACTATTTTTATTTAAAATAGTAGTTTGTGTTTGTATTTTTTTAATTGAATATTGTTAAATGTGTTGTAATATTTTTATTTAAAATAACAATTTATATTTGTATTTTTTAAAATGAATATTATGAATGTGTAATTGAGTAAAATGTATTAAATTGATATTCTAATTTTTATTTAAAAAATTAAAAGTATAGTGAGTTTTGTTTTATTAAGCTTTGAGTCTAGATGTGCAGAGAATGAATCTATCTCAACTCCCAAACAATATTCTCATGTCCCAAACAAAGTTCTTCTATCTCTTCTTATTATAGCTTGCACCTTGACACTCCTCTCCTCTTCCCTGCACAAATTTAAACTATGAGGTACAAGGTAGGTGTTGCATATAGGAACATTTAGATATGATAATAAAAATGTGATACTCTATTGTAATTTTCCCTAAAAATGTGATGACAAGTGTGCTCTAAATGTTGAACATTTCATGGTTAAAGTAGTATAAGATACATGCAAATTTACAGTCTTGTATACAAGATCAAGAAAGCTATGTCCAATATCCTACACCATAGAGCAAGACATGTTCACCAATTCAACAGTTTCCTGCGCCCAATATCCAACACCATAGAGCAAGACATGTTCACCAATTCAATAGTTTCTTCCAAATATCTCTCAGTGCTAGAGTTGTTTTCTCAGTAAACTTGTTTTTACTGCTCTTGAACTGATCAAATCCATCATTGTTTGATATAGGAGCATTTAGTTCTGATAAGAAAATTGTGATACTATCTATTATCCCTTTTTAGTCTTTTAATGATTCAATTAAGATTAACATTTGTATGTTGTCATGAGGAGATTTTTTTATTTTTCATGTCAATTACCTTTTATAACTCTAAGAGGTTCTTAATATTGCCTTTGTTTTTAATAAATGGAACTCAATTATATATTTAAAAATATGATTAGGTAAGAGAATTTTAGGATTATAATTTTTTTTTCCAAGTTGACAATTTGAATGTTTATTTACCTAAAGTTGGCTCCCATGTTCAATACCTCCCCATGGGGTTTGAAGATAATAGGTAATGGAAATTCAACGACATATAAAACAAATAATTTATACATCAAAAAATCAGTGCTATATATTATAGTAGTTCTCGCTTGAGTAATCTCTCAATTTGGTATTAAATTCTTTATTAATAAGTTTTTTTTACTTAGTAGGGAGTACAGTAATTTTGCAATCAAATAATAGGAGAAAACATATTCACAATATAATTTATTTGAATAAATAGATGTGTGTAAAATATTTTAATAAGAAACTAGATTTGTAATTATAAAATATAAAACTATAACTTAAAATTGTGAAATTACTTTGTATTTTTTGTTTCTTATGTATATAGAGAAAGAATAAACCAAGTTTGGAGTTAAGAAAATAAACCATAACATAAAGAACAATATCTCCTTCCAAAAATATCTCCATATTAAAATGACATTCACTTTCTTGTATACCAAGACTATTGTTATTTATATACAATATACAATTTCTAACAATTCTCTTTATTTACATCTATGCTAGATAGATTGTACTTGAATGTATTTAAAGTATCTTATTTGAGTTACATGTTCATTTTATGCAAAGGATTATTAATCACCAAAGGATTTTCACCCCAATTTCCTATTCCAATATCTATAACAATTTTTTTTTATATGTGAACGGATTATATTGGTTTATATATATGTTTTCACCCACAATTGCCTATTTCAATAATATAACAAAATTTTCTGGTTGATAACTCTTATCATCAATATCTTTGAAACCTACCCGACTTACTTCCATGGAAACAAAAATTGCCTATCATTCTTTCAAAGTGGCTCCTTCTCTGCAACAACTTATTTCTTCTAAGCTACTCTTTCCTCTGCTATTGTTTTGCGATGTTTCCTTTGCAACATGTGGTAAAATTGCTAATTACTTATAATTACATAATCATTATATCTACCACATGCTATCTACCCGAACTAAGTTAATGCTTCTATGGCATGGAAAGACTCTTATCTAATATTTAATTAAAATAATGACATCAATTCCTATCCTAATGTATAGTTCTCGATCGGGTCAACATGCCCTACCAATGCTATTCAAGATACTTTGTGTTGAAGGAAGCGTAGGAAGAAAGTTCAATTACCACTTCTCTTTTACATGTGTGGAACACACCTTGAAGGGTTGCTGTTATCTTCGTTTGCTTATCTTAGATTTTGGCACTTGGTAAGGAAAAAGGACACCTTAAGGATCATGTAAAGGGTTTTCTTTAAAAGTTTATCCATCATGGAATTGCATTAAGTTTACCATATATAATGCTTTTATGTTCATTGGTGCACCCAACACACTTGGGTACATTGTGTGTTGATGCTCGTGCTCGTGTTTTCTAATAAAACCTAATATTACATCCAAATCTCCATTATACCGAAATGGTGTTAATTTGGAGTTTTGGGACCATGTGCTTATCACATCTTTCATTAATTGGTTAATATGATGTATTTTCTAACAATGCATGACTTGCTAAGAGTTGACAAAAACGTTGTCACTATTAATAAGGTGCAAGAACAAGGCACATCATCATAATATATTCATAAAACGAGAAATATTGAGATTATAGAATATAATATAGTGTTATTTTATTTATGGTTTATGAAAGACTATATATAAGTTGGATAAAAAATTTCAAAAACCTACAATTACAAATTTTTTATTACAATAATATTGGTTAATCGGTTAATGGAAAATAATAATCTTCAATGAATTATATCTTAAATTAATTGAAATATGCACATAAAAGTTAGGTGTATATGTAGTATGTAAGGGTCTATGGTCCTTAAGAGTTGTAATCTAGTCCCAATACCATATGTAATGGTAAAAACTCCTAAATTAATTATTATACACGATTTATATACATAATTTTCTAACCATTAATTAATAAACATAAAGTAGATTTTATTAGCAATAACAAAATCCACATGAGAAGTGAGTAGGATGAATTTTACATAAGAGTTGAAAACTAAACTTACTTAAAACATTTTGAAAATTGAATCATCATGCTCTAGTCTCTAATCCTGATGATCACAACCAATGTGTACGGTACAATTCTCCATCCTACCAACCCCTCAGTCAATACAACTGACAACCTCCAAGCCCTCAATCAACCATCTTTGAAAATTTATACTTCTTGCTTTCCAATAATTCTCTCGGAAAAATATGTCTCATATCCTTCTCATCCAAATAGAATTCATTTGTCCTAAAATGAAAGGAAAAATTACATCCAAATGTTCCACTTGTTACCATGCATTTATTTTTCTATATTAACCTTTTATTAATTTTATTTTTCCATAAATTTATGTTTACCGATTCTTACCCTTTTTCGTCTTTTAATAAAATAATTGCTTCTATTTATTTATTATGATCCTTCACCTTATTTATTATTATTATTTACTTATTTAATAATAATATGGGGAATTATGTTGTTGTTGTTATGACCCCTACAACTATCATTTGAAGGTCCCAAGCACAATGAAATTTAGATTTCCAATTTTTAGGCAAGCTCTCTAGATATCCCTATATTATGCATACTTATGTCTTTGCCCAAGGCCTTGACAATTGTATGTAGCAATTCCACTTGCATCTGAACCCCACAATAAATTTCCATGCTTATTCTATATTTCTCTAGATATTGAAATGAATTATGTTCTTGTATTATAATTACTCTATGCATCTATTAATCCAATATAATATAATGCAATCTCTTAAACTAACATGTATATATGTTATTCATGTTTTTATATAGATGTAAATATTGTCTTAACACTTATAATTGTCCCAAGATCCAAGTAATGAGGATCTACAATAACCTTTAGAATGTAAGTGTTTGGGAAATTAGATATGGGTTTGTCAATAAATCTTGCTTTTGTTGCTTTCTTCCATAACTTCATTTTTGTTAATTCTTCTTATATCTCCGTTATATAGGAGGATTTGGAATTAAACCAAGAGTAAATGGTCTAATGGGTTTGAAAAAAAGTACATTATCTACAATTAGCGTGTAAACACAAGGGGGTACTCTAAAGGTTTACCTTTAAATGAAAACAGGAAAACTCCATTTACTGTATTAATTCATTCATAAGATGAATTATGGATGCCCTACTCATCCAATGGTTATTTCTTTGTATTATGTTTTATTACATCAATTATTTCGTTCTACTTACTTACTACTTAGACCATTAAAGACTCATACATACTTCTTGGACCGTCAAAATCACACCCATGTCTCCACATGGAGACCGAGGATAGACTCAGAATGTCTTATTTGCTTGTTTGAGGTGTCGTTCTTATCTCTAGATGCCTATAAAAGTTGTTTAGAGCTTAAAGCCTAAGTTTCCTCCCTCAACCATTTTAGGGCCTTAAAATGTGAATAACAACGAAGTTATAAATGTAATTTTGTATTTTTTTTATTGGTCATTGAGTTATGTAAGTACAACCACCTTCCCCTCTATACCTCCATTGTCCAACCCCATGTCTATACATAATAAATTGAATTGTACAACGAAGTTATAAATGTAATTTTGTATTTTTTTTATTGGTCATTGAGTTATGTAAGTACAACCACCTTCCCCTCTATACCTCCATTGTCCAACTCCATATCTACACATAATAAATTGAATTGTACAATAAATTACTTATATTAATTGTTCCAATATTAATAAAATTTTTGTGTAGTGAGATTAGATTGTGCACTACGTGTAGATTTTGCATTTGGTGTACTACCAAGAATATAAAAAAAAAAATTATTGTGCATTCAAGGTTGATTGTGTATAGGATGAATTTCTCTTCACTATAATTTTTAATGTAAACAATATCATCGAATGCATTTATATTCTATGTAAATTTTTATTGTAAACAATAATATGCAATAATTATTTATGACTAGAATTTGGATGTGCTTTGTAATTAAAATTCAAAATCTGTGCAAGAAATTAACACGTGGAAAATTTGAATTTCATAAGAATGTGTTAATGTTAATAACACTTATAGTTCCTAAATATTATATGTTATGTGTCATCTCTCATCCTATGGGGCTACATGGGACTTAGGTTTGGAATGACCAAGTTGGTAGTAATGAATATATAAACCATAACAAGCTCAACATTTTTATTTTTATTTTTCAATATATTTTGTTTTGATGAACACTGTTGTATGTTACATATACTTACTCATAGATGATGAAATTGTAGAGATATAATGAACTATTTTTGTAGGTTATAAATCTATTAATTTTTTAAAGAAATATTATTGTTGTTTTCTATTGTTTGTTCTTATGACATAGCTTATTCATGCAAAAAAAAAAAAAAAAATCTATTAATGTTTCTCTTATAGTTTTTTCATTTCACAATGATTTCAAAAATATATATATGCTACCTTTTTAGACATCAACATGTATAAATTAAAAAATAATCTATTTTATTTATGTTCGTACCTTTAGATGCTACACCAACACTTTGAAAGACTATTTTTAGGTTTTGTTGACTTTATTAAAAAAAAGGAAAAACAAAACATATAATTTTCTTTTTTGGGTAAAAATAGCCTCATGCTAGTACTTGTCATCTACTTCTATTATATACTTTCCATCATTTAGGTACTCAAACACTGCAGTAGCACATACATGTATAGAAAAATATGAGGAAGTATGGATCAGGGGAAATAATGATAGGCTCCATAGATGGGATTGGGGGGTCATTTTCCATTTCATTAGCTAGTTGCAAGATCAAATTGGTACTAGTTCAAAGAAGTCCTTCCAAGCTTAAGTACCTTGTAAATGAAATACAAGCTCAATATAAAATGTAAGTGAAAATCATTGTGGTGTATTTTAGTGGAGGTATTGAAGAGGGCATGAGAAAAGTAGATGAGCCTATTAATGACTTGGATCTTCAAATTTTTATTGGGGTGTGCTACCTCTCTATAAGGTTCTTCATGAATTTGATTAGTAACTTCTCAATAATATCAAAATAGTGAATGAAGAGGGTGTCACTAGAATGTTCCACACTATGCTCCTTGAAAAGGAAGAAGGATGACACTATGGACATTGACTCTAAAATTGGTACCATTGCTTCTCATTTTCTATTCATTGTCTATGTTTCTCCCTAAGCATAAGGATCTCTAATTCTTTTTCCATGTTTTGGTGTGTTTTTATGTTAATTTTCATATAAAAATATCAAGTATGCAATAGCATTGGATGCTAATAATCTTTTCAAGAAACTATGTATGGAATATCATTGGGTAGGGAAGATTTTTTTTATTTTTTTCATTTTATGGTGATTTTTATTGATTGGTACAGTTTTGCTAGTGTCCCTATACAAAGGTTTAATTTCTAGGATTTCATGTGAATTATAATGGGAATTTAAGTCCAACGCCTCTTGTTTATGAGGTTGAATAACAAGTGTATTATTAGATTCAAATCATATACGGTTAGGTTTTGAATTGGAAGGTGAGCTAATGAGTTCAATTTCTTTTTATGGCTCAACTTTGAAGCTAGGACTAATTAATGATTAGGTTTATTATATTAGGTTTCTTACAAGGAATAATTTCAAATTTTAAAGGCATGCTTGCTATTTAATTTGTTTTGACTTCTAATTTCTGAGATGATTTGTTAGATTCCTCTTAGTTCTTGGGTTTGAGGTATAAGGTGTTTAGTTTTGAAATATGGAGAAATAGGAATTGATGACATGTTTAATATTCTTGTTTAGAAATTGATGTGGGTTAGTTATCATGGTTTTAGAAGAATTGGACAACAACCTTACTTTCTTAATGGACTATAGCATGGAATTTCCAATATGACCAAATGTGGCATAAGGTATTAAATCATGCCTAAATTTCTTTGTAATTTATTATTGAGATTTACTCCTTGTGATTGCTTTGAGTTTGAAATTAGAATTTTTTCTAGTTTCCATGAATGAATAATGATTTTTCCTTAGAAAATGTTAGCATTCTTTTGCAACTTGATAGTATGTAAAATTAAGTTCAAAAAATAGAAACAAATGACATGCTTTGATCTTATTGTTTGGGGCATTGACATGGATTTGTATGAATTTCATCTTAATTCTTGACAACTATGGTTCATAAGAACTAGAGGCCACATTACCATATTCTTCCATGATGACAATTAAATGACATGTAAGGTTAACAAATTTCATGATAAGGCATATAATAATTGTAGAGGAATTGTTGGACTGAGAAGTGCTAAAGATTCATTAGATGAATATGTACCAAAGGATGTTGCAACATTGATAATTTGGAAAGTTAAGGCCATTGTAGAAATTTCCTATGTTTTTTTATTGGGAGACGATATATTAATAGTGAGGTATGATTTTGGATATTTTAAGTAGCGATATTTATGTTTGGGTTTCTTTTAACATAGGTGTTAGGATTAAAACGGATCTATGTTAAGCTTTAACCAATACTAGTTTAGATGAATCAATAATCTTTTAAGTAATGAGATTTATATTTGGGGCTTTTTTATCCAAGTACTAGGTTAAAATGGATCTATGCTAGGCCTTCACCAAAAACAATTTAATGGAATGAAGATTAGTATATATTGGTGTTAATGGTATGATACATTTATGTTAATTAATTATATATGTTGGATAATGCTATTTTATTTTATGTTTCTTTGATATCAAATTTTTCCAATTTAATGTTGGTCTACTGCAATTTATGTGCAATATTTTGGCTAAATAAATGGGATTAATAACCATCAACATTGATTTGAATTTAAGGGAAGGTGTTCCTACTCTATGTATGAAACGAATGGATAACAAAATTTTTTTTCCAATGTAGCCTTGATTTAAATGGTAGCAGTGATCTCAACAATGGGAGATGGTTTTATAGTTTGTTGAACAATAATCAAGAACATAGTAAAAACTTGATAATTTGTGATGTTGTAGAGATTGAAAGAAAATTTCCATGTGATGCTCTTCCATGTGACCTCATGGGAGTGAATTCCAATCCATATATTGACTTTGTTGTTGATATATTGTTCGTAAGCATACTCTCAAGTTCCGTATATTGCATTAAAAAAAAACCATCACATTTATATTTTCATGATTTATGTCATGATGAAGAATATATCTATGTGGTTTATGAAAATTTAATTCTTAGTTATTTATTTATCCATTTATTTTTGTGATGGATGTATGTTTTTTTGGGACGCGCTAAAGTTTATAATGCACAAAATCCTTTAGATTAGATGGAGTTGATCTCTCTTCAATAACTTTTTATATAGTGAATGATGATATTTTAAACTTGGTTTAAGGAAATTTTAAAGATTTGGTATAGACTTGAGAGTTTGGTGTTATTAACAGGAAACACAACTTTCATTGAGAAAAGGGTAAGAGACCATCAAAAGGCCTTCTCTATGTTTAATTTTAATGAAAACTAGACTCAAGCGTTTAGTTTAGATAAATAATTTTTAAGGTAAATTTTAATTTGAAGAAGAAGTCTCATATAAGTACTTGGAAATTTTCATAATATGTTAAATGGGTTCTATATTTCCAAGACTCAACATTAATTTTTAGTGTTAAAATGGCATTTTTCTAGGCTTGAGAATGAATTTTTCTATATGCATGTTAAATTAGTAATATTTGGGGCTTAGAAGTGTTTTTATCCCATTTCAAATATCCTTAATTTTATTTGTTACTTTCTATGGACCATAGTTGTATTTGAAGGGGTTGTATTTACTATCTCTAAGACTTCAATAAATAAGTTATTTTCTCCCAATATGGTTACTATTTAGTGTTAAATATGGACATTCCAAATGTTTCTCTCGCGTGTTCTTTTGTTTCTAACTCTTTGATATTTTCTGTCCATTTCTTAATCTAGATTTTCTTATGATTTGATGCCAATTTTTTACCTTTTTATGGATTCTAATTTCTTGCACCAAGTGTAATTAGAAAAGAGATACCAATATTACCTTGGATTAGATAAATAACACTAAAACAATATATATACATTGTCTTATGTTTGTTTTGTTATGCAACAAATATACATATATTTTGAAAATATAGTCTCTTTGAGGGGGCAACCTCCTTTTACCATAGAAAAATGTACAAGAATGAAATATGAGATGCTCTTAAGACTAGGTCTCCATGTGCATATATAGGAGACAAAGGCTATAATTATAATGAAAGGGTACAATGTAAGGTTCTAGTCAACCTACTAATATAACACTAAAAATGTAATGAATCAATATCTAGGGATTAATAAGGGGATTTATGCTTAACATGGGGCTTTCCATAGGGCTTAAAATTCCCCTCTCCTCAAACAAATGTTTTCCTCAACACTTGACTAATTGCAGGTATTTTAGCATGAATAACTCATTCTCCCATGTCACCTCTTCCACTAGAAGACTCTTCCATTTGATAAGACTCTCAGTATTTGCTCAAATTCGTAGTTGTTTATTCCTTATTTCAAGGATTATTTATAATTCTAATACAATTTCCTTTCTTCAAATAATTCTAGTAAAATAGTTAGGATTGGGATCTTATTACCCATTACCATTAGAGAAATTTTGAGGTAAAAAATGGGCCTCAAAACAAAAATGTACAATAAAAAAAAACTTTATAAGAACTAATAGGATTCAATATGATGATGTCAACCATGGGTGATGATTCACCATTGTTAGAATAAAAAGGTAAAATGATAAAAACAATACAGAATAAAAATAAAATTACTTTTTCAACTCGTATTTTGAAGTTATCTCCCTATGATTTTTCTCAAATTTTAAGCGAGTGCACTCATTGGATGTATAATTAATTTTGCATCCAATGAGTACCCATGTTGCATACTTTTGATGGACCATACTACATGAAAAATGTGAAATACATGAAAAACATGATTGGAATCATGTTTTTTTTCATGTATTTCACATTTTTCGTGTAGTAGGGTCCATTGAATGTATGTTACATTTGTACTCCTTAGATGCAAGATTAAATTACACATCTCATGAATGCTCCCACTCAAAATTTGAGTAAAATCATAGGGAGATGTGTAGAAAATATGAGTTGAAAAGGTAGCTTTTTCTTTTTTCCCTCCAAAGCATGATGAGGTAATCTAATCTTATTTTATTATTTCCACTATTATTTTATAATATTCCTTAGGAGACCCATTTTAGACCTCAACATTTCCCTAATGCTTCTTTTAGCTAAAAAATGGAAGACTATATGTACATGTGAAGATGGAGGCAACTCCAATATGTAATCCATACTTCCAATCCTTTGCAACACCTTATAAGGGCCATAATGCTTCCAGGTGTTAATTTATTTTATGTATTTTTTTGTTTGAGGGAATTTTATTTTTCTTAAATGGGCTTGAGTTAGTTCTTTCCTTGAAGTTGGATAATTTCATAGGAAAGGGGCATTCCTTCTTGCATTAAAATTGTATCAATGCCATGGCCTAAAGCATCACACTCTAGAATAAAATTTTTTGTGAAGTTAGGTGTGGCCAAGATAGGTTTTGTACATATAAGATCCTTAATTTTTTCAAAGGATTTGGTTGCTTCTTGAGTCTAAGAAAATGATTCTGTATCATATTGTTAGAGGTTCTATTATTTGACCATAATTCTTGACAAACTTGCGATAATAGCATGCTAGTCCTAAGAATTCTCTAAGTTTCTTCAAGGTTCTAAGGATTGATCATTCCATCATAGCTTAAATATTGTTAAGGTAAACTTTGACACCTGCATGAGATATAATATGGCCCAAAAATTATACTTCTTGAACCTGAAAGGAAAACTTGGAAGATTTACATATATTCATTTCTCTTCCAATAGTTTTAAGACCTTGTCAACATGTTGTGCATGCTCTTCTGAAGATTTTCTATAGATTAGTAGGCCATGAAAAAATATTAATACAAATTTGATAAGGATTTGAAAATAGAATTCATTAAGCTTTTAAATGTCAAAGGTGCATTAGTAAGTACTAATGGCATAACCAAAGCTCATAATGGCATGCATGTGTTCTAATGGTTATTTTGGGAATGTTTTCTAGCCTCATTTTTATTTTATGATATCTAAACAATATCTAACTTAACAAAGTAAATCTCTCCATCCAATTCATCTAATAATTCATCAATGACAATAATAGGAAACTTATTTTGATGGTTATTTTTTTAAGCTATCTATAATATGGAAACATGTGCCATGAACCATCTCTTTTTATAATCATCACAATTTGTGAACAAAAGGAACTTTGGCTAGGTTGAATGATGTCGACCTCTAATATTTCTTGAATCACACTTTGTATCACTTTTCTATGCATATGCATGCTTATAAATCCTAATGTTGTGCGGTACACTTTTTGGTGCAAATGAATGACATTGTCAAATCTCAGGTCATTGGAATAATCTTAGGAATTTCTGCAAATACCTTAAAATGATTGTTGATAACTTTTGGTAGATCCTTCATATTAGAGAATATAGTTGTTTGAACATCTAGTGAGCACAAATTTTCAATTACACCATGGTGTCCCTTTTTGAGTAATTGTTTTATTCTATTAGAGCTTATCACTTTAGAGCATTTTTCCTTTCATATTTTAAGTTCAATTTCCTTGCCTTATAAGAAAACTCTCATGAAAATATCTTGAAAATTAAGGGTCATTGTTCCCAATGATTGCAACCATTAGACTCCTAATATAAAATTAGCACCAACCTTTTAGATTGAAATAATGGAATTATCTAATAAATACTCCCCCATATTAAGATTAATACTATGAATCTTGAAAAAAATATGATACCTCCATCTGTAATTTCTACTTGAAACTCTGGTGTTAGTAATACAAAGAAATTGAGAAATTTTGTTAATTTGTAATTAATGAATTTATGGAGTCTACTCGGATAAATCAATATTGTTATCTTTTTCTTTTTAATATACCCTTATATCTTGAGTGTTTGTGGATTATGATGTGATCCAATGCATGACATGATATTCTTGGAGTAGCCTCTTCTAACTCTAGAACTTGTGATGGTTCCAATTCTTGGTCTTCTTCCTCTTCATAGTCTATGTAGAATAATTTATTCTCACCACATTTATGCCCCTTATTTTACTTTCTATCACAATTGATGGATGCTTTCCTTTAAGGTTCCCACAATGAGATCTAATATTTTATCTTATAGAATTCCATTTACCTTAAATGTTATTTTTTGGAATTGTTCAATGTGATTTACAATTAGATCTATTTGTCAAAAATTTATCAATTGACTAAAGAATGTATTTCTATTAATACCCCCCCCCCCCCCCCCCTTAATATGTTATCAATTCATTTGTAAAAATGGAAAAGAGACAATATAATCCTTTTTTTCTCATAAATCCATTGATACCATACAAATTGATCATCTTATAAATATAGGGATGCAACATTTACCTTTTGAAAGGTTGACACTTAATGTAAATCCAAGTATTTCTCCGTTTGGAATATCCATGTTATCATATCTTAACCATCAAAATTCCTCATATTGATATTAAAAATTAAGTAGTTCCTCAGTGTTGCATTGAACCCTTGATGTTATGGATCTATATACGATCTATAATCATGGTTCTATGACTTAATATTTATCTCTTCCACAATTTCATGATTTCCTCATAACTTGATATCTCCTCCAGGGAAACTTTTCCATAGGGCATGTATGACTATAAATGACATGGAATTTTGAAATTGTCCCATATGTTCCTTCATCTTATCTTCCATCTATTATAAAATTATCTTTGGGTGTTTATCAAACCATTGTTTGTTAGTGACTTATCACTTAATTCATTAACTTTCTTCTCTAATTGGGAAAGCTGAAAATATATCTCTTTACTTTCTTCTTGAGTCATGCTTGAGGTATCTGGAAGTTTAATTTGCAAGTAAATTTTGAATATTTCTTTGGATCGTGTGAGAAAATAATAACTCTCTTCTTTTACAAATGTATCAGAAATTATGGCTATCCTTCATAAATGAGCTCATTGGAAAGAAGTCATTGGAGCTCAATGACAAGACAATATCAGGTGTTATAACTCTTTGATATATGTGAAGGTTCCAATAGTAGCACTCAACCTAATATCTTAGGGCTCTAGTTAAGGAGGCTCAACCATGCCCATATCCATACTACTCTACTACCCAAGTACTATGGATTTTTCTCATCTAGTCATGTACTTGGAGTACAATAACAACAAGTTAATTGATTAGTTAGTTTCGAGTATACCTAGGGGACTTCCTATATACCTAAAGGTACATGGAAGTGATATTCCATATATAAGTATTTTTTGATGCAATACTACTCAATGAGGGTACCAACAAGTGCCATAGGGGTTTCAAACCAAGTGAAATCGTGTGTATTTCCTACATGTATTCTTCTTGCAATAACAAAGGTAATAAGGTTTTCCAACAAGGTTAAATCATTTATATTTACTATGTATATTATTTCCCTATTGTAGTTTTAACTACTAAACAACATTTCACTATGTTATTTAAAGATGTCTGCACATTTCTCTAAAACTAAAAATAAAAAATGAACTTTCTAATAATTTGAAATCAGAATACTCTCCAGAAAATAACTTGTGCAATGTAGAGTTTAAGGCTGAAAAATGTAAATATTACAGAGTCTACAATACTTTTCTAATTATGTATTATGATCCCAATCATAAAATTCCACATCTTCTCTAGATATAATGGTATTATTGTTTATCTTTCAATAAAAAATTATACCAATTGCAATTTACATACATTTCAAATGCTAATTTGGAGTTTTTTTGGATGGTTGACATTTGTCCCGATATATCTATGAAATTTGAGTTCTTATGAGTTTGAAATTTTGACTTGTAGTACAATGTTATGACTTCTTGAACTATTAAAAATCCCATAGTCTAAAACATTATAGAAAAAATTCTACAAAAAATATTTTTAAAACTAAATTAGGAGGTGTTGCAAATCCTATATTCCATAGACTATATCTATAAATGTATAGTAAAATACAAGTCGCAATTTTGACAATCTATTATATGATATTTCTACTCAATCTCCAATAAATTTTAGAAAAAAAGTTATAGCA